>CM060309.1:79359033-79409033 GCA_030674185.1 Monoplex corrugatus | reverse complement strand
TGTGTGTGTGAGTGTGTGTGTGTGTGTGTGTGTGTGTGTGTGTGTGTGTGTGTGTGTGTGTGTGTGTGTGTGTGTGTGTGTGTGTGTGTGTGTGTACACGCGCTGGCGTTACCAAAAAGTGTCAGGAAGATTTCCTCAGCCATTTCTAGACGGATCTTCACCAAATTTAGGTCAAAGTTATACAGACAATGAGGACTCCCGGAAATGCACACACTTGGAAGATAAAGTGTCAAAGCCAAGGTCATTCGAACAAAAACGAAACAAAAACCAAAACACAACACAACACAACAAAACAAAACAAGCCTGAAATCAATATCAATTAGGAAACTATGTGAACAGCACTTCCTCAGGAACCTCCGACAGTATTTCAAATGAGCGTACAATTAGACACTTGGCAACATACTTCTATAAAGCTTTGAAGAGAAGAGAGTTTGCCTTATCATAAAGTTAAATGCTTGTGATGTATGTCTGTTAAATCTATTTATAAATAATGTTTCTGTTGTATTATTGAACTTTGACTGTGAGTCCTGTATTATAATTATTTCAAAGTAGTTGAAGTATGAATAATGTTCCTATTGTATTATTGAAGTTTGACTGTGGGTCCTGTATTATAATTATTTCAAAGTAGTTGAAGTATGAATAATGTTCCTATTGTATTATTGAAGTTTGACTGTGGGTCCTGTATCATAATTATTTCAAAGTAGTTGAAGTATGAATAATGTTCCTATTGTATTATTGAAGTTTGACTGTGGGTCCTATATTGTAATTATTTCAAAGTAGTTGAAGTATAAATAATGTTCCTATTGTATTATTGAAGTTTGACTGTGGGTCCTATATTGTAATTATTTCAAAGTAGTTGAAGTATGCATTATCCAAGAACGACTATGTATTGTATTCTGTGTTTGTATAATGTTTATAATGTGTTCACACCCCTTCAAATGAGGCTTTGGCCTTAATGAATAAATTTCTGATTCTGACAATACTCAAATCTGTCTTCACTGTTGTGATAGTGTACCATTCTCTTCAAAGCAGGTCAAGCTTTATTTCAACTTCAATTTTCTTCAAGGTCACACTGACCTTGAGAAGTAAAAAAAATAAGTGTTTTCATTTATTTTCCATCAAACAAGAGTCTGCTAGACTGGCTTGAGCATTGTGTTTTGTTTTTGTTTCCTTGTCTTTTTTTGGGTCTTTTTCGCGCCCGCTTCCGTGTGTATATGTCCAAACAAGAAATGATCAAAACATTACAGATAAGTATCTGTGCTACCCCTGGTAAGATAGACTGTGTGCGTGGAAGTCTCTTAAACTGTAAGAACAGCGTGTAAAATCTTCATACATCATTACACACAAACCCAAGGAACACGGCATTTTAAGAGAACAATCTGGTAACTGCAAGACTGACATCAAACACAGAAATAATCCTCTTCGGTACAGAAAACAAAATGAAACAAACAAAAAAATGATGTACCAAGTTTTTCATAGTCTCCCTTTTGCAGGCAACTGAAGTTTATCTTTTTTTGGTGTTATTGTTATTATTGTGTAGAGCCATGTTATCAGGGCCATAACCGCTTCAAAACATACAAAACTTCAACAACAACAAATAAAACAACAACAAAAAAAGAAAAGGAAAAAAAAAAAAGAAAAGAAAACAAAGAAAATTAAGTACGCATATCAATGCACATTGTCTAAGGACATGCCCCTGGCGTTGACCACTCCGTCCAATTTATCTCACAGGGGATTTAAAAAACATACCTGTATACAAATTTAAGCATACCTAAGAAACTAAAACATATACAAAAACAGGAACCAGAAAAAGCACGAAAGAAGAATACGAACGCGTATTTAATACAACAAACAAGCGCAAATTTTCGGCCAACTGTTTGTTCCTTTTCTCACATTGAACACAACAGCAGGGAAGTTTCAGTCTTTTTCTCAATTTTTTTGTATCTAGTCTTTGTTTGTTTGTAATCTTACGCTTGACAAAGGCCAGTTGGCCGAAAATTTGTGCCTGTCCTGTTTTGTTGTATTAAATACACGTTCGTATTCTTCTTTCGTGTTTTTTCTGGTTCCTGTTTGCTTGAACGTGGGCAGTCACACTTGTTTTGGATTTCATTATATATAAAAACAGGCATAAATTACCTGAAATTGCTTCTGCATATCTCACCTCCCTACAGCCAAAAATGTACTTAATGCATGTACCCAATTACCAATCCTAAAACATGTATGTAAGACTTTTTCGAACACATACAGGTAAATGGACCAGCAAGGCAGAAAATGATAGGAAGAAATGACGGAAAGGAAAGGAACTAGGCAGAAACAAAGAGAGTGAGAGAAAAGAGTAAATTTCTTGCACAGAATTTCCAGAAGACAGAGATACTACTTATAATGAAATCATCATCATCATCATGTCGAGCTTGCTCGGCTATCCATGACACGTTTCTTCCATCCTTCTCTGTCAGACATTGGAGTAGGTAGTTCATCATACTGACAGCCCGTATCATATGGTCGATGAAGGTCTTCTTTGGACGTCCTGGTCTTTGTTTGCCGTGGCTGGGTCTCCATAGTAGAACATACCCCACCAGTTCTTCTTTGCTACGCCAGCAGTGTCCCACGAAGCGCAGTCTTTGTTGACGTATTGATTTACTGATTGGTGGGATCTTACCATTTAACTCTTTGTTAGTTGGATGTTCTCTCCAGGATTTGTTCAGGGCTGCACGCAGCATTCGTGTGTATGCTCCATCAATCTTCTTCTCCAATGTCGTTGTTAGGGTCCAAGAGATTGAGCCATATGTAAGAACGGACTGTACTGCTGCTCGGAAGAAGTTCCTTTTCAGGTTATCTGGTAGATTGGATTTCCAGATTTTGTCCAGTTGATTTAGGGGACAGCACTGAAACAAGTCAGCGAGTTCAAGTATCTTGGAAGTATCTTCACAGAAGATGGACGTCTCAACAGAGAGATCGAGACAAGAGTTCAAAAGGCCAACAGCGTCAGCTACCAGCTTGCCCCACTCCTAAGACACCCCAACATCCCCATCGAGACCAAAGCCAAACTCATCGAGTCCATATTTAGACCAACCTTGACCTACCAGTGTCAGACATGGACCCTTACCAAAAGTCTTGAAAGAAAGATCACCACCTGCGAGATGAGATGTCTAAGGAGAGCAGTCAACAAAACCAGACATGATAAGATCAAGAACATCAAGATCAGAGAAATGATTGGAACAACACCAATTCTCCACTACATCCAACAGCAGAGAACCAGGTGGTTCGGGCACCTGACACGCATGGCACCTCACCAGCTTGCCAGTAAAGCTTACAACACAAAGGTGTCAGGGTACAAGGCAAGGGGTAGACCGAGGAAGACCTGGATCGAGGGTGTGAAAGAAACACTGAAGACCCACAACATCCCACTCAACCAGGCCTTCAAACTTGCCGCAGACAGAAAGCTCTTTCTCCCCTCGACGCCCAAGATGGTATAAGAGGACGGATAAAGTAAAGTAAAGTAAAGATTTAGTGCGCCCCAGGCATTTCCGAGTCTGGTGTTGACGTTTTGTTCTGTGGAGTCAATGTAGCTGCCAAGGTATTTAAAATCTTGAACTTGTTTGATCGTATCTCCATTGAGACTTCTCATACCTTCCGATGCGTCTTGGTTCAGACAGATGAACTCTGTTTTGTTCGCATTGAGGTGGAGCCCGATCTCCATTGCAGTTTTTTCGATATTGTGAAGGAGAGATGTTACATCCTTTAGGAGGTCTGCGAGGTCATCAGCGTAATCTGCATCTGTTATCTTTACCGCATGGTAGCGTCTGCTCTTCTGTTCTGTGAGGGTAAAGCCGAGTTTTTTGTTCTTATCCACTGCTTTCCTCAGCACATAATCGAGACAGATGATGAAAATATAGGGGGGCAAGCTTATCTCTTTGAAGGACTCCAGCAGTGATTTCGAAGAAGTCTGTGTCTCCGTCGGGGGAGCGAACCATACAGCGGGTATTCTGAAACAGCATCATGATGGCGTCTACTGTTTCCTTGGGTAGTCCATATGCAGTTAGAATCTCCTTCGTCTTTCCTCGGTGGATCGAATCAAAAGCTTTGGAAAAGTAGATAAATAGGAGAACATCTGGGAGGTTTTTGGTTTTTATGCCTTCCAATATACGTCTGATGGTGAGTATTTGTCCTGATGTCGATCTGTTTTGGCGAAACCCGTTTTGGTTTTTCCTCAGAACTGGATCTATGTCCGGCCTTATCCTATTTAGGAGCACTAGGTTGTAGATCTTTGCAGAAATTGCAGTTAATGTGATTCCGCAGTAGTTCTTTGTGATTCCGAGGTCAACTTTCTTGGGGAAAGGAAGCAGGCATCCTTTAGTCCATTTGTTTATTGGGTCTTGGTTATAAACGTTGTTGCAGCATTCCAGCAGTATCTGGTGAAATTCCTCTATTTTCCATACTTCCGTTGGTATCTCACCGAGTCCGCATGCTTTTCCACACTGAATGCTTTTTACTGCTATCAGTAGTTCGTCCAACGTAAACGGCCCATTCTTGATATTCAGCTCCTCCGTGAAGACTGGAGTTATTTCTTCTTCAGAGATGTCTGGAAGTTTCCTGAGTAGGTCCTGGAAGTGTTGTTGCCACTGTTTTACTCGCTCTTCTTGGCTAGATGCTTTTAGCTTAGCTCTGTTACAGCTTTTTCTACCACTTATTTCGTTCACGGTCTTCCAGGCAACAGCCGACTTTTTGTTGCTGACAGCATTTGTGATCTGGTCGATTTTGCTTTGTAGGTAGTTCGTTTGCTCTGCTTCATAGGCTTCTATGAGAGCAGCGCGAGCATTATTGAGGTAAAAGATGTTCTCAGCGGATGGTTGAGAGTCTTTTAGTTGTGCAGCTTCTTTTAGTTGCTCGCGTTTTTGACAGATTTCCTCATTCACCCATGGAGTTTTTTTTTTTTTTACTTTGGGTTTCAGCGGGATAGTGTCTGCAGCTGTTTCTTTACAAGCCATTTCAAAGTGGTTGTATGTCATGTTAGCAGTCTTTGCTGAGACTGTATCTTGTAGGGCAGCAAATCGATTTCTCACCCTTGTAATGAAGATGTTACGAATTTCAGGGTTGTCGTTTAGATTTGACCAGTCATATGGGGTAGTATTGCAAAATTTCTTTTTATTTGCTCGAAGGCTCAAACGAAGTCGAGCAGAAACGATGCGGTGGTTTGATGCAACACTGACAAACGAGTTGAATGCTCTGCAGTTTTTTTTTGCATTATTTTTCCATTTCTTATTGATGATAATATAGTGTGCTTTGCTCCCATTTGGAGATTTGTGTGTCCATAGCTGACCTGGTCTTTTCTGATATAGAGAGTTGAGGCATAAGAGATTGTTTTCATTGAGATAGTCTTTTAGCATAGAGCCGTTTCTGTTAGTCTGAGAGTGATATGCATATTTGAAGCCATCGTGGTGGACGTCTCCACCGACTTTGGCACAACCTGCCTCCTGCTGTGCCAGTCAGACACCACTTTTCGTCTTCTGCTTCTTCGTCTCCTCCACTGCCCCTGCACTCGACCTTGCCGCTTCAAACTTCGTCTCCTCCTCTGCCGTCTTCGCCTTCGCCTTCTGTCCCGCCGGTGCCGCTTTCGTCTTCTGTCCCGCCGGCGCTGCCCTCGTCTTCTGTCCCGCTGGTGCCGCCTTTGTCTTCCGTCCCGCTGGTGCCGCCTTCGTCTTCTGTCCTGCGTGTGCCGCCTTCGTCTTCTGTCCCGTCGTTGCTGCCTTCGTCTTCTGCCCCGCTGGTGTCGCCTTCATCCTCTGTCCCGTCGGTGCTGCCTTCGCCTCCGTCTCGGCCACCGCCATGTGATAAACTAAAACTATGCCTTTTTAACGCTCAGTCAACATGTGCAGATGGCAAAGCCGAGTCATTGCTGACTTTATTGCAGATGAGCATGTTGACATTGTTTTTATCACAGAAACATGGCTTAACCCCTTTGGTCATGAACCTATACATGCGAGTCTCACTCCGAGTGGTTACAGGCTTGCTTCTTTCCATCGCTCATCCCGAGGTGGTGGTATTCGCCATCCTCTACAACGACTCACTCCATTCCCGCCTATCTTTCTCGCAGTCTGCCTTTCTCCCATCCTTCTTTTGAGCACGTTGAAGTATCCTTCCAATCCACCCCTCACCCCATCACCTTCTCCTGTGTCTATCGACCTCCACCTAGCTCTGCCAACAAGCTCACCACATCCATGTTTCTCTCTGACTTTGATCAACTTCTTGATTACTACTGCCTCTTACCTGGAAATCTCATCATTCTAGGTGACATCAATGTCCACTACGACAACACTCACCGTTATGACACAAGACATATCATCAACTCTCTGTCCAATCACAATATGACACAACATATTTCTGAACCAACCCATCAAAAAGGTCACATTCTTGACTGGATCATTTCTCGTGATCACCACAATTCAGCTACTGACAACTGCCTAGTTCTTTCTACCCGTCTAACTTCAGCCCTTCCATCTGACCACTCTGCAATTCTCTGTTCTCTTGACATTTCTCCTCCTTCCCGTACCACGCGCACAGTGACTCGACGCAATCTCAAATCTATTGACCTCTCCACATTTTCATCTGATGCCTCCCGCCTCCTTTCTGAAAAGTCACATAACCTTGCCGATGAATTCTATACTACTCTCCACCATCTTCTGGACACTCATGCTCCAGCCACAACCCGTCTTTTACTTGACCGCCCCCCTACCCCCTGGCTCACTCATGAGATTGCCTGTGCAAAACATGCCCGCCGCAGAGCAGAGCGCCGCTGGCGCAAATCCAAACTCACTGTACATAGGCAACTTTTCCAAGCCTCTAAAACAAAAGTATCCACTCTCATTGCATCTGCAAAAACAAGCTATTTCCAAACCAAAATCCTGAATGCCTCTTCTTCAAGAGAACTCTTTACAACCATGAATCATCTCCTTGGCACATGAAAAGATTTACCTCTCCAACAAAACACACAAATGAAGAACTCCCATCTGTATTTCCACCACCAAAATACAAACTCTTCGTGACAGGCTTGACAGGACACCCTGTCAACCATGCCCACCTGACCCTTCCTTCTCTGGCACACCTCTTACTACTTTTACCCCAGTCTCACAAGAAGAAATTCTCAACACAATCAGATCCATATCGTTCAAAACCTGCGAACTGGATCCTCTTCCAGGTTCTCTCTACTCTGACTGTCTCCCTACTCTCCTCCATTCATCACTGACATCATCAACACTTCTCTTCAAACTGGAACTGTCCCAGATTCTTTCAAGTTTGCTATTGTTCACCCTCTCCTCAAGAAATACAATTTAGACCCAAATGAACTGAAAGATTACCGGCCTATCTCTAATCTCTCTTTCTTGTCAAAACTCATCGAAAAAGTTGTCCTCAACCAGTTGAACTCTCACCTGTCTGCCAACAATCTCCTCAATCCTTTCCAGTCAGCTACCGCCAGTGCCATAGCACTGAAACTGCCCTGCTACACATTCTCAACAATCTCCTCCTTGCAACTGATTCTGGCAAAGTCTCTCTCCTCACACTCCTTGATCTGTCTGCAGCCTTCGATACCATTGACCATGGTATTCTCCTTTCTAGACTTCATCATACTTTTGGCATCTCTGACATTGCTCTCTCCTGGTTCACTTCATATCTATCAAACAGAAAACAAACTGTTCTCATTAATGGCACTTACTCTCAACCTGCATACCTGACCTGTGGTGTTCCACAAAGATCTGTCCTTGGCCCTGTTCTTTTCACTCTTTACACCTTCCCCCTGTCCACCATCATCAACTCCCACTCTATAAAACACCACTTCTATGCTGATGACACCCAACTTCTAGACAGTGACACACCAGACAATATACAGCGCCTCTTGACTCGCACCACTGAGTGTTACTCGGACATTAAGAACTGGATGACGTTCAACAAACGTTCAACAAGACAGAAGCTATCCTCATTGGCACCCGTCAGAAACTTTCTCAGCTGCCTCCTCTTTCTCTCCCATTATGTAACACATCAGTCCCAATTTCTGATTCAGCTAAAAACCTTGGTGTCTGCATTGACTCTCCCTCTCCATGAACAACTTTGTTTCTCAAACTGCCAGATCTTGCTACTATCACCTCCATCGTATAAGCCTGATCAGGAAGTATCTCTCTGTCGAAACAACTGCAAAACTCGTTCTCTCCTTCATAATGTCTCGCATTGACTATTGCAATTCACTCCTGTCTGGTCTTCCTGCCTCCACCATTCAATCCTGCAGCGCATTCAAAACAATGCTGCACGCCTTGTACTAAAAAAGAAAAAAGCTGACCACATATCTCGTCTCCTGGCACAACTTCACTGGCTCCCTGTATCAAAGCGCATACAGTACAAACTAGACACCATGTGCTACAAAAGCCTCAATAACGCAGCCCCCGATTACCTGTCAAGCCTACTTGAGATCTATGTTCCCTCACGTACCCTCCGCTCTGCCTCCGATCCTCTGACTTTTCGCTTTTCACGCACTAAGCTCAATACCTATGGTCCACGAGCCTTCTCTGTTTCTGGTCCACTTTCCTGGAACAAACTTCCTCTCTCAGTCCGTCAGCAACCTACTTTTGTCTCCTTCAAGTCCGCTCTCAAAACTCACCTTTTCTCCTCTGCATAAAATCTTGACCTCACTCAATCCCCTCTGCAGCCTGTCTCCACTCGGAGGGGAATCACATTGTAATATATAATTGTATATAATATGCTCTCTATAATTTTCCATTGCTTTTATTCTTTCTCCCCATTTATAGCCGTGTACGTGTGCGTGTGCGTGCGTGTGCGTGTGTGCGTGCGTGTGTGCGCGTGCGTGCGTGTGTGTCTGTTTTAGCGCTTAGATTTGATTTTATCAAGATTTTGCGCTATATAAAATATTGTATATTATTATATTATAACACCCCCCCCTCCTACCTTCCTTGAGAAGAGAGAGAGACAGAGACAGAGAGAGAGACACACACAGACACATACAACCCGAGAGAGAGAGAGAGAGAGAGAGAGAGAGAGAGAGAGAGAGAGAGAGAGAAGACAGAGAGAGAGAAGAAAGAAGAGAAAAAGAGAGAGAGAAAGAGAGAGAGAGAAAGAGAGAGAAGAGAGAGAGAGAAGGAAAGAGAAAGAGAGAGAGAAGAAGGAGAGAGAGAGAAGAGAGAGAGAGAGAGAGAGAGAGAGAGAGAGAGAGAGAGAGAGAGAGAGAGAAGAGATCATACTACGCAGCATTTCTTTTAAAGACAACAGCATGGTTTTACTTGCCATGTCACAATATTGACCAGTCTTCAGGAGAATGACCCATATATATATACTTCAGCCTACATGTTTACCTATGTGACTGGATGTCTGTGTGTATAGCGCACAGCATCATAGTGTGCAGCGTGCAGCTCGCTTAAGTACTGGAAGTATGATTGCGAACGTTAACAAGAGAAGTTGTTTGAAAAGGAGTTTAAATTAGAAGCCACCCATCTTCCGAAGAGGAAACACCACAATACGGCCATTCTGATCAGCAGTCGGATAGAAAACCTCCATACACTGAAATATAAATTCATACTGGGACTCTCCACACCCAAGTCACATTTAAAACCAAACTGTAAACATGAACTAAGAGGAAAATAAAATCATTTGCAGAGTGTTTATCGTGTGAGGTTAGTCACCTGAATGCAGGATACTTGTGAACGTTACTTAGCGATCAATAAGACAGTGCAACGACTATACAATGTCACGCTACTGGCTTCCTGGCAATAAATCAAATGATTTTTTTCACTGAACAAAATTCCTTTTGTTGCTCGTGCTCTAATTGAGGAATGGATAAGACTGGACAAGGACATAGTTTACATATTAAATACGTGATAAGACGAATATCCGGGAATACAAAACTAGCCACATTCCGAATTACTATACATGCAACATGTAGGGACGTCTATGGAATAAGACAGCCAAAAGTGAAAACACCTTCTTACAAATGCAGACGTTAGCATCAGATGGAGGATATCCAAAGGAAGGAAAGGATTTTGAGGAAACAAACGAAGGCTGCTTCAGAATTGTAAATGCAAGGGGTTACAGACAATATGGAAAGACCTGAAAGCAAAACATCATCATCATCATCATCAGGTGCCCTGCCGCATGGCGTTGGCGACTATGGACTTCCAACCATCTCTATCTCTCGTTGCCCTCAGCATCTCCCCCACCCTCCTCATCCCCAGCCACTCTGCAAGTCCGTCCAGCATTCTCTCCCTGGGTCTACCTGCTGCTCTCTTTCCCTCCAGCTTTCCCATTGTGACCAGGTGCTCCAAATCCCCCTTCCTCATAAAATGTCCTATAAATGTTGCTCGTCTTTTCCTAATCTTCCTTATGAGTGATCTATTTGTGTCTGCCTCCATCAAGACTGTCTCGTTTGATTTTTTTGCTGTCCATGGAACTCTCAACATTCTTCTGAGAAACCACATTTCCGTTGCCTCGATCCTGCTCTGGCTTTGCTTGCTGACTGTCCACGCCTCGCATCCATACAACAGTATTTGTTCTATATAACATTCAAGGATTCTCTTTCTGATGTTAATTGATAGGCATTTGTTGGTAAGAATGCTAAAGTAAAACATAGCGCCCTTAAACAAAGCAGAATCATCAAGGAGGAGAAGAAGCAAAAAGAAGAAGACCAAAATAGCTTCTGTAGAGACATCTATCAGTTGGCCAGGAAAATGTTCCAGCAGCCTAAACCAAGGACACTTACAGTGGACAAGTCAATTCTACAACATCACAGAAAAACATGTTCTGCACTGCGAAGCCCCACTTGAAACTGGGGTCTGGCTCAGCCTGCAACGCCAAAGAAAATGTTCGATAACAAGCTACCAAAACTGACAGAGTGAATAAAATGACTCAAATCACCATCTGGGAAAGCCCATATCTACAAGACACAAAAGTATGCCAGTCTAGCCAGCAACGTAAGGACATCTTGATTTCAAATGAATGCCCTTGCCATAGAGTTTGGAGCAAGGAGGAAGATAGAAGCATCAGCCTGTGACCTCATGAGGCGGTTCTTGGTTTCTGGAGGAGAAGACCAGAACCCTGAAGGCAATGGCAGAGGCACTATAAAGTGTTCTGACTGGATCTGGTTTAGGGAGAACATAACCAAACTTCATAAGGCTTGAAATTCACCTGACCAACTTGGATGGGTGAGTTCAATCCCAGGTGTAGGACAATTTTCTATTGAAAAATGGCGCCAGCAGGGATTATCCAGGGGTCATACACGTCTAGTCCCCTTAGAGTGTAAGGACTTTATGACCAAAACACTTGCCTGACTGGACTCTCCGCTGAAAACCTGCTGTCCAGCTATCCCTACAGCTTCTTGTTACTGTGATAGCACACAATCCACTGTAAGCGGTGTAGGCAGATGATCCACTATAATATGTTCCTAAAGGTAAAAAGTACGAATCATAAGGCACTGAACTCCTGCCTGTGCTCACAAGCCCAGAGTCATCATACACTGGTCGCCTTCAAAAAGAGACGTGGTGAGAGGAATAGCCTTAGATCCACATTGAAACACAGAACATGAGTTGTTGTCAGTCCATCACACATCAGAGCTGCATATTCTGCTACACCATGGACCTGTAAGGGTTGGAGCGTTTCTTTAAAACTTGGAACCAGGAGGAGAGAGAATGACAGAGAGCTAAAGAGTGAAAAATGGAGGTGGAGAGGATGAGAAAATGTGTTGGGAGTTGTATGTTCAAGACAGAATGTAAGAACGTAGAGAGCGTCTTAGGAAGGGTTAGTGATAGTGGGATTACAAAAATGGTGGATTGGTTAGGAGGCAGAAGGTAAGAGCAGGCTGTGAGGCACAGTGAGGCAAGTTTGAGACGGACAGATGCTAACGCCCTATCGGTATACACAGCCCTATGGGTGTACTCGGCATTATCAGTATACTCAGCATGATCGGTATACTCAGCCCTATTGGTAGACTCATCCCTATCGATATACTCAACCCTATCGATATACTCATCCCTAACTCTATAGTCAGCATTATCAGTATACTCAGCCCAATTGGAATACTTAGCCTATTGGTATACTCAGCATTATCGGTATACTTAGCCCTATCGGTATACTCAGCCTATCGGTATGGAAACAGGTGTTTTTTTCCATCCCATACATCCCGACTAACAGCATCTCCCAAGGAGTACTTAGCACTGGCGACCGAGTTTGTTACATGTATCTCATCACTGGCACCAATGTTCAGCCAGCACCAATGTTCAGCAATGTTCCATGCAAAAATTGACACATTCCACTTTATATTTTATGTACATTCTTTCCATTTTAGAAACATCGCAAACGTGTACATGTAGAATGAATTAAAAAAATCTGCAGTGCATATTAGATCGAAATAGGAGAGTCTACCGAAATGATAAAATGGCTTGTAATAATTTGCTAGGGGTGCAAAAAAATGTATCACTGTTCGCTGTAAAAGTAGACAAAACCAAAGTATGTCGGGATAGGGAGGTCTACTTGTACCAAGGAATTATAAGTAAGCGTATTTCTCAACTTACATGTACATGATCTTTAATTTTTTTTATTGTGTACATATTTATAACCTGCTGAAGCAATAGGTTGAAACATTAAGCTTTGGATTTAGTAAATATTACTGTGTATGTCATTTACAATGAAATATACTGATAGGGCTGAGTTTACCGATAGGGCTGAATATATCGATAGGCTGAATACACTGATAGGGCTGAATACACCGATAGGGCTGAGTATACTGATAGGGCTGAATATACCGACAGGGCTGAATATATCGATAGGGCTGAATACACCGACAGGGCTGAGTATACTGATAGGGCTGAATACACTGATAGGGCTGAGTATACTGATAGGGCTGAATACACCGATAGGCTGAATACACCGACAGGGCTGAGTATACCGACAGGGCTGAATATATCGATAGGGCTGAATATACCGATAGGGCTGAATACACCGATAGGGTTGAGTATACCAACAGGGCTGAGTATATCCATAGGGCCGAGTATACCTATAGGGCGTTGACAGACGGAACTTGAGATGGTGAATGTGTGCTGTGGTTGCAACCAGTTGGAAAAGGTTCTGGAATTAAAGATTTGTGATGCATCTTTGTAGGCTTGGAGTTGTGCAGGTAGTACAATAAATCTTGACCGCATTTTTCAACATGTAAATCAGGAGTGTCTGCCCAAACGCATTCTCACGAAAATTAACAACTTTCCCGGAGAGCGATTTCAAACAGCCAAAGCCATTCAAACAGTACCTCGTTCCACGTTATACTCATATTTATTTACTCCTGTTGGAATGTAAACCATCATATATACTACGACTGGAATGGTAAGTCATCATTATAGTCATATTCACTACTGTTGGAATGTTAAACGATCATCATAGTCATATTTACTACTATTCGAATGGTAAACCATAATTATAGTCATATTTACTACTGTTGGAATGGTGAATCATCAATATAGTCACACTTATTACTGTTGGAATGATTAACCATAATTATAGTCATATTTACTACTGTTGGAATGGTGAATCAACAATATAGTCACACTTATTACTGTTGGAATGATTAACCATAATTATAATCATATTTACTACTGTTGGAATGGTGAATCATCAATATAGTCACACTTATTACTGTTGGAATGATTAACCATAATTATAATCATATTTACTACTGTTGGAATGGTGAATCATCAATATAGTCACACTTATTACTGTTGGAATGATTAACCATAATTATAGTCATATTTACTACTGTTGGAATGGTGAATCATCAATATAGTCACACTTATTACTGTTGGAATGATTAACCATAATTATAGTCATATTTACTACTGTTGGAATGGTGAATCATCAATATATCACACTTATTACTGTTGGAATGATTAACCATAATTATAGTCATATTTACTACTGTTGGAATGGTGAATCATCAATATAGTCACACTTATTACTGTTGGAATGATTAACCATAATTATAGTCATTATTTACTACAGTTGGAATGGTAAACCATCATTATTGTCACATTTACTATCTGGAATGGTAAACGTCATTTCTTTTTTAAGTTACTGATGTTCAGTATTATATATATAATATCATTCATGTCACGTAAACACATTATGTTATTAAAAAAGTTTTGAAAAAAATGAATACAATTTATTATCATGTATTATAAATTGTATTAATTTTTTCAAGCTTTTTTAATAACATAATGTGTTTACGTGACATGAAGTGATTATTATTTATACTGAACATCAGTAACTTAAAAAAGAAATGATGTCCAGTGATCACAAATTGAGAACTACACAAACTGCGTTTTCCCACCGCTACATCACGTCATTGAAGTATCATGCAGTTGTGCTCAAGTGAAATCTGCTGGGAAAATGCTTTTGTATAAACGTGTAAAGCAAATCACAGCAGTACAATGCTTGGGTGACCAAAAACTAATTGATAGACAGCTGAGCATTTGTGCATTGACTGGGGTGGAGTGGGTCTGTCATGTGAGACGAGTTTTATGCAGAAAAAGCTAGTTGTGTTGTGATTCAGACCTGTATTGTTTATTTACTTCAAATATATATATATATTTGTGTTTGTATCCACAAAAAGTACAAACAGTCCAGCAATTTATATTGAATTACTGACAAACTGATGAATATTGATGCTGCTAATGATTAGCAATTATAGCGTTGGTTGATCAAGTGAATTCACAAAGTTTAGGTGTGAGCTTGCGTGCATGCGTGTGTGTACGTGTGTTTGTGTAAGTAGTCAAAGATGAATCAAATGATATATGATGTGACGTGGTCTGTGTTTATGTGTATGTGTGTGTGTGCGTGCGTGCGTCCGTGCGTGTGTGTGTGTGTGTGTGGTGTGTGTGTGTGTGTGTGTGTGTGTGTGTGTGGTGTGCATGTGCGTGCGTGTGTCTGTGTTTATATGTTTGCTTGCACGCGTACGTGTGTCGGGACTGTGTGTATGTATATGGTTATGTATGGATGCTTTTGTATATGTGTGTCTAGTTGTGCATGAATGTCTATGCGTGTGTTTGTGAATGTGTTTGTGTGCTTTAGTTTGTATGCATGTGTTTGTGTACATTGGTACATTGGTCCGTGTTGCGTGTGCATACTTGAGCTTGTGTTTGTATGTGTGTGTGAGTTTGCGTGTTTGCACGCACGCAGATATTTACACACACAATTACACACAGACACACACACACACACACGCACACACACACACACGCACGCACACGCACACACACAAAGATATACAAAGGTAAACATTGCATTTACAAAAGAAAAAGCTGTGAAAACCAAGCATGACACCCTGAAATACAGGATTACACATTGTAGCAGCCATTTCCTTATCTGTCCTTGCAGTTGTTATCTTTTTTATATTTTGTTTTCAGTGTTGATACAGATAAAGTGAAGCGTGTCATGTTCTGTGAGAATCTGAAGCATGTTCTTAAACTATAACTAAACGAAAGCACATGCAAACTAAACAACATTGTTTGTTCTAAAATCGTGTTACGGAGAAGAAATTCAAGAAGTGACAACGGTCGCTATTTACTTCTGAAACATGTTGTAGATATGTTGTCAAGTTGTTTCTATAATTGAAAGATTCTGCATCTGCCATATTTCATGTTCAACACAAACTTCAACTACAGAACGAGCAACGTAAAAGAGAACGTTCAGATGGCAAATTGTTCATACTGGAACACCCCACACCAATTCACGATTGTTCGTGTTATTATTATTGTTGTTTAAAGCCCAGCCAACTGCGTAGAGCCATTTCAGGGCTATAACCATTTCAAAACATACAGAACTTCAACAAGAAAAAAAAAAAAAAGAAAATTAAGTACACATTCGCGCACATAATCTAAGGACATGCCCCTGGCGTTGACCACTCCATCCAATTTATCTCACAGGGGATTTAAAACACACCTGAATACAAATTTAAACATACATAAGGACACCAAAACATATATAAAAATGGGCATAAAATACTTAAAATTGCTTCCGCATATCTCACTTCCCTAGAGCCAAAATGCACATAATACATGTACCCAATTATCAATCCTAAGAAAAAATATGTAAGGCTTTATCTAACACATAGAGGTGAATTGACCAGCAAGGCAGAAAATAATAGGATGAAATGAAAGAAAGAAAGGAGGAAGACAGAAACAAAGAGAGTGACAGAAAAGAGAAAATTTCTAGCACAGAATTTCCGGAAGGTGGGGACACTATTTATACTGAAAGAGCCTTTGGCAGCCCCACGGAGGACAGTTCACGATTAAAATACGGAATGTAAACATGAACTAAACAGAACATACAACCAACTGAAGAGAGCGGAGTGTGTGGCGAGGAAGCAGAGCACTTGTGAGCGTGTTTTGTAATCAATACGAACAGAACTCACCTGCACAGCGTTATATTTCACTGCCAGACAATAAAGAAACAAACAAAAAAACAAAAACAAAAAATCAAGCGACTTATCAGTAAAGGAAAATATACTTGTTGCTGCTCGCGCTGTAATTTACATTGACATAAATCATTTGTGTAATTCCCTGTTCACTGTAATACTATCTTTGTCGGCCTGTTCGTCATAAACCAATACGCCATGACATAAATCATGGACGTTTACCGCACTATTTAAAAAACACTTTCACATGGTTTATGGCACGATTCCAGTTTAAAAAAAAAGAGTTCTGTTTTTTTGAAACTGAGGGTGGGGAGGGGTTGTGGGGTTGGAAGAGATAACGGATATAGGATATGCTTTCGAAAGAAAAAATCATGTTTATTTTTGTTAAGGAAATATATTTGTGTCCGTGCCTTTGTTCGTGTGTGTGTACAAGCCATGCTTTTATAAATAATGGTAAAAATTTTCCATCATTTTAGAGTTAAACCTCTGGCGAGAAAGTACGGCTAGAATTCAGCAGTGTATACATCTTACAGACACAGTCTGGACTGATATACAAATAACATTTGACAATCCAAACATTCGACAGAGAGCAAGCTAGGTCTATTTGCATAACTGAAGAAAATCATTGAATATGTTCTTTGTTTCCCCTCTGTTTTACCTGTCTGTTGCCTGATGTTTTGAAGACGAATTCTGCATCATGTTATCTTCATGTGTACGTTGACACGTTGGAAATAAAAAGCAAGAAAGTAAAATGGACAAAACAGAACACGAAAGGCTAAATTCTGATGGGTAGGCCTACACACAATTACACAGTGATATACTCTGGTGGTAATTCAATGAAAGAGGAGTAGGCATCATAATGGACAAAGACAAATCAAAAGCAGTTAAGGGATACTGGGCAGTGTCCGACAGAGTTTTACTGGTCAAATTCGGAGGCAAACCTATTGATATCAACATCATACAGGTGTATGCACCAACATCCGCAAGTACTCAGGAAGACATCGACAACTTCTACGAAGTTTTAGAGATGGCCAAGGTCCAATGTAAATCAGAAGAAGTTACAGTCATAATGGGAGATTTTAATGCTAAAGTGGGACAGGATAGGGTGGAGGATATAGTTGGACCTCATGGCCTTGGTACACAAAATGAAAGAGGGGGGAAGCTGGTAGAATGGGCACAGATGAATGAGTTCATAGTAGGAAACACCTGGTTTGAGTAGCCTAACAGAAGAAAATGGACTTGGATGAGTCCAGGAGATAATACCAAAAATCAAATTGACTACATCCTGATCAACAAAAGATTTAGAAATTCTTTACTGTCAGCAAAAACACTACCAGGCGCAGACTGCAACAGTGACCACAATCCGGTAGTGGGAAGGTTTAGGCTGAAATTGAGGAAAAGGAAACAGACCAAAAGCAACATCAAACTAAACCTTGGACTCTTAAAGTCAGATGAAATGATACGTCAAAAATTTAATGTACATGTTCAAAACAAATCAGTGCTCTGGAAGACGTTGGTGACAGTGAGGAACAATGGACAAAGTTGAGAAGTTCTATAAATGAAGCTTGTGAAGAAATCCCTAAGGCAAATAGAAAAGCAAAAAAGAGTTGGACGACTAATGAAATTTTGGGCCTGATGGAGGAAAGGAGGAAGGCAAAGAGAAACGAGGAGATATACAGGAAGATAAACAAAGAAATCAGGAACAGGTGCAATGAAGCTAAAGAAGCTTGGCTGAACACAAAATGCAAAGAGATAGAAGACGACACAAAATGGATCCTCAGGGTATGTACAGACGAATTGAAGAAATTGTCCACAGGAAAAATACAGGCACATCAACTGGTTGCTTAAAATCGAAAGATGGCACGCTTATCATGGAAAAAGACAAAATATTACACAGATGGGGGGAGTACATTAAAGACCTTTTTGAGGATGACAGGAACGAAGAACACAGTATAAAAAAGAACTTTGAAGGACCACCCATAATGAAAGATGAAGTTAGAGCAGCACTGAAAAAGATGAAACCAGGAAAAGCCCCAGGACCAGACAACATTACTACAGAGATAGATCGAAGCCCTGGAGGAATTTGGCATAAAAAAAACAAAAGTCCTCCTAAATGAAATTTATGACACCGGAAAAATGCCCAAAGATATGTCAAAATCAATTTTCATTGCACTTTCCAAAGAAGACAGGGGCTATAGAATGCGAACTCTATCGCACAATCAGTTTGATGAGTCATGTAACAAAAATCCTGTTAAGAATAATCATGATGAGGACAAGGAATAGAATCAAAAGAGAAATAGCAGAAGAACAGTGTGGATTTGTGGAGGGGAAAGGAGCTATTAATGCCATATACATCCTAAGAACTATCATAGAGAGGTCAATTGAGATTAATAAGGATTTGTATTTATGCTTTGTTGACTATACCAAAGCTTTCGATCGGGTACGACATGATGAATTGATCAACCAACTGGAGAGACTCAATGTCGATGGAAAAGATCTACGAATAATCAGGAATATGTATTGGGAACAAACAGCTGCAATGAGAATAGAAAACAATATAAGGTCTTTTCAAAACATCAAAAGAGGAGTCAGACAGTGTTGTGTTTTGTCACCAGATCTGTTTTCACTATATAGCGAAAACATCATGAGAAACCTAGAAGAAGACCCTGGATTAAAGGTTGGAGGGAAAATGATAAACAACATTCGGTACGCAGATGACACCGTGCTAATTGCAGAAAATGAAAGGGACCTACAAAACCTTGTGAATATACTAGAAACAGAACGCAAGGGTAAGGGGTTGGAACTAAACAGCAGGAAGACTGAAGTCATGGTGATCAGTAAAAAACATGAAATCCCCTCATGCAAAATAACAGCAAATGGCACAACCTTGACACAGGTTAATAAGTTCAAATACCTGGGAACGGTCATTTCATCAGACGGCAGATGCACATCGGAAATAGCTGGCAGAATCGGCCAAGCCAAAACAGCATTCAAGAAGATGACAAGCATTCTTACCAACAAATGCCTATCAATTAACATCAGAAGAGAGTCCTTGAATGTTATATAGAACCAATACTGTTGTACGGATGCGAGGCGTGGACAGTCAGCAAGCAAAGCCAGAGCAGGATCGAGGCAGCCGAGATATGGTTTCTCAGAAGAATGTTGAGAGTTCCATGGACAGCAAAGAAAACAAACGAGACAGTCTTGATGGAGGCAGACACAAGTAGATCACTCATAAGGAAGATTAGGAAAAGACAAGCAACATTTATAGGCCATTTTATGAGGAAGGGGGATTTGGAGCACCTGGTCACGACGGGAAAGCTGGAGGGAAAGAGAGCATCAGGTAGACCCAGGGAGAGAATGCTGGACGGACTTGCAGAGTAGCTGGGGATGAAGAGGGTGGGGAGATGCTGGGGGCAACGAGAGATAGAGATGGTTGGGAAGTCCATGGTCGCCAACACCATGCGGCAGGGCACCTGATGATGATGATGATGATGATGAGGCCTACCAAAGCGTGACAATGTTAGGTTACTGACAGAGGTGTTGGTGCAGATACAAAGTATGACCATGATAGGTTAAACTTAACGAGATGAACGTGGCGGTACAAAGCATGACAGTGTTAGGTTATTTAATTTAGAGTGGTGTTGGTGCAGATATAAAGTATGACTGTTAGTTTTATTTATTATTATCAACTGTTTTTTGTTAATTGTTTCCTCATAATAACCAGATATCTAACACACAATGTGGCAACGAAAAATGACAAACAACAAAATCATACACATGAAAAAAAATGTTGTCATATGAACTCCATATAGCATACAGAATATATGTACATATAATGATATTTTATACACTGGAACTTAAAAAGTGAACATCAAGATCAACGGACATGCCAACATTTCCCCTGTGAACCTGTTTCACAAACCATATCCCTTTGCTGAACGATAAGCAAGCATCAATAAACAATGTGATAACAGACATATCAATTTATACATATAAGAAAAGCGTTGTTCACATAGAAACAACCTATAACTTGCAAAATCTATAAGACAAAATTATAATATGACAGATGCCATGTGTGTGATGATCACGGCACAAGCCTTAGGCCTGCACATAAACCCATGAGCTGGCCAGGTCCTGAGGTCCTACATGTAAATGACATGTGCATCTGTGTATCTTACTTTCAAAAAACAAATATATATATAAAGTAAACAAATAAATAATTCATGGTCTGCAAACAAACAAACAAACAAACAAACAAACAAACATGTGGCCATGTGATTTGTTGGCTCACGATGAAATAAAGATGTGGATGACAGCAGCCACATTGTCACCCAAACACGTTTCGCATCAGACCTGGAGATCTGTGCTAACTGTTATCACGATTTTGATTTACCTGTCCACGTCATGATACACATCACATAGTGCTCCTATCTGCCCAGGCACCTATTGGCGTATGAGCCAACTTCTCCAGGCCTGTACCATACCACCCCAGGGGTGACCAAGTCAGCAAGAGGGTTCTGTCTTCTTCCCTACTCCACGTACAGCTACCCTACCTGCAATAAGCCACACTGTGCTCGATATTCTGAGGCAAATACCCATGAAGTTTAGTCTGATGTTTTTGCAGAGTGTCATTCCAGTGATGATAACAGTTACAAAAAATGATGGTTATGTAGCGTTATTCTGCGGGTTTGTTTGGCCTGAGTGTTCATTGAACATTTACATGGCACAGTGTGAAAGACATCGTGAAGGATGGATATATCACAAATACATACACTCACATACATACAGACAGGCAGACATACATGCAGACAGACAGACAGACAGAGAGACACAGAGACAGAGAGAGAGAGAGAGAGATACAGAGAGAGAGAGAGAGAGAGAGAGAAAGAATGAGACGGAGAGAGAGAGAGAGAGAGATTTAAACCAGAATAGATACACTCATACACATACACAAATGATGCATACTAACAGTCTAACGTTTACAGCAGTCAACCAATCCATTCCGACAGTGACAGAAGAACCAGCAAGAACTAAGGAAGGTGGTATGAAATCTCCTTGGAAAATGAAAACCAAAAAAACCCAAGGGTTAAGAAACCAAGCACATACAAAAAAGGAAAGCATGCAAGTAATAGACCAGTGCAGCTTGCTGGGCAAATGGTAATTTTGATGCCTGCAGCCTAAACGTCATCTGGCCTCTATGAAAATATACAATTAGTGCTACCATAGTGGAATCAACAGAGGCCAGAATCAACAAATGCACATGGAAATGGCTTGGTGTCCCACTATGTCTGACTGACATTGCCTTCCATTGTCGTCAGGCAAAGCTGAAGATGCCCGAGAACCCATCGTCAGTCAGTGCAAAGTGGGAAAGATCAGGCTTCTGAGCATGGGTGAGGACTCAGGAGACAAAGTTGTAAAATCAAAGGTCAAATGAAAAAGAAAAGAAGGGTCATGGTGATACAGGGGATTAAGAAAGAAGAGGTTGCCAAAACACTCGAGAAGGCAGTGGAGCAAGGCCAACAGGCGCTACGGATAGCGTGGGAAAATGTCCTCCAAATGGCGTATTTCCCCTTTCAGGATACGTTTCATCTTCAGATCTGTATGACGTCCTGCACCAGGGTGGTGAACAGAGGTATGTCAGATGATCCTGCCTGTCAGGGCAGGAAAACAATGAACAACTTAACGTTGTCATCTGGAATCCATTTTGATGTGTTCAGGTGTCTGTGCGGTAGCTGAGTCGGGTTAGATTCCGTGACAATTTTTGAGGGGAACCCTTTCTGGGTATGTCAGATCTTGCTGAACAGCAAAATAGGCTGGGTCTGGAGCACCGTGCCTGGTCACTTTTGTGGCCGTTCAAATATCCTCTGTGTCGAAGTCAGGCAATGCTGGGAGCTTCTGACTGCTAACTGTTGAGACTACATGTATAGTAAGGGGACAGGAGCTGGCAGTTATGCAAGCTCGTGGCAGAGCAGGCTGCCCGAAAGAGAGATAAAGACTAGAGTAGGATGAGAGAGGGGTCTTTCATTCTCTCTTAGTCCGGAGGCTGGGCTGGACCTGAATGGTGCACGTTGTGTGGCTATGTCCCGGGATTAGTCATCTCCCCACCTTGCCATTCGGTTTGTAAACAAGGTAACTGATGACCGGGTCTGAAAGGAGCATGCAATGTATGGACAGCCCTCATTTGCTTGATGAAATGACTATCAAGTGGCTTTGCGAGCTTGGGAGGTGATTGTCTGAAGTGTGGCGAGGCATGGCGAGGCATTGGTGTTCCGGGTCCCCTTCGCACCATTCTGGATTGCTTTGTTTCGCTGTGTTTTGTTTTGTCTTGCTTTAACTTGTTTCGTGTTGTTTTGTTTTGTGTTTTATCATGCGTGTGTGTGTGTTTAAACAATAGCATGGTTTTACACACAGCACAGGAAATACTGTAATTCACAAGAGCTGATGAAGGCACATGGCACAGGAAATTTTATTGCTAATTAGACCTCCTGAAAGCGCACCTCATCATCATCAGCATCATCATAATCATCATCATCATTATCATTTGCCTTGCCACATAGCGCTCGCGATCATGGCCCTCCATAGGAATCTATCGATTGTTGCTGCAAGTACATGTATATCTCCCACCATTTTTGTATTTTCTCCCTGGGACTACCTGGTGTTCTTTTCTCTTCTAGCCTCCCTGTTGTGACAAGGTGCTCAAACTCCTCTTGCCTCATAAAGTGTCCTATAAATGTTACTTGTTTTTTCATTTTCCCCCCCAGTAGTACTCGTTTTGTGTTTGCTTCCTCAAGAGTGTCTCGTTTGTTTTCCTTGTTCTTCATGGAAGTCTTAACATTCTTCTTAGAAACCACATTTCAGACGCCTCGATCTTGTTTAAATTTGGTTGTTGACTGTCCTGGCCTTGCATATGTACGACAGTATTGATTCTATGTAACACTGAAGAAATTTCTTCTGGGTGTTCATTGACAGGCATTTGTTGGTGAGAAGGCTTTTCAGTTTCTGGAATGCTATTTCAGCTTGGTCATTTCTGCTGAACAGTTCCTGTGTGCACCGCTGTCTGATGAAATGACTTCCGAGATATATAAACTTATCAACTTGTCGCAATCTTGTGCCATTTGCTGTAATTTTACATGAGGGGATTTCTTGGTTTTCACTGATTACCATGGCTTCAGTCTTTTATTTAGCCTGGGCCATTCATTTCTGATTTCTATTTCTATGATATTCACAAAATTTTGTAGATCTTTCCATTTCTTTTTTATTCAGTTAGAGCGGTGTTGTCTACACAACTTGTTCATTATTTTTCTTCCCAATTTTTATATTGTCAGTCTTACTGACTGATGTGACATATTTAGTGTGTTGGCTAGTAAATGTGCCTGCCACCTCTCACTTTCAGCACACACCGTTGGCTAGCAGTGTTGCTTGCAGCTCTGCAAAAAAAGAGAGCAGAAAGTGTAAGTCTCTTTCTGTCAACATATAGCCTGTCGGTCAGCAAGCTCTACTGTGTGCCTCCCAGTGGTAACACACAGCAACGGAACAGCTTACAGACTAAGAAGAAACCCTCACGAGAGCTGGAAAATGTCTAGACCCCAGATGTGTGGCATGCAGGCCCACCGTCGTGTGACATGCCCTGGTGCTCATGAACCAGACCCCCAGCAATGGTTAAATAGCACCTCCGTTTTGTGGTTGCCTCCGGAAAGACCAAGGCTAAGGGTGTAAAACCTGACTGAAAATCACTACTGCCTTGCTATTGTCTTCGGAGAGTCCAAATCTAAGAAAGCAAACCCTGACAGAAAATTACCATTACCCTGTAGTTGTCTTCGGAGAGACCAAGGATAAGGGAGTAAACCTTGACAGGAAATCAACACTGCCTTGTGCTTGTCTGGGAAGAGACCAAAGTTAATAGAATAAACCCTAATAGAGAATTAGATGGAAGACTACGGGAAAACGCTATTGTAATCTTCCAAGAAGAATCAAGCCCCAAAAACATGAAGGCACACAACACAGGAATTTGTACAACTCATTAGAACTCCTGAAGGCACACAGCAGAGGAGATTGTATAACTCACTAGAATTCCTGAAGCACACAGCAGCAAGAATGTGTAAAATTCATTAGAACTCCTGAAGACACATAGCACAGGAATTTGTACAACTCATTAGAATTCCTGAAGACACACAACACAGGTGATTGGAGCCTACAACTCATAACTCCTGAAGGCGCACAACACAGAACACAATCCAAACCAATCCATGTAATGTTGTTAAATCACTAAAAGGCTAAAAATGTGTTATACAAGAACACATGCTGTTGTCTTTAAAAGAAACGCTGCTTAGTATGATCTCTCTCTCTCTCTCCCTTCTCTCTCTCTTTCTCTCTCCCCCTTCTCTCTCTATTTCTCTCTTTCTTCTTCTCTCTCGCTTTCTCTCTCCCTCTCGGGTTGTGTGTGTCTGTGTGTGTCTCTCTTCTCAAGGAAGGTATGGGGGAGGGATGTTACCGTTTTGCATGGTAAATGGGGATTTAAACGCAAGAATAGGAAACAAAAATTACAGTTTTAATGGAGATGTCGATAATTTCGATGTGAATATTTGTACCAAAAAAACTGATTTCCCAAAAATTCACAGGATTAACGTATAAATACATTTGGTTGTAAATTAATTGTGCTATGTAATATGTTTGAATGCATGCATTTGAATGGATCGTGTGAAATGGGTACATATCGTATCCTCTGGAATTAGTACAGTAGATTATTTTATTACTTTCATTGTCTTGGTTTTATCTATACACTTCAAATCATTTTTTGTTGAAAGCATAATGGATTCTGATCACCTACAGGTTGCTATAATTGTTGAAATTTAAAATGGTATTGTTGAGGATGATCTTGGTAAAATACGTCAACGCAAAAAGGCAACGCAAAAAGGAGATTTGCGAGAACATTATTTGGAAACACGAGCTGGAAGCTTGTGTGAACTGATATTTTATTTGGATTCTATCAAGAGAGAAAAAAAACAAATGATTCATTCACCTTTCCTTTCATCACCGTCCCTGAGGTCGGGAAATGCATCTTTCATGTAAGCAATAACAAATCATTTAGTTTAGATGAAATCTGTAGCACGATATTAAAACTATCCACGCTGCACACGCAGGAACTATAACATATCTATTCAATTTATTTATTGATTAGAAAATCATACCGACAGAAGTCAAAATAATGAAAATAATTCCTTTACCAAAAATAAGAGATAACAATACTTCCGCTAATATCACTGTCATCAATTGTCTCTAAACGATTTGAAAGACATGTTTAGAAACATGTGACAAAATTCATGGAAGATCATTCAGTGTTACACCTGCTTCAATGAGGATTCCATCAACACCATTTATGCAGCACTGATCTTTCAAACATAACAAACTCATGATTATCAGCCAGAAATGATGCACATTTATCACGAGTTCTCTTCTCAGATTTAATGAAAGCATTTGACCTCATTGACCACAAACCATCCTTTCAAAATTTGATGTCTATCTAAATAACCCCCATATCCTTCCTTTTTTCGAATCACACCTTAAAGAACAGATACTCTTCTGAAGACTGGCTTCATTGTATGTAACTCAAGGTTCAGTTCTAGGCCCTATCCTATTTTGCATCAACATCAACTACATACCGTTACACACAGCACCAACTTGCAAAACTACATCTTCAATTAAATTCAGAGTGTGCGAGTATAAAACAAGTTTCTGAACACCGTGTGCTTGGCGTATACATAGATGAAAAACATGAACAGTCCACATTAATCATTTCAGTAAAATTCTAAGAATCGATTCTTTTTCTTGGCAAGCTCTTATGTTTTATTAACGCTTGAAGAATAAAAGCTATTTTACATTGCCCACATACATGTATCATGCCATATTCACTATGTATCAATAACATGGATGATTTCAGTGAAGCACCACTGACGAAAATTAACAATTTGCACAGAAGAGAAAAGAAATTTCTCGTAATCCACAGCTCCCTAATTATGGACCAAAACTGAAAAATAAAAGGCGGGAACATTATCATTCAAAAACCAGCTTAGGAACTATAAAGCACAGAAATATACAAAAGTTTGCATAAACCTGCAAAACTATTCATCTCAAACCAAAGCCCTACACAAATTGAAGCCAGAACCTTTAATTTCAAAGACCGAGGTTCAACAAATTCAAAACAAGCTTTTCCTTTTGTGGTAGGTATCTCTGGAATTCGTCACCCATCAGCACAAGTCGTGCATATTATAAAACGGCTTGAAAATAAAACTTTACAAATATCTGCTTGAAATACTGTAAAATCATTGTAATGAAATTTCTTTTTCTACACCTGCATACACATCAAAAGAGGAGTCAGACAGGGTTGTGTTTTGTCACCAGATCTGTTTCACTATATAGCGAAAACATCATGAGAAACCTAGAAGAAGACCCTGGATTAAAGGTTGGAGGGAAAATGATAAACAACATTCGGTACGCAGATGACACCGTGCTAATTGCAGAAAATCGAAAGGGACCTACAAAACCTTGTGAATATACTAGAAACAGAAAGCAAAGGTAAGGGGCTGGAACTAAACAGCAGGAAGACTGAAGTCATGGTGATCAGTAAAAAACATGAAATCCCCTCATGCAAAATAACAGCAAATGGCACAACCTTGACACAGGTTAATAAGTTCAAATACCTGGGAACGGTCATTTCATCAGACGGCAGATGCACATTGGAAATAGCTGGCAGAATCGGCCAAGCCAAAACAGCATTCAAGAAGATGACAAGCATTCTTACCAATAAATGCCTATCAATTAACATCAGAAAGAGAGTCCTTGAATGTTATATAGAACCAATACTGTTGTATGGATGCGAGGCGTGGACAGTCAGCAAGCAAAACCAGAGCAGGATCGAGGCAGAGTGGCTGGGGATGAGGAGGGTGGGGGAGATGCTGGGGGCAACGAGAGATAGAGATGGTTGGAAGTCCATGGTCGCCAACGCCATGCGGCAGGGCACCTGATGATGATGATGATGACACCTGCATACACCGAGCTAAGAAAACTTTTAGTCAGCCATTTCTATTATACATTTATACTACCATCTTTGTATGTCAGAAATACTAAATCTCTCTTCTTTTTATTTCCTTTTGATTTGATTTGAAAGTATTCTTGTATTTGAACGACTATTGTATAAGTTACAATTTGCCTATTTTCACTATAGTGTTAGAGAATTGACATATCATCCCCATGCCCACCCCCTCCCTGCGTACCTTGTTTGTTTCTAATTGTTTTTCTTTTTTACTTTTTCCCTCTTGTATGCTATTTTAATTATTTATAATATGCATTGTTATTGTTAGTGGTTGACGTGTATTTCCATTACGTGTATATATACATATATTTTTTTAAGTGTATATATATATATATATATATATAACATACACAATCTGTGTGCGCATGTGAGTGCGCGTGCGCGCATGTGTGTGTGTGTGTGTGTGTGTGTGTGTGTGTGTGTGTGTGTGTGTGTGTGTGTGTGTGTGAACTGATATTTTATTAGGATTACAGTTTTCAATGACTTGGCATATTTCATTCTTCACGTATTTTCATTATTGCTGTTAGTTAGCATATTTCCCCTCCCCTTGGTTGTTCTTAATACTTGATTCTTTTGGTTCTATGTCTGTGATTGACTCTGCTTTTAAATAGAATATTGATACAATCACTACCAGTGTTGTTACATTATAGTTACTGTTCTGGTTCTTGTAAGTTTCAACACACACACACACACACACACACACACACACACACACACACGCACGCACACGCACACACACACACACACACACACATACACGAACACTCTCTCTCTCTCTCTCACACACACACTCACACACACATACACACGAACACTCACACACATACACACACTCACACACACACACAGACACACAAACACATGCACACACATATACATCTATATGTATGTATGTATGTATGTATATATGTATATAAGCTACGCACAAAAAGTTAAGGATCACTTGCACAAAAATTCATAACTTTCAAAATAAGAAAGCCAATGCGTTGAAGTTTGGCAAACATTTAATTCCATGCTTTAGTGATAACGATACACAATTGCCTTCAATTTCGAGCAATCGTTTGGTGTGTACATTTGATCAAAGTGGGTATGTATCGAAATTTGATTTCCCAAAGTCATTGAAATCACAAGACAGGGCATTCTGATGCTCCCAAAAGTTCAGTAATGCGTGTAACCGCCATGGCTGTTCTTGCACTTGACGCAGCGAGTCCTCATCGAGTTGACCAGGTTGGTGAAGATCCTCTGTGGAAGCGCCTGCCACTCAGCCTGCAGCATCTGGTAGAGGTGTTTGGCATCCCTGGGAGGGTGGTGGTTGCTCCTCACTTTGCGATCCAGCTCATCCCAGAGGTTCTCAATCGGGTTGAGATCGGGACTGCATGCTGGCCACTCCATTCTGATGACTCCAGACTGCTGCAGGAAGTCGTTGACCACCCTTGCCCAGTGGGGGCGAGCGTTGTCATCCTGGTAGACAGCCGTCGGTCCCATCTGCTGCAGTGTAGGCACAGCCAGCGGTCGAAGGATCTCATCCCGGTATCGGAGGCCAGTCAGGTTACCCTGTACAGGATACAAGGGTGTTCTGTGGTGAAGGCTGAAGGCCCCCCAGACCATTACAGAACCTCCACCAAAGGCCACCTTTTCTTGGACAGTGGTGTCAATAAAGCGTTGCCCTGGGCGCCTCCAGACCCTCAGTCGGCCGTCGTTGTGGTTCATGGTGAAGCGTGATTCATCACTGAACAGGACCTGGGACCATTGCTGACGTGTCCACCTCACGTGACGTCTGCAGAAGGCGCGGCGTGCTCCCCTATGGGCTGGAGTTAAGCGTGGCCGTACAGCTGGGCGACGAGAACGGAGGTTAAACCCATGAAGGCGGTTCCGTATGGTCTGCTGGCTGATGTTGATGTTAGTAGCCACCCTCAGCTGCCTTCGAATGATGCTGGAAGAGGCTGTTCTTGTCTGCAAGGCTTGTCGTTCAATAAGACGATCTTCACGTGGGTTGTCTTCTTCGGTCGACCAGATCTGCGTCTTTCATGGACCCTCCCAGTGGTTGTGAAGCGTTGAATCAGTCTGACAATGACCGAGATGGACACCTGAAGTCGCCTGGCCACTTCTCGCTTGGGAACACCATCTTGGAACCATGCAACAGCTCATCCCCTCTCAAACTCGCTCAATTTTCGTCGTGGAGGCATTGTCAGATCAGGCCTACTACTGGTGGAATGTTTTCTTATAAAGCCAAGCAAGAGACAGCATCTCACACATAAACAGCAGTGCTTGCACGTGCATAATGGTTTTTCCATCTGGCTTGTGCAATGTGTTCAGGCAGAACGGTCCAAAACAAGGTCCTTTTTCGCAAGTTTCCGCTTTTCCGTTTGCGGCCAAGCTCAGTAGTAGAGAATCCCGTGCAATTTTCGCACTAACACAACATCGCCCACTTACAGCTGAACAAGAATTCATAACAATTTGGCTGGACTGAGAAATAAATAACAGTAGCGAACTGAGTTTATTACGCACCTGTTTTCTCAGAGTGATCCTTAACTTTTTGTGCGTAGTGTATATATATATATCTATGTATGTATACACATGTTATACACGATGCTGGTCTGAGCCAACGATGATTTTTTCGAATTATCACTGCAGTGTGTAATTTTCGCCAATAAATGGCATCATCAGGATCATATCAGTATTCTGAAATAAAAACAAAACATCTTTTGTTAAGGAAACAGTAAACATGAAATGGGGATAAGCATAAGTGGTCAAGGAAAAGCCAGACTACAACTTAATGGTCAGTTCCCTACGCCTATATACTAATCCTTTACGTTTATCACCGGGTCGATATCTGTGATCCACAGTGCCTCCAGAGTCATGCGATAATCCTCGCCCCTTGTGGGTGAAGCCAAAATCTCAACATCTTCTGACCCCATTGAAACCTTACATTGTGCGAGATGCTTTTTTACAGGCCCAGTGTCGTTGATGTGCTCACGAAAACGGGTTTGTAAATGTCGGACAGTCCGTCCAACATAGCACGCCTTACAGCGTGGACATGTCAGTTTGTAAACCACCCCACTCCGGATCAACTTTGGCATTTGTGCCTTCAAGGACGGCAAAACAGTCCTTAGTTTTTGCAAGGTCATAACGATTGTACAGGGGGCATTACATTTATGTAGAGCACGGACACATTCGTCATAAACTTTTCCCCTATATTGTACGAATAAACAGACAGTGTCACACTTTTAATCCCCCTCTTCGCCATTTCCCTTTCGCCTGGCACCATTATCTATGATAGTGTCGACTCTATTATCGGATAGTAAAAATCAGGCGGATATTGATTTTGTTCCAGTACCCTCTTCGCCCTCTCCAAGCTTTCGTAGATGTGTTCCCAGGAGCTGCATGCTCGATGGATTCGATGGACGAAACCGGAGACCACTGAACGCTTGTATTGCTTTGGAGCAAGTGCATGGAAGTTCATTATCAGGCCCGTATCTGTTGGTTTATTAAATCACGTAGAAGATAGAGAGCCCTCTTGATTGATAATTTTCATGTCCAAATGTGGGATTGTACCATTAACTTCTCTTTCTACTGTGAACTTAAGGGACGGATGTAATTTGTTTCGTCAAGTTTTCGAGGTACAGTATTGGCGTCAATGTTGGTTAATATATCGTTCATGTAGCGTTCGTCAATTTGTGCGTTGCCTTTTATAATGCTGTCATACTGACTCATCCACCCATTCGCAAGATGAAGTGCAGGTGGACTGCCCATTGCCAAGCCGTCTGTCTATAAACACCATCATGTGTCGACATCGACACATCACAGGACGCAGTTTTGGCGAGTGCGACGAATGTATCCTTATCGACCGGCGGTGGATTATTGTGAGCGCTGTAAAGATTAGAACACACTTCAATCACTTCAATCACCGGTACATTTGTGTAAAGCGATACTACATCAAAACTGACAATTTCATCATCTTTAGAGAGTTTCATTGTTCTTAAAAAATTGCTGATTTTATCCGTTGATAAATTTATCTGACATTGGGGAAAAATTGAGAGCCATTCTGCAATCTGCATGCTCCGCAATCCGGAAGTATGTGGAGCCAGGCATTGATAAAACTGGTCACAAGGGTGTGTTGCTCTTGTGCGCTTTCGTCAGTCCATAGAGACGGGCGGGTTGACTTCCGACAGGTTTTAACTTCTGGAATAAATGCTCATCGATCTTTCCTTCTTCTTTAAGATCTTTTAAAATTGCCACAATCCTTTCTTCTTCTTTCAACACTGGATGCTTTGCGTTCTTCCTTCTATCTATCACCTTTTCAAACTGTGGTAGCTCGATGATTGCATCCATTTTACTATTGTATGTCTTCGTTTCCATCAAGCGAATGCCCATTCATTTATCGAAAGGTATTACCAACAATTCTTTTTCTTTCAGATGTTTCTTCGTCATTTGGAGGTTTTGCGTGGCTTTCATCTTCTTACACTTTTTGATGTACGCTAGGGTGTTGATACTGATGTCTGTGATTGTCTCCTGTGTCACATTCTTCTCTTTACAAATATTCAACAACTTGTCTAATTCTGCTAGTACATCTTTGGGTTCAAATCTGTCCAAGACTGCATTTTTGGGGCCTAATGACAGGGTCTCCATCACATAAGATGTGGGCATGACCTTCAATTCACAGGCAATGACGCTGTTACGAACACTGAACAAGGGACGTCCCTGATCTTCTGACAATTTGTTAAGTTTCTGATCATGTGTTCGTTTCTGCTTTCGTCACTGATCGTAGACTGTCAATCGGGTGTGTACGATTATGGATGGCAATGATCTGGATGGTGCACTGTTACTGAGCGATTTTCGCTTTTTATCTAATCGAAGATTCAATTCTTTCATGCTCTCTTTTGCTCGGACCAGTTCAGTTTTCAGGAGACGTCGTTGAAAATCACATTCCGATTTCTCGTCAAAACATCCATTGTTCGGTCTTCTGAATTTTAAGAATCCTAGAAACACACCTGATCTCCTACAGTTTTCAAGAAAATGTATGCGCAGACTGTTGTTTGATACCTTGATTAACACCTGTTGATAATGAAGATATGCTTTGAAACAACCACTTCGCTTCAACTCGATTGCCAGAAGGCTATATGGCAAGAACATTGTGGCTACGTTAAGTGATACGATGCTGGTGTGAGCCAACGACGATATTTTCGAATTATCACTGCAGTGTGTAATTTTCGCCAATAAATGGCATCATCAGAATCATATCAGTATTCTGAAAATAGAAGCAAAACATCTTTTGTTAAGGAAACAGTAAATATGAATTGGGGACAAGCATAAGCGGTCAAGGAAAACCCAGACTACAACTTAATAGTCTTTACATATGTCTGCCATTGTCTGTTATGTTTTTAAGGTGCCATTGGAATATATCCAAAGTCATATATTACCACAACTTACATTATAACTTGCCTCACATTTCATGTTATGATTTCTTTCTTTTTTATGCTCTGTTTTGTGTGTAGAGTATCAAGGACAAGCTGTAAGATAGTTCTAATGGGACCTAATGAGAATATCCTTGAGTAATTAAGTATTCTGCAGTCTTCCCCTCCCTCCTCGCTCTCCTTTTTCTCTGTCTTTCTGTCTCTGACTAACTTTTTCTCTCTGGCTCTGTCTCTAACTCTGTCTCCCCCCCCCCCCTCTCTCTTCTTCTTCTTCTTGTTCTTCTTCTCTCTGGTTTAGTTTTTGAGGTGTGGGTGGGTGGGTGGTGCTGGTGACATTTTGGGTTAGTGGATGGTGGTTTCTTTTTTTTTCTTTCTTTTTTTGGTGTACTGGTTTGTTTTCAGGAAACGATTCTTCGCCTGAAAACCTGCTGTTGGTGAAGACATCGCCAATGTCAGGGTTTGTCACACCAAAGGGGAACTACGGCACAAAGTCATATCGGCAGGCTTTTTACATGAGAGCATACATCTCTGTCCCAGCTGGACATGTCATTATGGTCAGCCTAAAAAAGATGGCGAAGTTCTTTGAAGCTGTTGAGGTCCGTCTCTTCACAAAAGACAATACTGGAGCCTTTAACTTGGTATGGGAAGACCACAAGCGACAAAAGCATAACTGTGTGTTCCACACCCCAACAGTCAAAGTTCTTTACACGAACTATTACTGCCTAGACCTACCGTGTTTCAGATTGTTTTTTTCCTTTCATCCTGAAAGTGAAACACCTCAAAAGTTGCCCAGTGGCTTGTTCAACTGTTCTGTCCATCACTATTCCAGCTTTCAGCATCACCTGGACTGTAATCTGATTATACAGTGTGAAGATGGTCAGGATGAAACAGAACATTGTCCCTTCAGCAGTCCTGGTTGTCAGGGTTTCGTGGCTTCATGGAACAAATGTTTTGTATATGTTAAACTGGATTCTTATTTGCCTGTTGCGCTGGCAATATATGAGTGTCAGAAGATGGGTGGACAGCTGGCTTCAATCAAAACTAGGCAGGAAAGACTTGATTTCCTGCATATCTATCATACCCTTGCCGAATACAGAATACTGTCAGGTTTGTCATCAGGCTGGAAGTCTGTGTCTTTTATGTACAGTAAGTTCCGTCATTGGTCTGACAACAGCCAGATCTACAACCTTGTTAATTTTGTTGATGCCACTTTCAAGTTTTACCAACCCTCTCGGTCTGTTGAACATATGGCTGTTGGTGAATACACCACTCAATCATCTTTAGGTTCAGACCGTATACTTTGTGAAGTGAAATCACAATCACAAAATATGTCTTCTGTTCAAACAGTTGAGTTCCCCGTTTTAAACCTGATCCCGATCCTTTTGATACAGACACAGCAGATGCTATCAGACTGTTCAGAGGATCACGTGACACACACATTTCTCTCCTGTGATCTTCAAGTTCATTGTAGACAAATGATATATACAAGATCATGCGCTTTCTGGAACATGAGCACTAAGAACAAAGACACACTTATTTTTCCTGGAAAGCACACTGCATACACCATTGTCATGTTTATCTGTGATAATGACATGACAACAGTATCTTACACCCTCGTATGTGACTTCAGACACGATTGTCCAGATCACAGTGATGAGTCATTCTGTCAACATTCTTCATGCAGTGGTTTTCTCTGCACAAATGATCAGTGTGTGTTGGACAGCCAATGTTGTAATGACCACGCGGATTGTCTGGACGACTCTGATCAGGTCAGATGCCCTATTGACTGGAAGAACCTTTGGGTTCACAAAGAGGCCAACAAAAATCAGCGACTTTTCATCAACCTGGATGGTACAGGTTACTTTACTCAGCAGCTGATGACATCTCATCAGTCTTGTCCTGACACTCATTACTGGTGTACAGGAGACTGGTTGTACTGTCTTCCTGTCTACACTCGATGTAATGGATTTTCTGACTGTATATATGGTGAAGATGAACAACACTGTGAGACATTCACCTGTCCTGGTTTCTACCAGTGTCGTGGTTCCAAAGTTTGTGTTCATGGAGATCATCTGTGTAATGGCTGGGGTCAATGCCCACAGCGTGATGATGATGGGCTGTGTGATATGACCTGTCCTGACGACTGTCAATGTCAAGGTTATTCAATCTTATGCACCCAGGCTTTCTGTGCTGAGCTCTTTCCCCAGCTTCGCTACATGGACGCTACCAGCTCAGGAATGACATTGACTGACTTCAGTGACAACATATATCTCATTCATTTGGATCTTTCCTATTGTTCTCTGGTCAATATATCAAGTGTGAAGCTTCGCAACCTACAGTCCCTTGACCTGACCTATAATCTCCTGAGAACTGTGGATAGGATTGTTTTTCTCAAGCTATGGAATTTAAGAACTTTGTTTTTAGCAAACAACCCTCTGACATCAATCAGAGGTAAACCATATTTTCTGTTTCATTATGCTCTAACAAAAATAGATGCTTCAAAAACAAGAGTTAAGATGCTTAACAGTAAGCTGCCTATGTGCTTTCCCAAGGTCACATATTTGGATTTATCATTTTCTGGCATTGAAACAATCAGACTCAGAGCAGTCCAATGTATGCCACAGCTGACTGTCCTGGACATCAGGGGAAATTCGGCGACCAACTTTCCTTTGGATGCATTGTCAATGTGGAATCATTTAAACAGCATCTTCTCCTCAAATTATAGACTTTGTTGCATGGATTGTCTTTTGAAACAATCACAGAGAATACGTTGTGTATCACCCCAGCCCATGTTTTTTTCCTGTGAATACTTGCTACCTACAGAGCCGCACAGGCTTTTCTTTTGGTTGCTTAGTACGTTCTCCATTCTAGGGAATTTGGTTTGTTTTATAGGAACATTCGTGGTTAAGGAAATATTTGGAGGCACTTTCGTCACGTTTATTTCCCATTTGCAGATTGCTAACGTCTGCATGGGCATCCACGTCAGCATGATTACAGTGGCCAATGAAATATTTTATGGAAAATACATCCACTATGAAAAGACATGGACCAACAGTGTGACTTGCAAAGTTGCTGGTTTTCTTTCCCTTCTATCCAGTGAGGTGTCAGTTCTGACCCTCTGGTTCATGACATTGGATCACATCATTGTCCTTTGTTTCCCCTTAACTACGTGGACATTCAATAAACGTCTGACAACAACAGCTTGTGCAGTGACGTGGTGTGTTGGACTTTTGCTGTCTGTGATACCTTTTCTTCCTGGACTGTCACACTGGGACTTTGATGGCCAGTCTGGTCTCTGTCGTCTGGCTCTGTGTGATAGTAACTCCAAAGAAGAGTTCAGGTGGTTTACAGTCACTGTTATGTTTAACTGTACCCTGTGCTCCATGATGGTTGTTGGTCAATTCATCATTTACAGACGAACACCTATCCATCCCATCCTAATGGATCCAACAAAAAAGGTTATTTATTTTTCAGTCCATCTCTTGATAAAAGTGGCTGTAACAGATGCCGTATGCTGGTTCCCACTTGGTCTAACTGGTATGATGACATTAAATGACGGTGGTGCCTCAGAGAAGGTTCACGTGACCATGGTTGTGTTTCTGCTGCCACTCAATTGTGCACTCAACCCACTGCTGTATGTATGGACTGTTCTAACACAGCGACGACAGCAAGAACAGGAAGAGAGACTGTTACAAGTGTTAAAATCACGACATGTGCTATTACTGTAAAACAATCCATCAGTAAAATTAGTCAATGTCTGATCATTACCAGAGTCCATTTTTCTTAGGGCTGTATGGCCGAGTAATTTTTGCGTGATTCTGGCTGTTGTGTATCTACATGTCAACCTATATGTGAGGCTTTCATAACGACCAGTGGTGGCTGTGTATTTGGCTCCATCTGTTGTGTATCTACATGTCAACCTGTATGCGAGGCTATTTCACCATCTTTTTTCTATTCCAACATCAAACATTCTCTTTTCTAAGACTTACAACATAATATCTTGCAGCTGGAAAACATTCCTCAAATTTTCACAATAAATAACTGAATATTAAAAACAAACAACAATTCAACCCTCTCCACCCTACTGGGTGGCGCTAACCCCGTAAATGTTTGTCTGTAGTTTATTGTACAAATCCAACTTCTGTGTGCATTGGTGTTGAAGTCTCCATGATTTCCAATCCCCAAGTTTTCTATATGCCCAAAATAAATCTGTACTCAGATAACTTTGTCCTGCGTCTTTGTGAAAGAACTGTCACTACAACAGTTCCTTCCTGCTCTCTAGTTCAATACCAGAGCCAGGTTCTGTCTGTTTCAAGTGGGGAAACCCGCTCCTTTCACTGGTCACCATGAAGTCCTAGAACGGATGTGGGCATTGAAACATCAGGGGAATTATGGATCTAGCTCTAGATAGGATCCTGCATGAACGTAGCAGCAGACAGGATCTCCTGAAGGCACACAACACAGGAAATGTATAATTCATTAGAATTCCTGAAGGCAAACAGCACAGCAAATAGTACATCTCACTAGAACTCCTGAAGGCACACAGAAAAGGAAATAGTACATCTCACTAGAACTCCTGAAGGCACACAGAAAAGGAAATAGTACATCTCACTAGAACTCCTGAAGGCACACAGAAAAGGAAATAGTACATCTCACTAGAACTCCTGAAGGCACACAGAAAAGGAAATAGTACATCTCACTAGAACTCCTGAAGGCACACAGAAAAGGAAATAGTACATCTCACTAGAACTCCTGAAGGCATACAGAAAGGAATAGTACATCTCATTAGAACTCCTGAAGGCACACAGAAAAGGAAATAGTACATCTCACTAGAACTCCTGAAGGCACACAGAAAAGGAAATAGTACATCTCACTAGAACTCCTGAAGGCACACAGAAAAGGAAATAGTACATCTCATTAGAACTCCTGAAGGCACACAGAAAAGGAAATAGTACATCTCATTAGAACTCCTGAAGGCACACAGAAAAGGAAATAGTACATCTCATTAGAACTCCCGAAGGCACATAGCACAGGGAGTGTAGCAGTTCAATCCATCTGGTGATTGTAACATCATGAAGGCTAAAATGTGACTTATATGAGATTAACACTATTCTCTTTGAATTGACCATAGAACACTATAAGTTTGCTCATTCTCTCTCTCTCTTTCTCACACTCACTCACTCACCCACTCACTCTCTCTCTCTCTCTGCTCTGTTTTTGTTATCAATTTGCTGGTGGGATGATTATTAAGTCTGTCGGGGTGCTGGTTTGTTTTCAGGAAAAAATTCTTTACCTCAAAACCTGCTGCTGATGAAGACATCACCGTTATCAGGGCACATCACACCAAAAGGGAATTATGGCACAAATTCCTATCAGCAGGCTTTTTACATGTACACGCACATCTCTGTCCCAGCTGCACATGCCATTATGATCAGTATAAGACATATGGTGAAGTACTATCGAAAGATGGGTGTCAGACTGTTTACAGGCAACAGAACTGGATCTTCTACCTGGGTGTGGGAGGACTTTAGACAATGGCAGTATAATAGTGTGTTCCACTCCCCAACACTCACAGTTGAATACTTCAACAGATATTGCCGGAATGTACCGTGTTTCAGACTGTTCTTTTCTTTTCATCCTGAAAGTCAAACACCCCACAAATTACCCAGTGGTTTGTTCAACTGTTCTGTCGATCACTATTCCAGCTTTCAGCACCACCTGGACTGTAACATGAAGTCAGAATGTGAAGATGGACAGGATGAAACAGAACATTGTCCGTTCAGCAGTCCTGAATGTCAGGGTTTGGTGGCGTTATGTAACCATTGCTACAAATTTGTCCATGATATAGAAGAGATTAACGTGCAGCTATCAAACAATTACTGCAACTCTTCAGCAGGCATGGTTGGCATGCCCAAATGTGAGGAGGACTGGTTCGGAATAGTTGACAGTTTAACCAGTCCATATCTGTACATCCCTGAGTGCATATGGTTCGGTTTGACCACTGACAACATGACGTCACCCAACATGTACAGAAAAAATGTCATCAGTGAAGACAGGGCCGTTCTTTTTCATTCTGTTCGGTATCGACCTGAATATGATCATTTGTCGGGAGTGACACCAGTATGTATCTGTAGTTCTTACCCTGTGTTAGAGGCACATAACTGTGACTGGGTCTGTTCTGAACATGATGCCAGTGTAATGTGTGAATATAGCACAAATCAGACCCACCATCCTTCACAAACAATAACGTTGACCGGGACCGCTTTTTCGATCCACACACACCAGTCTCTGATGACGTGTCGTGATGGTCACGTGACACACACATTTTTACTATGTGGTTCACGCCAGAATGACGTGTGTGATCAAGGTCACACTGCTTCTTGTACTTTTCTTGATCACTTGTCACGGACACATGGTGAGTTTAGATCAACAGTTGATCACTTTACTTGTGTCCCTTTATTTACCTGTGATGATGACGTCACCACACTATCATACACCCTGGTATGTAACTTTCTACAAGACTGTCAGGATAGGAGTGATGAGTCTTTTTGTAAACATCTACCTTGTTTCAAAATGTTTACCTGTACCAACAGTCAGTGTGTGTCCTATGATGTTGTGTGTGACCGAGTGTTCCATTGTCAGGACAAATCAGATGAATTGAACTGTGATGAGTACAGATACAAGGAAATCCTCTGGGCACCGGTTTTTCCATCTCCTGTTCTCATCGACTTCGATGGTATCCGCATTTTCGTTTCAACCCCAATGAATTCCAATGAGTCCTGTCCTGACAGCCACTATCGTTGTCCTGGTAAATTCAATGACTGCCTACCTGTCTACACACGATGCAATGGAATGTACGACTGTATGGACCATGAGGACGAAGAGGGATGTGATGAATTGACATGTCCAGGCTTACTTCGATGCAGAACTTCCATAATATGTCTACATAGTGGCTACCTGTGTGATGGCTGGCCTCAGTGCCCACTGTATGATGATGAACTGTCATGTGATGTGACCTGTCCTGTGGGCTGTCTGTGTCAAGGTTACACATTTCTGTGTCATCATTCTTTCTCTGCTCACCACTTCCCACAGCTCCGTTACTTGGATGTCACAGGTACAGGAATGAGTCTGTCTGATTTAAGTAATCATACATATCTTATTCGTCTGATTCTTGCCCACTGTTCTTTGACTGTCCTGTCCAACATGAAGTTGCCCAACTTACAATTCATTGATTTCACTGGCAACAAACTGCAACATGTCAATATCACCTATTTTGTTGGCTTAGAAAATCTACAGACACTGTCCCTGTCTAACAATCCTATCACCTCACTCTATGCTGATTCCTCGCATGATATTTTTCAAAGTTCACTCACAACGATAGATCTGTCTTACACTACACTGAAACTGTTTGACACCAAAATCTTGTTTCAGTTCTTGAAATTGCAGAAACTGAATTTAACGTTCACTACTATCAATAGTGTCAACACTGATGGTTTTCAGTTTACAGCAAAGTTAACAGCGTTGTACATGGAAGGCAGTCCTATAAAAACATTTTCACCTGACATATTCAAAGATCTTGTCCATCTGCATGTAATATCGACACTGAATTCTAAATTGTGCTGCAAAGAAATACTACCATATAACTTTGACAACACGTTTTGCTATTCCCCCAAAGACGATATTTCATCGTGTGAAGATTTACTTCAATCAGCAATGTACCGAGGGTTTCTCTGGCTGATCAGCTGTCTGTCAGTGACTGGTAACATCTTCTGTTTTATTGTACGGTTTGTGTGCACAGAAAAAGACTTCTTCTAGTGGGTTCAGTGTGTTTGTCGCCAACCTGACCATGGCTGACTTTCTGATGGGTGTCTACATTGCTATTATTGGTGTGGCTGATGAAGTGTTCCGTGATATATATCTTTATTATGAGGATACATGGACAAGCAGTGTGGAATGTAAGGTGGCTGGTTTTCTGTCTCTGTTGTCCAGTGAAGTATCAGCTCTTACCATCTGGCTCATCACATTGGATCGTTTCATTGTCCTTCACTTTCCATTCAGCACCTTGCGATTTGAAAGAACATCAGCAGCAGTGGCTTGTCTGCTGACTTGGTTGGTTGGTTGGTTTACTGCCTTGTTGCCTTTATTACCAGTGACATCACAGTGGGAGTTCTACAGTCAGACAGGTATCTGTATTCCACTCCCAGTCACCCATATTTCTTTTAAAGGATGGATCTATTCCTTTAGTGTTTTGATCGTCTTTAATTTCATTCTGTTTGTGCTGATCTCAGTTGGCCAAGCTTTTATCTACTGGTCAATACAGAAAAATGCACTGAGAACTAACACAACCAAAGCATCACAAGACATGACTATAGCACGGCGATTGATCACTGTGGCTGTAACAGATTTCATGTGCTGGTTTCCCATTGGACTGTGTGGATTTTTAGCATTGGCTGATATTCCCATCCCTGGAGAGGTAAATGTTGCCTTGGCAATCTTCGTATTGCCCTTAAACTCTGCTCTAAATCCCTTTGTATATACCTTTAACACACTCGCAGAAAAACGAAGAAAATCCCAAGAGACAGAACTGTTAAAGTGGCTGGAATCTTATGCTGACTTGCATGACCGTAAATAACTGCGTTATGGAGTGGCGTTGTGTTACTCCAAGATGTATGACAGTCTGGGATACCTTACGAGCAGTATCACTCTGTTTGTTATACAGTGTGTAGTAGCATTTTCTTCACTGTTATATTCATGGCCATTTGTCAAAGACTTTTTCAAGATGATCTACTGTGCATAAGATGCATAAAGCAACTTCTTTTTGTATTTTCCATATCAATGAAAAGTTAAGAAATAAATATTCTTATGAGCCAAACGGGATGTGTGTCTATGTGTATGCTCGCGCGCGCGCGCACGTGTGTGTGTGTGTGCGTGTGTGTGTTGCCTGTCGATAATATCAGTAGACCTAACACCAAACACACACACACACACACACACACACACACACACACACACACCATGTGGAGTTACAGGAAAGCTGCCCTGGGCTAGGGGAAACAACTGGAGAAGGATTGTTTATCGCTAAAACCGAATTGCTTCCCTTTACATCTCCACCGTAAGATTACAACGTCACCAAGACATGAATCCTCTTGACCAAATGTTGCAGAAGGTATGCATAGGAAATCAGTCATCTAATCATACAGGACTGACAACCAGAAGGTTCTGACTTTGAATTCTCATCTGCTGTTGTCTGTCAGTATCAATTGGGCTTAACTGCTCCCTATTCACATTTGTAGTCATAATGATAATAATGATGGAAGAAAGAGGACAGCTGCAGTAGCGACCACCCAGCCACAGCCATCAGCCTTCCTGTGCGTCTGCTGTGCCAAGGACTGCCACTCAAGAATCAGCCTGTTCAGCCACAACTGACGCTGTTTTGTATCTGAGTTCTTAAACGAAGACATCTATTGTCTAATTCGATGGATGGAGTCATCTTTGATATTAATAATATTGTTGGTTTGTTTTAGTGCAGTAGAAGTCAATAAGTGACTGCCATTTTTTAAGCATGGCGTTGCTTGCATGTTGAGTGTCTTCTATGTTTCCACAAGTCAGTCACTGCCATTACTTCCGGGATCTTTAAAATACACATGTGATATTTTGCATGCGTGTACACGTCAAAGAGGACTGAGCACTGACAGGTCTGCACACATGTTGACGTGGGAGACTGAAAAATCCCCCCACCCCCCTTTACACACCAGGGGGGGAGGTGGGTACCCTGGCAGAATGGGACTAAGATCGTCTAGCATAGGTTTCATTTTATTCTGTCCACTATTTTAAGTTATTCCAAACAAGGTGTACAGAGAAGTAACGATAGAACTCCAAATTATCTACCATGGGGCTTGATTTTGTTTTTTTCAACCATTTTGAGTTTATTTTACATGTAAACAAGTTGTACAATGAAAAATTCCTTTCCATTCGATATTCATATTCATTTCGTTTGTTACAGTGGATTTACCATGTGAAATTGGAGCTGGTCCTTTTTCTTTTTTTATGAGCGCGTCGCTGCAGTGTAGTGCCTCCCATGAACATTTTCACCAAGACTTTAGAAAGGCCTTCGAGAGGAGGGATATGGGACATCAACCTATCTCACCTATGTTTTATAACAGAGCAGCCAGGCAAAAGCTCTGCACTTCACGATTTTCATTTGCTGTGGGATCTTAAGCGTGCGCAGCGCAAAGAAAAAGCACGTTGGTCTGACTTGTTTCTCGTCCCCCTCCGAAAGACTTGACGTTCAGTTTGATTTTCCGGTCAAACTGAGGATAAAAGTCAGGACCTCAAAGGGAAACGAACCCTGGAATCTTGAGTTTAGTTACTGCCAGGTGAACATCTGAACCATTCTGCCACTCAAGATTGTCTAGCATATAGCTTGACTTTATTCTTTCAACCATTTTAATTCGTTTTAATCGAGTTACACAAACAAATACGATAAAACTCAAGATTGTGTACCACAGAGCTTCATTTTATTCTTTCAGCCATCTTAATTTATTTTAAACAAGACAACTAATTGGAATCCAAGATTGTCTAGCATAGGGCTTGAGTTTATTTTTTAATTCGTTTTAAACGAGTTATGCAGACAAACGTAAAATGAAACTTGTGTCTGTCTCGATCAAGACTGTCTCGTTCGTTTTCTTTGCTGTCCATGGAACTATCAACATTCTTCTTAGAAACTACATCTTGGCTGCCTCAATCTTGTTCTGGCTTTGCTTGTTGACTGTCCACGCCTCACATCCGTACAACAGTACTGGTTCTATATAACATTCAAGAACTCTCTTCCTGATGTTAATTGATAGGCATTTGTTGGTAAGAATGCTTATCTTCTTGAATGCTGATTTGGCTAGGCGATTCTGCTGGCTATTTCTGATGTGCATCTGCCGTCTGATGAAATGATCGTTCCCAGGCATTCAAATTTATCAACCTGTGTCAAGGTTGTGCGTTTGCATGAGGAGATTTCATGTTTTTTACTGATCACCATGACTTCAGTCTTCCTGCTGTTTAGTTCCAACCCCTTACCTTTGCTTTCCATTTCTAGTATATTCAAAAGGTTTTGTAGGTCCCTTTCATTTTCTGCAATTAGCACGGTGTCATCTGCGTATCGAATTTTGTTTGTCATTTTCCCTCCAACCTTTAATCCAGAGTCTTCTAGGTTTCTCATGATGTTTTCGTTGTAAAGTGAAAACAAATCTAGTGACAAAACACAACCCTGTCTGACTCCTCTTTTGATGTTTTGGAAAGAGCTTATATTGTTTTCTATTCTCATTGCAGCTGTTTGTTCCCAGTACATATTCCTGATTATATGTAGATCTTTTCCATCAACATTGAGTCTCTCCAGTTGGTTGACCAATTCTTCATGTCGTACCTGATCGAAAGCCTTGGAATAGTCAACAAAGCATAAATACAAATCCTTATTCATCTCAATTGACCTCTCTATGATAGTTCTTAGGATGTATATGGCATTACTAGTTCCTTTCCCTTCCACAAATCCACACTGTTCTTCAGCTATTCCTCTTTTGATTCTATTCCTTGTCCTCATCATGATTATCTTAACAGGATTTTTGTTACATAACTCAATCAAACTGATTGTGCGATAGAGTTCGCATTCTATAGCCCTTGTCTTCTTGGAAGTGCAATGAAAATTGATTTTGACATATCTGGGGATTTTTCTGATGTCGTAAATTTCATTTAGGATGACTGTTATTGTTTCCATGTCAAATTCCTCCAGGGCTTCAGTCATCTCTGTAGTAATGTTGTCTGGTCCTGGGGCTTTTCCTGGTTTCATCTTTTTCAGTGCTGCTCTAACTTCATCTTTCATTATGAGTGGTCCTTCACAGTTCTTTCTTATAATGTGTTCTACATTTCTGTCATCTTCAAAAAGGTCTTTAATGTACTCTCCCCATCTGTCTAATATTTTGTCTTTTTCCAAGATAAGCGTGCCATCTTTCGATTTTAAGCAACCAGTTGATGTGCATGTATTTTTCCTGTGGACGATTTCTTCAATTCGTCTGTACATACCCCGAGGATGCGTTTTGTGTCGGTCTTCTATCTCTTTGCATTTTGTTTTCAGCCAAGCTTCCTTAGCTTCATTGCACCTGTTCCTGATTTCTGTGTTTATCTTCCTGTATATCTCCTCGTTTCTCTTTGCCTTCCTCCTTTCCTCCATCAAGCCCAACATTTCATTAGTCATCCAGCTCTTTTTTGCTTTTCTATCTGCCTTAGGATTTCTTCACAAGCTTCATTTATCAAATTTCTCCACAGTCGGAATGAATTCCATACGCACTAACATCACAGGCGCTATGTGTTGGTAATCATGGCACAAGCCATAAGCCTGTACATAACTCCGTGAGCTGGCCAGGTCCGACTGTTTTACCTAGCCTTTGTTGTACCTAGCCAACATTTTTACTTAAACGTTCAGTGAATGCATGGTGACCACAGACCTGTTTGTCGTCTTATTCAAAATGGCAGCATTCAGACCACAACATGATTATCAATTGAGAGGACGGAGGATAGAAAAATCCATCATCATCATCAGCAGCAGGCAACAGCAGCACCATCATCATCGTTATCATCATCATCACCATCATCATTATCATTATCATCAGCATCAGCAGCAGTATCATCATCATCCTGTGCCCTACCGCGTGGCGCTGTCTGTAATGGCCCTCCATACGAATCTATCCCTTGTCGCTGAAAGTATATCTCCCACCCTCTCTGTCCTAAACCACTCTGCAAGTCCGTCCAATATTTTCTCCCTGGGTCTACCTGGTGCTCTCTTTCTCTCCAGCTTTCCTATTGTGATTAGGTTCTCTAATTTCTCTAGCCTCATAACATGTCCTCAAATATTGCTCGTCTTTTCGTGCTCTTCTTCATTAATGTTCTCTTTGTGTCTGCATCCTTCAAGACTGTCTCGTCTGTTTTCTTTGCTGTCCAAGGAACTAGGCATTTGTTGGTAAGAATGCTTTTCATCTTCTTGAATGCTGTTTTGGCTTGGCTGATTCTGCTGGCTATTTTTTATGTGCATCTGCCATCTGGTGAAATGACCGTTCCTGGGTATTTAAACTTATCAACTTGTCTGAAAGTTGTGCCATTTGCTGTTAATTTGCATAAGGGGATTTCTTGTCATTTTTTCACTGATTATCATGACTTCGGTCTTCTTGCTATCTAGCTCCAACCCTTTACTTTTGCTTCCTGTTTCTATCATATTCACAAGGTTTTGTAGATGCCTTTCATTTTCTGCAATTAGCACGGTGTCATCTGCGTAACGATTGTTGTTCATCATTTTTCCTCCAACCCTTAATCCAGGGTCTTCTTCTAGGTTTCTCATGATGGTTTCGCTGTAAAGTGAAATCAGATCTGGTGACACAACACAACCTTGCCTGACTCCTCTTTTGATATTTTTGAAATAGCTTCTATGGTTTTCTAATCTATTTGTTGCTGTTTGTTTCCAATACATATTTCTGATTATTCGTAGATCTCGCTAGCTGGGCCGGCGTTTTAAGGTGTAGCGAAGAGACGAAAAAATCCTCGTCTAACAGGGATTGGAACTCTGGGACCTCTCGCCGCTTGCCAGGCATGCGGTAATGACCACGTGGCCAGGGTTGAACATTTGTTGTAACCTTTCTTGTTGTGCATACACTGTAGAGACAAACAAAGGCCCTGTTATCGTGTGTTTCATTTTCAGGAAATAGAAATGATGACTTGTCCTTGTTGCCGGTTTTTGTTTCCCTAAAAGCTGTTTGGATTTTTTCCTGTTTGTTTGTTTCGGTTTTTTGTTTTGTTGTTGTTGTTGTGTTTTCTTTTGGTGTGTAGGCTCATCATACTTACCTTCACTTATGGTCGTCTTTTTATTTTTTTTTTGTTTTTGCTTTTTGTTGTTTTTGCTTTTTGTTTTGTTTTTGCTTTTTGTTTTGTTTTTGTTTATGTTCCAAAGTCAGAACAAGATTGAAGCAGCTGTCTTGTAGATTAGGAAGAGACAAGCAACATTTATCAGACAATTTATGAGGTAAGAGAAATTAGGGCACATAGTCACAACAGGAAAGCTGGAGGGAAAAAGAGCACCAGGTAGACCCAGGAAATACTGGACGGACATACTGAGTGGACGAAGACAGAGGGGGTGGAAAATATGCTTGCAGTGATAAAGGATAGGTTCGTATGGAGGACCATGATCGCCAACGCCATGCGGCAGGGCACACTCCCCCCAAAAAAACAAACAAACAAACAAACAAAAAAAACCCAAAAAAAAATGGAAAAATGTTCATGATACTTTGATGGTGGTGACATTGAAGGTGATAATCCCAACGCCTTGGAGTCCCCTTCTGGATTAAAACTGCCTGACAAGGCTGTACCTACGCTTGCTTTTATGATAATATATACTGACGTCAATTAGGCCCGAGAGATACAGACACCTCGTTGTACCCCCAGTGTTGGGTACAAAAATTTAAGCAGATCTCCAGACATTTAGTGCCTGCAGTGTTGGTTAGAAACTTGAAAGCAACACCCTTAATGACACATTCGTGATATGGAGCAGGCTCGACTGTGTAGTCCCAGTCTTCCCCAATGAGCCCATGCCACGCTCAGCTATGGGTAAGAGCCAGTTGGACCCTATAAATTCCACAATGATTTTGATAGACTTATGGGATTCGAACACGTAAACTTCCATTTTTTCAGTCCGTTGCTCGAACCGCTTTACCATGGCTAATGGTCAAGAATTAGTCAGTTGGTTGGTTCGTTAGTTTGTTCGTTAATGATTGAATGATTGATTGATTGATTGATTGAGTGAGTGAGAGTGAGTGAGTGAGTGAGTGAGTGAGTGAGTGAGTGAGTTAGCTAGTTAGTTAGTTGGTTAGGTGGTTGGTTAGTTGGTTGGTTGGTAAGTTGGTTGGTTAGTTAAATTTAGTTTAGTTTAGTTTAGTTTAGTTTAGTTTAGTTTAGTTTAGTTTAGTTTAGTTTAGTCCCCGGCATCCCCACGGGGGGAAAGTTTATCTTGACAGAAAAAAAAACTGAAATTCGAAGACGTATTTTCTGATACAAATGCAAGAACAAACATTTTTGAAGAAACGTTATCTAAACTTTTCCTTCATTTTGTATCTGTTCATATGTCAAAGTTCACTTATTATCGACAATGGAAGACTTCAAAACAATATCAAAGAAATATTTTGGTGATACGTTTCTCTTCACTGAGACCAAACCGTTGGCTACAAATCAATACTGAGGACGAAAATTAAAAAAACAAAAAACAAAAAAACAAAACGATTACAGTTAACGAATTTTGTTAACATGACAATGGATGGTTAAGAAATACTGACAATTTCCTGTTTACATCATGTATATACCAACAAACGCAGACGACAGTGAAAATGGCCCAAGGTCAATAAACTTTAAAATCCCCCAGCAACAAAGAAGTTGTCCCTGGCAAAATTCTGTTGAAAAACCCACTTTCGCAGGTAAATAGAAATACGTTGATCAGGAAAGACATCATGGCGTTGCACGTTGGCCACTCGTTCCCAGGGGAAAGCAGCCCGCATTTCACATGGTAAACCCATCGTGACAATAAGTAGATAAATAAATGAATTAATAAAACAAATAAAATAAAATGAAATATGGAAAAGTCAATCAACCAACCAACCAATGACACTTCTTTGCGAGGGTGAAAATAGATCAACATTACATGAGAAATCAAGACAAATTATTTTTTTTATTACAGAATACTAGAATCAACCAGTGTCAGGCCAAAGGCATGCTCAAGTAGTAAATATAATTATCAGCAAAGGTAAACAATTCCTTGGTTTTAACTACATACACAATTATTCTCCAATTGCGGACGCGCGCACCACACACAGATTAGTCAAGGGAAGCAACCCTAGCGTATGTTGGAGAATAAGCAGAACTAGTTATCTCCAATTGTTTGAGAGTTTCATTGCTTTAAGCTCGCTGTCTGTCTCTGTGTGCGCAACTTGAGCAACTGTAACACTAAGGATGAAATTTATTTTGTTTTAAGAATTCCTGGTCTCTCCCTCCCTCCCTCCCTCTTTAGTCTTCCCTGCCTTTTTCTTTCTCCCTCTCCCTCGCTTTCTGTCTATAACTTGAATTACTGTGACGAAGATGAAGTCAATTTTGTATTTTAGAAGTCCTGATCTGGGCGATTCAAGAAAACCTACTAAGAATTACGGGGACTTACCCATTAAAGTTGATTCTATTTCTTACACCAAGGAACGAGCAAATTCTTGAGCCATTATTCCTGCATGTAACTCTCCTCGGTAAGAAATATTTCACGGAATTTGTACACCTGTAGAAATTCTCATCGTCGCTCATTGGTAAGTTATTTGTGGTGTGACTTTATAATTAAAATTTACGAATTTTTACAGTTAAAAAATTTATCACCAGGGAAACCTGAATACAAATGTAAGCATGACTGAGCACATTTAAACACACACACACTGATATATATATATATATATACTCTCCCAAATTACCTAAAATTGCTTCTGCACATCATATTTCCTCAGCGCCAAAAATGCGGTTAATACATGTAGCCAACAATCAGTCCCAACAGATATAATCGTGGCATAAAGAAGACACAGCTGAATAAACCAAGTAAAGAGAAAATAATGGGAAAAAGGTGACAGAAAGCAAAGGAGCAAGGCAGAAACAAAGAGAGTGACAGATAACAGAAACTTTCTGGCACAGGATTTCCAGAAGGTGGGGATACTATTTATACTGAAAGACCTCTATTACTTGTCTCTATTACACTGAATACTATCCAGCTAGGTGATATCATCACCCTTCTCTCTGATTCTGTCAAAAACCTGGGTGTGACCTTGGACAACACTCTTTCTATGCAGACGTTTCTGACCCAGACCTGCCAATCATGCTAATTTCAGATTCGGCGCATTGGTTGCATTCGAAGATATCTTTCAATGAAGCTGCTTCTAAGCTCGTGACATCTCTTATTTTGTCTCGTCTTGATTCCTGTAACGCTCTCCTTTCTGGA
>CM060309.1:79349033-79354033 GCA_030674185.1 Monoplex corrugatus | reverse complement strand
TGCAGGTTCCCCCACCCCCTTCCCTACTACACAGCACCAACAGCAGGCTGAGACTGTACCAGAAACCAGAGCCATGTGCTGTCCACCCTCGTTAGTGTTCACAATGCTGGACGACGACAGATGATCGTTCCCAGATATTTAACCCTTTGACTCCCGCAGCCCAACCATCAGCATCCTGCATTACCAATCATGCTAGCAAAGCAAAATCTTAACCCTTTGACTCTCTCACCCTATCCACCAGATTCCTGCAGGAAGCTGGTGGATAGGGGAGAGAGTCAAAGGGTTAAGTTTTTGCAGTTGTGGATATGGTGCAGGAGTCAAAAGGTTAAACTTATCAGCCTGTCTCAAGGTTGTGCCATTTGCTGTTATTTTTCATGAGGGGATTTCCTTTTTTTATTTAAAAAATTTTTTTTTTTACCGATGACCATGACTTCAGTCTTCTTGCTATTGAGCTCCAATCCTTTACTAACTGTCAAGGTTTTGTAGGTCCCTTTCATTGTCATCCACCATACAACTCCGTTTCTGTTTGTTTGTTGTTGTTTTTTCAACTATGAACACAGATCAGTCACAGTACCACAACAATTGCCAAGACCGCACATAAACTCACGGAGGCGGTGGTCAAGTGGTTAGGGTTTCAGACTTCCTATCGGGTGGTCTGGGGTACGATCCGAGAGGGTACGTCCCGCCTGCTGTGGGTAAAGGGTGGGGATTTGTCCCATCTCCCAGATCAACATATGTGCAGATTGATTAAGAGTCTGAACCCCCTTCGTGCTTATATGCATCAAGCACTCAACTACGCACGTTAAAGATCCTGTAAGTCACATCAGTGCTCGGTGGCTTACGAAAACAAAAAAACATCCGACATGTACGCGCACCGAAGATGGAATATGCACACTGGGACCCGCACCTTCGTAAAGATATCGACTCTCTGGAGATGGTGCAGCGTCGTGGTGCGCGGATGGTGTTCCGCGTCTACAGTTACAACAGCAGTGTCACAGAAATGTTGAAAATGCTAAACTGGGACAGCCTCGCAGACCGTAGGAGGGACGCCAAACTCATCTTATTGTACAAGATTATTAACCACCTGGCAGAAGTCCCCACCGACAACATCCTAATCTCAGCAGACCCCCGAATCCGAGCCTTTACAAATACAAGTCGATCCAAAGCAAAAACCACGACATATCGCCACTCCTTCTTCGTCAGCATCATTGGACCCTGGAACGACCTTCCTGCAGAAGTAGTGGAGAGCCCACAGACATCTAAGATATCTTAGATGTCTGTGGGAGAGCCCGACTGTTACATCCTTCAAATCGAGGTTCAAATCTCCTCCGACAACGCGTCGATAACAGCGCCACCACCCATCGCTGCGATACTCCTGAAGGGAGGTTTAGCGATTATAGAACAGAAACAGAAACAGAAACAGAAACACTGTCCAGCGACATATACCACCTGCACAGTAATGCCCACTGCACACACATACACAATCTTCTTGTCGTTGCAGACACATGCATGCACGCAGGCACACATAGAGTTCTTTCATACACACACACACACACACATGCGCCCGCACACACACACACACACACACGCAAGCACGCACGCGCGCGCAAATCATACGCTTTACATAACGTTAGGGAAAACGCACAAATTATATGCGTTGCCTAATGTTACAGGCAACGCTCGTATTTGCATGCCCGCGTTCACAGAGAGAGAGAGAGAGAGAGAGAGAGAGAGAGAGAGAGAGAGAGAGAGAGAGAGAGAGAGAGAGAGAGAGACAGACAGACAGACAGACAGAGTGGGGGTGGTGGTGGTTGCCAGACATATACACACAGACACACACATACACTCACAATGACGACGCTCTGCCTAATGTGAGGGCAAAAGACGGTAATTGGCTCATCCGCTTCTTTTTTGCGTTAGTGCGTGGGACGACGTAGGCGTAACATCTCTCTCGCTGTCTCTCTCTCTGTGTCTGTGTGTTTGTCTGTGTCTGTGTGTTTATTTATATTAACGTCTGTTCATGAGTGCTTTTAGAACGTGTGTGTTTGTGTGTGTGTGTGTGTGTGTGTGTGTGTGTGTGTGTGTGTGTGTGTGTGTGGTGTGTGTGTGTGTGTGTGTGTGAGAGTGAGTGAGTGAGACAGAGAGAGAGAGAGGGAGAGAGATAGAGATAGAAGAGAGAGAGAGAGAGAGAGAGAGAGAGAGAGACAGACAGACAGGCAGTTTTAGTGAAGAGCATATTCATTTGTCATAAGGACCCAAGATATGGCTGTGTATGCGAGACGATGTGTGTGAGTTTATATGTATATGTGATGTGTAAAATTCTGTGTGTGTGTGTGTGTGTTTGTGTGTGTGTGTGTGTGTTTGTGTGTGTGTGTGTGTTTGTGTGTGTGTGTGTGTGTTGTGTGTGTGTGTGTGTGTGTGTGTGTGTGTGTGTGTGTGTGTGTGTGTGTGTGTGTGTGTGTGTGTGTGTGTGTGTGTGTGTGTCCACCAACATTCGATAAATTGTATAATTTGTGTATGTATATGTACTTATCTATGTGAGTGTGTATGTGTTTGCGTGTGCGCACGCGCGCGCGCGTGTGTGTGTAAGAGAGAGAGAGAGAGAGAGAGAGAGAGAGAGAAAGAGAGAGAGAGAGAGAGAGAGAGAGAGAGAGAGAGAGAGAGTGAATGAGTGAGTGTATATGCGTGTGTGTGTGTGTTTTCCCCTTGGCAAAGCGTATAATTTGTATACATTAGTATACATACGCGTGTGTATGTCTGTCTGTACGTCTGTCTGTCTGCATGTATGTATTATGCATGTGTGTATGTATGTTTGTATGTTTGTGTATGTATGTGTGTATGTATGTATGTATGTATGTAAGTATGTATGTATGTATGTATGTATGTATGTATGTATGTATGTATGTATGTATGTATGTATGTATGTGTAGTATGAACGTCTGTGCATGTGCGCGTGTGCTTGCGTCACAGCGGGCGTGAGTGTATCTGTGTCTTCGTGTATATACACATGTGTGCCCGTTTTCACATGTGCAAGTGTGCATGAGTGTATATATGCATGGCACATGTGTGCTCCATCGATTAGCACGTCTCTCGTCTCTCCTGGACTTTCCTTCCTCGGCTGAACAAGGATCAACGACCTACCCGAACCCGCCAACTGCCAACAGAAGGGTTTTTTACCCTACACCACAAACGTCACCATTAAATTCTTGCAAGGTCGCCAGCGGGGTATGGATTAACCTAACGGCTTTTTAGTCAACGCGAGGATTGTGAAATCCAGTGGCTCACACGGCGTGGCCGGGTGGTCAGCTCGCGCGCCAAAGACTTCGCGTTCCAATCGGTTCAGGCACTGTCCGTGAGCTTGGCCCTCTCTCTGCCCATCCCATTGTTGTTTTAACGTAAGTAGATTAGCAGCGGCGGGATATGCAAGTTGGCTTATGTGTTAATATCTAACAGCGGATATGGAAGTTGGCTTCATCATCATCAGGTGCCCTGCCGCATGGCGTTGGCGACCATGGAAAGTCCAGGAGAGACGTGCTAATCGATGATATGGAAGTTGGCTTATGTGTTAATGTCTAACAGCAGATATGTACGTTGGCTTATATGTGTTAACATTTAACAGCGGATATGCAAGTTAGCTTATGTGTTATTATTTAACAGTGGATATGTACGTTGGCTTTGTGTTAATATCTAACAGCGGATATGCAAGTTAGCCTGTGTGTTAATATCTAACATCGGATACATACGTTGGCTATATGCTAATCTGTAATAGACGATATACAACTTGGCCTTTATGCCAATCTCTAACAGTGAATACATAAGCTGGCCTTTATGCTAAACTCTAACAAGGTATTTGAGTTGGCCTATGTGCTAATCTCTAACAGCGGATATATATATATGTATATACATATACATACACACACACACACACACACGGACGTGTGTGTGTGTGTGTGTGTGTGTGTGTGTGTGCGCGCGCGCGCGTGCGCACGCTGATTTTGTTTGTTTAATTATAGGATCATCCCACTGAAGGAGACTGTCTTTCTGATCAGCTCTTTTTGTGCCATTTTCTACGCCACCTTAATGGTCACACAAGCTGGCACATTGTTTTCGTTTGTTACGATGTGATGATGATGATGACGACGATGAGGATGATAACCATGATGTTACGGAGTTCCATCTAGGATTGAGACTGCGTGACAGGGCTGTGTTCTACGCTTTCTGTCGTAATATTTTCTGGCGTCAACCAGGCCCGAGGGATAAAGACACCTGCGATGTTGGTCAGAAGATTTGAGCAACACCCCCAATGATACATCCGTGAAGTGGATAAGAATCAACTGTGTGGTCCCAGTCTTTCCAAAGAACCCATAGTACACTCAACCATGGATAGAAACCGGTTAGAGCCGAAAAATCCCACAGTGATTTTTGAAGGGACTGAAGGGGATTCGAACCAACAACCTTCCAGTCGGTAGTTCGTAGCGCGTACCACGACACCATAGCGACTGGTTATGTGCTGATATCTAACAACAGACACGTAAATTCGTGTATGTGCTAAATATCTAAGCGCAGATATGTAAGTTATGTGTGTGTGTGTGTGTGTGTGTGTGTGTGTGTGTGTGTGTGTGTGTGTGTGTGTGTGTGTGTGTGTGTGTGTGTGTATGTGTGTGTGTGAATATCTAATGGCGGACATATGTAGGTTGACGTAAATGTTAAGATGGCAGATACGATAAGTTGGTGTATGTGTTAATATCAGACAACAGATATATGTAACTTGGGCTATGGGTTAATACCTAATGTTAGATATGAAAACATATAAGTTGGCGCAAGTGCTGACATCTAAACGCGGATATACAAGTTGGTCTATATGATATTATCTTAATTTAAGGCGGACAGGTTGACCTATGTCTAAAAGTGGATATGTAACCTGGCTTGTGCTAATATCTAACGGCGGATTATTTGCAGGTTGGCTATGTGCTGGTATCTATCATCATCATCATCAGATG
>CM060309.1:79329033-79344033 GCA_030674185.1 Monoplex corrugatus | reverse complement strand
GAGGCCCTACCCAACGTATGATTTTTTTTACTGATTTTATACTGGAATGGTATCGTTCGAAGAGTCTTGGTTACATATAAATGACATGTATTTGTGTACCTTATCTTCAAAAAAAGAACATGCATATATAAAGTAAATAAATAAATGATTAAAGGTCTGAATCACAACACAACTAGCTATTCTGCATAAACTCGTCTCACAAGGCAGAAAGCCCCCCCCCCCCCCCCCCCCAGTCAATGCACAAAGCCTCCATGGCAGTCGGCAAGGAACTCGACCGGGGGGGGGGGGGGGAGGTGAAGGGTGGAAACATTCGTTGTCTGATATGACTATGTAGACGGCGACCGAAAGATAAAAGATGTTGTGGCCTGTGTTAACGTCCTATCGGTATGAAAGCCGGTGTTTTCCACCGCACATATCCCGACTAACAACTCCTCCCCTGGAGCGCTTAGCACTGGCAACCGGGTCTGTTACATGTATCTCATCACTGGTACCACTGATTAGCCAGCGTGAATAGCCATGCAAAAATCAATACATACCACTTTACATTTTATACACATTCCTTCCGTTCTAGAAACTTCACACACTTGTTCATATAGAATGAATTAAAAAACATTTTCTTTGCTGCACATTAGATCGAAAAAGGACAGTCTAACCGAAATGATGAAAAAAGCAGACGAAACCAAAAGTAAATCGGGATAGAGAGGCCAAATTGTACCACGCACTTTTTTAAAAAGTGCATTTCTAAATTATTTGTGAACTTTTTGTTTTTATTGTGTGTACATTTGTAATCTTCCAAAGCAATAGATTGAAACGTTAAGCTTTAGATTTCGTAGATATTGCTGTGAATGCCGTTTTCAACGAAATATACCGAAAGGGCCGAGTATACCGATAGGGCGTTCACAAGCGTGGTGAGAGGGATGGGGGTGTAGGATGAGATGGTGGGGCAGTGTGTCTGTGTGTGTCCGTTTCAGTTTCAATTTCTCATGATTACATCTCCACGTTCGGAATGAATTCCATGTACACTAACGTCACAGGTGCCATGTGATGGAGAAGATCCAGAATGATCACTGCACAAGCATTAAGCCTGCACATAAACCTATGAGCTGGTCAGGTCCTGAGGTCTTACCTTGATAGTTCCATAACCCTGAGGTCGTAGGGGAGTAAGGTCGCAGAGACCTCAACTGTTCCCGGGCTCAGCACCACGAGGGCGGCGCCCATCCCCTCTCCGTGGCTTCAAATTCATGTTCACTTTTATTTTCACCAAGACTTCAGAAAGGCAAGAAGGCTTATTGGTCTTCAAGGGATGGGACCTGGGAAATCAACCTATCTCTCCAATGTTTTATACCAAGGCAGCCAGGCAATGCCCTGCTTCACTGCCGTGGGATCTTTAGCGTGCGCAACCAAAAGGCACACGGGTACGACTCGTTTTTCGTCCCCTTCCGAAGGACTAGACGTTCAGTTCGATTTTCCGGTCAAACTGAGGAGAAAAGTCGAGGCCTCTACGGGGAGCGAACCCTGGAACTTCGAGTTTAGTTATTGGCAGGCGAACGCCTGAACCACTCTGCTACCCTTCTTCCATGTGTGTGTGTCCAAGTGTGTAAATGATGTTCTGGCGTACACGTTCTTTTTGATTTATAGGCACACCAGCTCAGTTTATGTTGCTCATAGCCTAAGGCCGTATTAGGGTCAGCACCATGTTAAAGCATACTGAGAGGTCAAGTCTATGTAGGTTCAAATGGGATCGGCCAGTTTTAAGGTCTTAAGAGTCAAATTCACGAGAATGAACGTAGTCACATAAAATGAACGCAAAGGTTAAGAAACTTAACCTCGTAATGACAAGAGAAGGAAATGGCCTTGTGAATTTATGTCTGGCAATAATTATTATTGTTCTCTGCAGGTGTCGATTGTTGCTTCTTTCTGGAAAAAAAAAAGTAGGACTGCTAGAATACTTTGTCTGGTTTAAATGAAACAAACTGCTTGTGGCGTCAATGACCGGCTGGTCGGCACATACACAGTACATGTACGAACACATGTATGAAGACAGGAAGGTCATGAAAGGGTGTTTAGAGAACACGTCAGACCAACGGAAAAATGCTCCGTTTACATTCTCAACACGAATCTCTCTCTCTCTCTCTCTCTCTCTCTCTCTCTCTCTCTCTCTGTGAGTGCGTGTGTCTTTCTTTCTCTCTCTCCCCTGGCAAAGCCAATAGATGACATTTACAATGCGCTGTAGAAGCTACCAATGTTGCCCCTCTACCTCCCGGTCCCTGATTTGCTGATTTGCAAAGGGTCGGTGGCCCTTCCAGTAAACCATGTATCAGTCTCTCTCTCTCTCCTTTCTCTTTCTCAGTATTTTATCATAAATCATTTTTATAACTTCTTCCACAGTATGTGTGTTATGGTTCATTTTTTTTAACATTCTTATGTTATATATGTAGAGTAGCAAGTATCGGTTGTCAGGTCCAGTAGAACGAACCTAATGCTACTGTCCTTGACTGATAAAGTATTCTAAAGTTTCAAATTCTCTCCCCCCCCCCTCCACTCCCCTCTCTCGTTTAATCGTTTACGTAAAAAAAAAAAAAACCAAAAAAAAACCGTTACTACGTGCCAATATGAAATCCCATACACCACACCTGTCGAGCTATGGGTGGTACAAAAGGAATAGCGGAATATCTTTCGTGAACAGTTCGAGTTCAGTTTGTGCACGAGTGGCTAATGGTCGCGGTGTACAGTGTCGTTCGTTTGTTTTTTTTTTTTTCTTTTTTCGTTTTACGTCTTTTGGCTTTAACTGATATCGACAACTAAAATGTCATGGTGTCACGCTGAATGTATCTATGATACAGAGGGATGGGGGAGAGGTGTATGATATGGCGGGAGAGTGGTGTGAGAATGAGTGGGAGGAAAATGTGCTTGTGTGTGCGTTTATGTATGTGATCGCACGCGCAAGCACGTGTGTAATGTGTGCGTGTGCGCGTGTACATGTATGCGTACATTTGTGGTGTGGGCAAGTAGGCGATGTGATTTTGAGAGGGTGTACAAAACGCTGCTCGCATTTTTTTTTCCCTAGTGGTTGGTGGGCGAAGAGTGCGGTTCGGGCAAACTACATTACCTCTAAGGGCGATAACCTTCAGTGGTCAGTCGGGCACTCAATCGGGTCGCGGACTCAGTCATCTGATATCTCGAACTTTATTCCTGATATCTCGAGTTTATTCCTACCGCAGTGCAATGAAAAAAAAACACGAAAAATTAAACTACATACATACATACATATATAATATATATATATATAATATATCGCCATCAGAATGACAAGGCTCTTTTATATATATATATATATATATAAAAAATATAAATATATATATATATAAGAGCCTTGTCATTCTGATGGCGTCAGCGTGATTGGTGTCGGCATGACTTGCGTTACCAAGTTACATCTGAGCACGTTTGTGTTTTAATAGGCCTTGTAGGGGTAAACGACTTGCATTAACCCTTTGACTCCCTCACCCTATTAGCCAGCGTCCAGCATTGTCAGACCATGACAGCAAAGCAATGACCACCTGGTTCTTTCACTTCCTGCGTGAGGCTGGTGGATAGGGTGAGGGAGTGAAAGGGTCAAGTTTTTGCAGCTGGTGGATAGAGTATGTGAGTGAAAGGGTTAATTTCCAGTGTTTTTAACCAATCCCTTACGACACGAATGTAAGTTTTGAAATAGAATTGGTATCTTTTTCTGTCTCAATAGGGCACATCATTTGCAGTTTTCTGCCGTGCACCCATGAATCCTCTTATTGGGCAAACAAATGAATTCTTTCTAACTGATCACTTTAACTCTTTTCATTCTCGCACCCCATCTGACAGCTGCAAAAATTTCACTCTTTCACTTCCTCACCCTATCTACCAGCTTCCTGTTGCTTCACTGTCACGGAAGACAATGCAAGATGCTGGTGGATAGGGTGAGGGAGTCAAAGGGTTAATCCCCAAGTTTCTGCACCGAATGAATGTATATGCCGAACTTTGAAGTCAGAGTTTTTCTAAAGCATCAAAGTTCATGACACTAATAACTGTAACTGACTGTCTGCTTTCAGTCGCCAGATGGTCCTATGTAGAGGGAACACAAACATAACCAGGTCGTAAACTGCATTCCCAGTTATCAGTATTTATGTTCATTTATCACTGTCATGTTTCCATAGAATCAGTTTCTGTGTTGTGAGATACCCATTTTACAGAATACAAGTGATGCTATTGTTCATGTTTACTGAGATTCAATATCTAACCCTTTGACTCCCACACCCTATCCACCAACGGCAAAAACTTAACCCTTTGGCTCCCTCACCCTATCAACCAGCTTCCTGCAGGAAGCTGGCGGATAGGGTGAGAGAATCAAAGGTTAAGTTTTTGCTTTGCTTGCATGGTTGACGAAGCAGGATGCTGGTGGACAGGGTGCGGGAGTCAAAGAAGTAGATTCTTTTTCTGCCAGAATGCAAATTGGTGTAGGTGGTTTGACGTTTTTCTTTTCTTTTTTGTTTTTGTTTTGTTTTTGTTTTTGTTTTAAACTAACTAATGTGACTGTCAACGTTTAAGCAAACAGGAACCAGAAAAAATGGTGCATTTAACATAACAGAACAAGACAGGCGCAAATTTTCAGCCAACTGACTTTTGTCAAGCGTGTTTTTAAAAGACAACGAAGTCAAAATAAACAACACGTGACAACTTCCCAAACATGGTGATCAGCAGGAGAAAATGGCACATGGCAGTGGCAGAGAAAATGGCACATGGCAATGGCAGTAGTATCGTCTCCTGCTGAATGCCACGTTTGGAATCTTTTTTGTAATAAGTGTTGTGCATTTATTCTTGTCTTTTGTGTACGTTTGACAAAGTCCTGTTGTTGTTACTTAAAGCCCAGCCGACTGCGCAGAGCCATATCATGACAACCATTTCAAAAAGTAGACCATGCTTCTTAGAAGTTTATTAAAAAAAAAAGGAAAAGTAAATTAAGTACACATATCAATGCATTCGCGCACATAATCTAAGGATATGCCCCTGGTGTTGATCACTTCGTCCAAGACGAGGGAGGAGAAGAGTGGCAGAATGGTTCAGACGTTCACCTGCCAATAACTCAACTGGAGGTTCCAGTGTTCGTTTCCCGTTGAGGCCTCGACTTTTCTCCCCAGTTTGACCGGAAAAACGAATTGAACGTCTAGTCCTTCGGTCCTCTGTGCCTACTGGCCTGTGTATTCTAAAGATTCCATGGCAGTTGAAAACCGTGAAGAGCAGGATTTTCGCCCGGCTGCCCTGGTATAAAACATTGAAGGGATAGGTTGATTTTCCAGGAGGCCCCTGAAGGCCAGTTTAGTTTAGTTTAGTTTAGTTTAGTTTAGCAATAGGGACATAACACATTAGCCGTTTGGCTATTTCAAGTCCCATCATTTTTCTTTTTCTTTTCTTACACTCTTAGTCAAGGTTTGTCGTACGCCCAGTTTTTTTGATGATTCATTCATCATATTCGTAGCCAACTGGCTTTCTTGCCTCTCTAAAGTCTGAGTAAAAAAATGGGTTGCGCTGCCTTCTCAAATAGGACAGCAGCCCGAGTTTCACATGGAAATCCACTGTACAAAAAACAAAACAAAAACAAAAAAACCCAACCTACCAACCAACCAAACCTACTTATGACCATGAATATAAATTTATCACCAGGGAATTAAAAACCATACCTGAATACAAATGTTTTGTTATATCAAATACGCGTTCTTGGTCTAGTTTGTGCCTTGATGATTCGTATTAACTTATGCTGGTAGAATTTCTTCTCTGGAAATTGGCCAGTTAATGATTTTGTCAATAATAGTTATTTTCCTATTGTGGTTCTGTCACCTCTTCGTCGTTGTTCCATAATGTAATACTATCAGGAAATTGTAACGCTTTCACTGGGTCTGACTGCATGACTGAGTGTAACTTTCGTCAGTGGAGGACGCAATGTCCTTATTTGGATCACAACAACTCCACCAAAGTGACCCACAAACAGTGCAGGATATCCTCTGGTGGGTGGCACTATGGTAGCTTGACATCTCTGGCTCTCCGTGGGCCTCAATGGCATATGGACTTTGATTCAAGGGACCTGGGGGTGGTAGAGTGTTGTGGAGATGGAGTGAACGGTACGGGGCCAACGCAACTAAAACGGCACAAAAATTGGGGCAGAACAAATGTTTTTTTCCTCTATAATTCGGTTTTATCATTATTATCACGCCACAAAACACTAACTCCGAACTGATGATTTTGTGGCGGGATTACAAAATACAGCGTGTTTTAGATACATGGAGGAATGAAACCCTTGCGCAAGTGTTTGGAGTAAAGAAATGTAAAAAAAATGCTAATTGTTTTTGACATACCTGCCTTTTGCAGCTACTTTCACTTTCACACAGGTTTTCATCAACATAATCCTTTTTTTTTCATCGGATTCCTCGAAAATGTATCCACCGTACACATAATTCTAAACACACCCACCACAAACACTATTCAGTGTGAGACTGGAGTGACCGCACAAACATATAACTATGAGCTTGGAGTGACCACACATACTTATAACTAACTTGTTGCTCACACAAACTATCGTTTTCAACATTCTGTAGTTCACGTGCATCCCACGTCAGATTTTTCTTCGTGTTTTTGCAGTTCACAGTGGTCGAGTTCATTTGTAACAAAGTTGTCTCTCCTACGTTTTCCTAGTTTGCAACGTTGTGTTTGTGGCCTCCTCTACAGTTACCATATATATATCAGATTGCTGACTGTATCGTAGTAGTGTTGTGTATCGTCAATGATCAGGTCATCGGACATCACTGATACAATTTTTGTTATCTCTGGCTGTTTTTTTTTTAATGAAAGGAAAGGGACAATCTCTTTTCTTCATGTCCTTTCTGCAAATAGTCCTTGTCTGCAATACAGTAGTAAAATAATTTTACGATAGTCATTGTCTTTAAACGTCGTATTTGCCTTGAAGATAGGTTGTTTGTCATTTAAATGCGTGAAACAGGCGATAATGAGGGAATTAGGTCCTTTCAGTCTGTACAATCTGTTGATAAGGACATTGTCTCACAGCCCCAGCTGGTCTCTCACTCCTGGTAGTCATCCCAGGAATCTCGGGCTGATTTCTTATGTTGTTATACGTATGGGAAAGATTTTAAATTCATTTTAGACTTGGAATATATCATTGTCAGCTTGTTGTTTTTTCAACTGTTGTCTTTTTAATTATATTTGGACTTGTTTTTAACGTTGTGCTAGCCCTGATATGGCTGTAGTAGTCGACTGGGCAATAAGGAATACAAACTTCCAATCGGGCCGACTTCAACCTTCCTCGTTCCCATTGGTAGGGAGCGTCCTTCCAAACCATCCATCTTGAGGTCTGTTGTTTTTTTTTTCCAGGTCGTTTAGGCTCCGGTTCTGTTCCTTCGTTTGTTCGTTTCCCTGCCTGACTTGATTAATCTCGTCGGTCAGGTGAGTCACCTCGTCACGTAGACAGGATATGCAACGGTTCAGGGAGTCGTGAGGGGTGTGTGTTGTGCCAAACCTTTCTGGCCACGTCACTCTTTCTGTATTGTCAAACCTTTCTGACTACGTCACTCTTTCTGTAGTGTCAAACCTTTCTGACCACGTCACTCTTTCTGTAGTGTCAAACCTTTCTGACCACGTCACTCTTTCTGTAGTGTCAAACCTTTCTGGCCACGTCACTCTTTCTGTAGTGTCAAATCTTTCTGGCCACGTCACTCTTTCTGTAGTGTCAAACCTTTCTGGCCACGTCACTCTTTCTGTAGTGTCAAACCTTTCTGGCCACGTCACTGTTTCTGTAGTGTCAAATCTTTCTGGCCACGTCACTCTTTCTGTAGTGTCAAACCTTTCTGGCCACGTCACTCTTTCTGTCCAGCAGGGTAGTCGTCAGGTCCACTGCTGAGGGCAGTGTTACGGCGTCACCGATCTTGCGGTCTGTTTTGTCATTGTCAGTGTCAACAGTCAGAGTCCACTTATTGCCGCTGTTCAGTCCCGTCTGCTTGGTATTGGAAAGAAAAGTAAGTACACACATCAATGCATTCGCACACATAATCTAAGGGCATGCCCCGGGCGTTCACCATTTCGTCCGATTTTTCGCACAGGGGATTAAAAAAAAACCCAACACACACACACACCTGAATACAAATTTTCGCATACCAAAGGACACCAAAACATGTATAAAACGGGCCTAAATTACTTAAAATTGCTTCTGCATATCTCATTTCCCCAGAGCCAAAAATGCACTTAATACATGTACCCAATTATCAATCCTAAGAAAAAGTAAGCAAGACTTCATCTACACATACAGGTGAATGAACCAGCAAGGCAGAAAATGATAGGGAAGAAATGACGTAAGCAAAGGAACAAGACAGAAACAAACAGAGTGATAGAAAAGAGGAAATTTATAGCACAGAATTTCCAGCAGGTTGGGATACTATTTATACTGAAAGAGCCCCCGGCATCCCCACGGGAGGAGAATCCGTCAGTGAAAAAATCAGTTTACACGGTAGTGAAATGTATATCTCCATCTGTAATGTTTCAACAGGTCACACAAACAAACAAACAAACAAACAAGAACGAAAACCGCCCGTGGAGCGACCTATCAGCTCACATGGATACAGCGGCAGGCTGATAACGTTGGACTCGAAGATTGGAACCTTGGGTTGGCCAGACGTGTTTTGGCACCGTCAGCTCTCAGCTGGTTAGAAATGCCATGCTGATAACGCAAAGGTCCAGAGTTCGATCCTCAGACGACCGACAGACAGGGAATCAACATAATGTGCACATAATAATTACATGTAAGGGGGAGACAGTCTTAAAGGAGGCAGACAGAAAAAGAATATTAATGAAGAAGGTTAGGAAAAGACAATATTTATAGGACATTTTATGAGGAAAGAAGAATTAGACACCTAGTCACAACAGGAAACCTGGAGGGAAAAAGAGCACTAGGCAAAACCCAGGGAGAAAATATTGGACAAACTTGCAGGATGGCTGAGGACAGAGGGTGGGAGCGACAGGGGATAGATTTGTATGGTGGGCCATGATCACCAACGCCATGCGGCAGGGCACAGGATGATGATGATGGGAGAGACTGTAGGAAGCGATGAATGCATACATTTTGCACGACCAGACAACTACGTGGATGAAACGATTTATCTTCTAGAATTTACACAACCCGCCATTTGGTTAAAATCTCATGACGTCAGCAGCGGTTAGAGGTTAATCCCTGGCTAACGACATCTGTCTTAATTAGCGCGTAAACAAACGGTCACACATTTCACACAGTACGTAACACAAATCGGCCAAAGGAAACAGAAACATAAACGAATATGTCGGCTATTTTTTATTTCCTCTCTGTCTCTGCCTTTCTCTCCCCACCCTCCCCCTTTCTTTGCGTCTCCCTCATCAAGTCTCTGTCCCTCTCTGTCCCCCCCCCCCCCTTCTTTAACACACACACAGGTGGGCATCCCCCTCAACACACACGTACCCTCCATAGATCCATACTCCCATTCCCCTATCACCACCGCACGCGTGACACATATGCACAAATACACACTCACACACACTCTCTCTCTATCACACACACACGCATACACACAGAGGTGGGCATCCCCCCAACACACACACATCCTTCATAAATCCATACTCCAACTCCCCTCTTACCACCGCACACTTGACACACACACACAGACACACATACGCCTCTCTCCTCTCTCTGTCTAATACATACACACACACACACTCTCTCTATCTCTGTCTGACATAAACACACACACAACACACACTACACACTCTCTCCATCTCTATCTCTAAGAACACACAACACACCCTCTCTCTCTTTCTCTGTCACACACACACACTCTCATCTCTACTCTGACACACACACACACACACACACCCTCCTCTTCTGTCACACACTACACACACACCTCATCTCTACCTAATCACACACACACACACACACCTTCTTCTCTGTACACACACACACTACACACCACACACACACTCATTCTATCTTAACACACACACACACACTCTCTCTCTCTCTTTCTCTGTCACACCACACACACACACACACACACAACACTCTCTCTCCTCTCTTCATCTGTCACACACACACACACAACACACACACTCACACAACACACACACACACACAACACACACACACACACCTAAACACGTGACAGAAAACGCGTTTTTCTTTCGCCAAGAAGACGAATTCAACATTGGCCCCACGGAACGCCATGACCAAAGCATTTCACGCTTGAGGTGGCCGACGATCTATCTGGTGCCCTCACTTAAAGCAGTCAGACTACAGCTTCGTAGACTAGATGGATTATCGCTCCTGACGTCAAGGGAAGTAAAGCGAGAGGCATCGGAGGCGTGACCACTTGCAGAGAGTGGGGAAACATATAATGAGCAGGTTTTTTCTTTTTTTTTTTCTTTAACATTTTCCAACGTGATGACTGTGGCACGTGCTACCGTTTGCGAGGGGGGTGGGGAGGGAGGGGGAGAGAGAGAGAGAGAGAGAGAGAGAGAGAGAGAGAGAGAGAGAGAGAGAGAGAGAGAGAGAGCTCTCCTCTTCATTTTTTTTTTCTCTCTCTCGGTCTCTCACTTATTCACATACTCATACATTCTCTGTGTGTGTGTGTCTCTTTCTCTCTGTCCCTGTCTCTCTCTTTTACAGACAAACATTGTCTCTCTCTCTCTTTCTCACACATACACAAAGTCTACCAGCCTTGAAAACAATGAATCATTCATTCATTCATAATACTTTCTCTCTTTCACACGCACACAAATATACGCACACAACTGGATGCAAACACGCACACACACACACGCATGGACATATACACACTTGCCATGCCACACAACACACACACACACACACACACACACACACACACACGCACACACACACACACACACACACACCAAGACATGCGCGCGCACATAGACACTCACACACACACACAGCTCAGGTAGTAATCACCTTCAACACAAGGCAAACGCACATTGCTTATTAAACCAGCATCAATTAAGATAACTGTTTACAGTGCATCTTATTACTACTTACTCCTAGGCTTAGACTGGCGGCAAGAGAATTGGAGGCGGCGCGCAATGAATGTGCCCATGTGACCGTGTGCTGTGACCCCGGTGATTCAGGTGGTTAAAGCCCCATGTTGATAACACAGGGATCGTAAGTTCGAACCTTTGGTGGTCCACAGTTTTCGCGGATTGATTTGTTCTTTTGAAAGAGATGCGGACTCAGGATCTGTGTATCAATGGTACTGCACATATCTATCTTTGCGGTCTATCGTTGCGGATTATCTTTGTGCTCTATCTTTGTGATCTATCTATGTGACTATCTTTGTGGTCTATCTTTGCGGTCTATCTTTGTGATCTATCTTTGTGGTCTATATTTGCGGTCTATCTTTGTGATCTATCTTTGTGGTCTATCTTTGTGATCTATCTTTGTGGTCTATCTTTGTGTCTATCTTTGTGGTCTATCTTTGTGGTCTATCTTTGTGGTCTATCTTTGTGGTCTATCTTTGTGGTCTATCTTTGTGGTCTATCTTTGTGGTCTATCTTTGTGATCTATCTTTGTGATCTATCTTTGGTCTATCTTTGTGATCTATCTTTGCGGTCCATTTTTGTTATCTATCTTTGTGATCTATCTTTGCGGTCTATCTTTGTGGTCTAGCTTTGTGATCTATCTTTTGCGATCTATCGTTGTGGTCTATCTTTGCGGTCTATTTTTGTGCTCTATCTTTGCGATCTATCTTTGTGATCTATCTTTGTGGTCTATCTTTGCGGTCTATCTTTGTGATCTATCTTTGCGATCTATTTTTGTGATCTATCTATGTAATCTATCTTTGTGGTCTATCTTTGTGATCTATCTTTGTGGTCTATCTTTGTGATCTATCTTTGTGGTCTATCTTTGCGGTCTATCTTTGTGATCTATCTTTGTGGTCTATCTTTGTGATCTATCTTTGCGGTCTATCTTTGCGGTCTATTTTTGTGCACTATCTTTGCGATCTATCTTTGTGATCTATCTTGTGATCTATCTTGTGTCTATCTTTGTGATCTATCTTGTGGTCTATCTTTGTGATCTATCTTTGTGATCTATCTTTGTGATCTATCTTTGTGGTCTATCTTTGTGGCTATCTTGTGCTATCTTGTGATCTATCTTTGTGATCTATCTTTGTGGTCTATCTATGTGATCTATCTTTGTGATCTATCTTTGTGATCTATCTTTGTGATCTATCTTTGGATCTATCTTTGTGATCTATCTTTGTGATCTATCTTGTGTCTATCTTTGTGATCTATCTTTGTGGTCTATCTTTGTGATCTATCTTTGTGGTCTATCTTTGTGGTCTATCTTTGTGATCTATCTTTGTGTCTATCTTTGTGATCTATCTTTGTGATCTATCTTTGGTCTATCTTTGTGATCTATCTTTGTGATCTATCTTTGTGGTCTATCTTTGTGATCTATCTTGTGTCTATCTTTGTGATCTATCTTTGTGTCTATCTTTTGTGATCTATCTTTGTGGTCTATCTTTGTGGTCTCTCTTTGTGGTCTATCTTTGTGATCTATCTTTGTGGTCTATCTTTGTGATCTATCTTTGTGATCTATCTTTGTGGTCTATCTTTGCGGTCTATCTTTGTGACTATCTTGTGATACATCTTTGTGGTCTATCTTTGTGATCTATCTTTGTGATCTATCTTTGTGATCTATCTTTGTGATCTATCTTTGTGATCTATCTTTGTGATCTATCTTTGTGATCTATTTTTGTGATCTATCTTTGTGTGTATCTTTGTGGTCTATCTTTGTGATCTATCTTTGTGATCTATCTTTGTGATCTATCTTTGTGATCTATCTTTGTGATCTATCTTTGTGGTCTATCTTTGTGGTCTATCTTTGTGGTCTATCTTTGTGGTCTATCTTTGTGGTCTATCTTTGTGTCTATCTTTGTGTCTATCTTTGTGATCTATTCTTTGTGATCTATCTTTGTGATCTATCTTGTGACTATCTTGTGACTATCTTCTGTGACTACTCTTGTGACTATCTTTGTGACTATCTTTGTGACTATCTTTGTGACTATCTTTGTGACTATCTCTGTGACTATCTCTGTGACTATCTTTGTGGTCTATCTCTGTGACTATTCTCTGTGACTATCTCTGTGACTATCTCTGTGACTATCTCTGTGACTATCTCTGTGGTCTATCTCCTTGTCTATCTCTGTGACTATCTCTGTGACTATCTCTGTGGTCTATCTTTGTGACTATCTCTGTGACTATCTCTGTGACTATCTCTGTGACTATCTCTGTGACTATCTCTGTGACTATCTTTGTGATCTATCTCTTGTGATCTATCTTTGTGATCTATCTTTGTGGTCTATCTTTGTGATCTATCTTTGTGTCTATCTTTGTGATCTATCTTTGTGGTCTATCTTGTGATCTATCTTTGTGATCTATCTTTGTGATCTATCTTTGTGATCTATCTTTGTGGTCTATCTTTGTGATCTATCTTTGTGATCTATCTTTGTGATCTATCTTTGTGGTCTATCTTTGTGATCTATCTCTTTGTGGTCTATCTTTGTGATCTATCTTTGTGGATCTATCTTTGTGGTCTATCTTTGTGATCTATCTTTGTGATCTATCTTTGTGGTCTATCTTTGTGACTATTTCTCTCTGTGACTATCTCTGTGACTATCTCTGTGACTATCTCTGTGACTATCTCTGTGACTATCTTTGTGACTATCTCTGTGACTATCTCTGTGACTATCTCTGTGACTATCTTTGTGGTCTATCTCTGTGACTATCTCTGTGACTATCTCTGTGACTATCTCTGTGACTATCTCTGTGACTATCTTTGTGGTCTATCTCTGTGACTATCTCTGTGACTATCTCTGTGACTATCTTTGTGACTATCTCTGTGACTATCTCTGTGACTATCTCTGTGACTATCTCTGTGACTATCTCTGTGACTATCTTTGTGTCAGCTTACTGTTTCATACGTTCCCTTTGTTCCCCGTTTCAAGACTTTGCTAGAGTAGAGTATAGGGGGTTTTGCGCAGACTAAAGGAATCTATCAGATAATAAATGGCAGATTTGGGGTCGAGCGCATACGGAATTGTTCGCATGCGATGATTCATTCTCGAATAATCTCCAAGCTCCAGACTTGCCGGCTATATTCCGGTGTGTATGTATGTGTGTGTGTGTGTGTGTATGTGTGTGTGTTCGTTTCGTTCTTTGATTTAACGTCTGTTCATTATGAGTGATATTAGACGGTGTGTGTGTGTGTGTGTGTGTGTGTGTGTGTGTGTGTGTGTGTGTGTGTGTGTGTGTGTGTGTGTGTGTGTGTGTGTGTGTGTGTGTGTGTGTGTGTGTGTGTGTGTTCGTTTCGTTCTTTGATTTAACATCTGTTCACTATGAGTGATATTAGACGGTGTGTGTGTGTGTGTGTGTGTGTGTGTGTGTGTGTGTGTGTGTGTGTGTGTGTGTGTATGTGTGTTGTGTATGTGTGTGTGTTGTGTGCGTGTGTATGAGTGTCTGTGTTTGTGCGCATGCGTACGTGTGTGTGTGTGTGCGTGTGTGTGTGTGTGTGTGTGTGAGTGTGTGAGTGCCTATGTGTCTCTTTATTGTCTGTGTGTGTATGTGTGCGCCTGTGTGTGTCCGTGTGTGTGTGTATGTGTGCGCGCGCGTGTGTGTATGAAAGACTAGTATCTATCAAATGATTTTATATACATTTTTCTTTCGTATACGTTTTTTTTTTTTTTTTTGTGCACTATGACCTATTTTCCGATTTCACTTTATGACCTGAAGCTATCATTAATGCAGTGACTGTGTTTGTTTTGCATGAAGCTGACAGACGATGCTTATATTGTATAAATGGTATGGACATGGATACCAACCTCACCCCCTTTTTTCGTGCTCGATGCAGCGAGCATGTTTAGACAA
>CM060309.1:79309033-79321533 GCA_030674185.1 Monoplex corrugatus | reverse complement strand
CACACACACACACATTATAATATATATATATATATATATATATAAATATATATAATATGTATGTATGTATATATAGTATGTATATAACGGACTAAGTTACCTAAAGTTGCTTAGCTCAGTGGATTGCTGCGGTATACTGAGAACGCAAGAGGCCGTGGGTTCGACCCTATGGCTAACCACATCTCTTTTTAGGATATGATCATCACAGCAGTATAACACGCGGACTGTTTGTGGTTCCAACACTACGGCAATCTGTTTCTCCCGGCTGTCTGGGTCTTCTGACAGAGCCACAGACTTAAGAGACCCAGGGAGAAGAGTGGCAGGATGGTTCAGACGTTTGCCTGCCAATAACTAAACTCAGGTTCCACGGTTCGCTCCCCGTAGAGGCCTCGACTTTTCTCCTCAGTTTGACCGGAATATCGAACTGAACGTCTAGTCTTTTGGAAGGGGACGAAAAACGAGGCAGACCCCTGTGCCTTCTGGTTGCGCACGCTAAAGACCCCACGGCAGCTGAAAATCGTGAGGAGCAGGGCATTGCCCGGCTGCCTTGGTATAAAACACTGAAAGAATAGGTTGATTTCCCAGGTCCCAACCCTTGAAGACCAGTTAGCCTTCTTGCCTTTCTGAAGTCTTTTTGAAAAAAAAAGTGAACATGAATATGAATCTGAAGCGAGGGAGAGGGGACGGGTGCCGTCCTCGTGGTGCTAGCCCCGGGAAAAATTGAGGTCTCTGCCACCTCACTCCTCTACGACCCCAGGGTTATGGAATATCTAGGTAGGACCTCGGGACCTGGCCAGCTCGTGGTTTTACGCGCAGGCTTAAGGCTTGTGCCGTGATCATTCTGGATCTTCTCCATCACATGCCACTTTGTGACTTTAGTGCATATGGAATTCATTCCGAGCGCGGAGACGTCATCTTGAGAAGCTGAATCCGAAACTGAAAGACGGACTCAACATCTCTTGTGTCAAGCTCAGTCCTGGTCCGCCACACACGACTTGACTCGTTCGCTGCCTGTCAGAATGTTCCGATCAGTCTGATGGTGCCAAAGATCCACAGATCCTGTACCCCTCACACACACACACACCCTCCCGCCATTTTGTCCTTTCACCATGTCAAGACCTTGCCCCAGGGCAGGGGATTTTTATGATGGATGAAGACAGCTACCAGATAATTGCTAATACATTTGGGCAGAGCCCATAAGAAACTGTCCGAGTGCGCGATGAAGAAACTCCAAAATCCATCTTCTGAATTCGAACACAAGAAATCTGTCATGCCCATATAAGGAAAGGGTGAAGGAGATGGGGGGTGGGGGTGGGGTGGGGAGGGAGGGGAGGCGCCCTTTTGAACCCGGATGGACGAGAAGATAGCGTGGGAAGATGGACCTACCTGTATGGATTAAGTACTGGTGGCAGGTGCTAATCCCAAACCCTTGGTGTCAATACGAAACACAGCTCACACGTGACTGTCTGTGCTGGGCGTATGGGGTTATGTATCAAACAGAACGCGTGGTAATCAAAGTCACGGGTGATCGGCCTGAAGATTTAATTACGGACCTAACACAGCCAGTTTGATTTGTGTGGACGATTGGCCTTATTTTGGTACTTTGTCGTCAGGTGGGGGTGTATTTTTGTACAACGTGCGGGTGGGTATCTTTCTATAACGGATGCTGCGAGCATCCAACAGGTGTGGATATATAACTCCTTCTCCCACCCCTCCCACCCCACCCCACCCCACCCCACACAAACCCGCATATGCACACATCTCGGCACACCTAAAAGCACACATGATGACGTATACGATGCGATACAGCAGCTTGCCTGTTAAAATCTGTCTTAGGTTTGAATCTTTCTTTTTATGTATCTATTTGTTTCTGTGTTTCGTTTGCTAATTTATCTTCAGTCCTTACGCAGTTTACAAATTTATCAGCAAGACTAGAAAACAAACAAAACAACAACAACAAAACAACATCAACAACAATAACAAAACAAAACAAAACAACATACTGCTCATGTTGTTTGGACTAAAACCACCATAGCTGTTCTTAATTATATTATCATTTCTCAATGTTTTTTTTCTTCTTCTTCCAATTTAGGGAATGCTAGATACAATTGAAATATATTTCAGTCCCCACCCACACACGTGTGTGTGTGTGTGTGTGTGTGTGTGTGTGGTGCGTGCGTGTGTGTGTGTGTGTGTGTCGTGTGCTGCGTGTGTTGTGTGTGGTGTGGTGGTGGGTGTGGTGTGTGTGTGAAATGTGTGGTGGTGGTGTTTGTTAGAAGGTGTGGTGTGTGTAGTGTAAATCTGTGTGCGTGGTGCGTGTTTGTATAACGTGTACAGGTGCGTAGGTAGTGCGTGTAATGTGTATGTGTGTGATGTGAATGGTGTGAGAAGAAAGAGAGAGAGAGAAGAGAGAGAGAGGAAGGAGAAGAAGAAAGAGAGAGGAGAAGAAGAAGAGAGAAGAAAGAGAGAGAAAGAAGAAAACAAGGAAAAAGAAAGAGGAAGAAGAGGACAGAGGGGGAAGCAGGAGGAGGAGAGAGAAGGAGAAGGAAGAGAGAGAAGAAAAAGAGGAGAAGAAGAAGGAAGAAGAAAAAATGGAACAACAAGGAGAAGAAGAAAGAGAGAGAGGAGGAGGGGGGAGGAGAAGAAGGAGAGAGAGAGAGAGGAGCGAGAGAGAGAGAGAGAGAGATAGTCTGTGCTTCTGCTCTCTCGCTGCATGGGCAGTGCATGTGAGAGAGAGAGAGATGAGAGAGAGAGAGAGAGAGAGAAGAGCGGTGGACAAGAGAGAGATAGGCACGTGCATGTGTGTTGTGAGAGAGAGAGATAGAGAGAGAGGACGGGGCTGAGTGTGTGTGTGAAATAGAGAGAGAGAGAGAGAGGAGAGAGAGAGAGAGAGTGTGTGTGTGTGTGTGTTTGTGTTTCATGGCGTGTGTGTATGAGTACGCACACTCACCACACCAATCTGTCAAACAACTAACCAACCTAAAACCAACCAACCAACCAACCAACACACACACACACACACACACACACACACACACACACACACACACACACACACACACACACACATTCACAACACCACACACACACTCTCTCTCTCCACACACCACATTTCTCTCTTTAAAAAAAATATAATATATATATCGGAGCCAAAAATTTCACGAACCTCAACGATATGACATTAATTTACACTGTACATTTTCCTGTACTTGGAAAAATGTCTTCCTGGCAGTTATTTTCTTGATCTATATCCTCGAATTCCAGTACGAAGAAAAGACTCATTCGGCCTCACCCTAAGTGACGTGGGCCGCGTGGGCGCTGCGTACTCGCGCTCACCATCCACAACCGTGATCATCACAACATACGCAACTAGGTACTAGAAGTTAATAGTTGGATGTAGTCAGTCTGGGATACCATAGAGATGAGCTGGACGCCTGCAGTTGTAATTCAGCAAGTAACGGCCTTGGCTGTGGTTGTTGGCTGTTGGGCTGAATTCCACTGGTTGCGGGCTCGAGTCGTAGTATTATCACAATAGCCTACACACAAAGAAAACGGCGCAATTTCAGCACATATGTAAACACAGGCGATAAAGCAAGCAAGCAAGCAAGCAAGCGAGCAAGCAAGTAAGCAAGCAGCAAGCAAGTAACAAGCAAGTAAGCAAGCAAGCGGCTTACACACACTTACATCACACAACACATGCAAATCTTCAAGACGCTCACAAACTCTCTCCCTCAGTGTACTCTTTCTGTCTGTCTGTTGTCTCTCTTCACTCTCTCTCACATCAACATACATACGCAACACAGAGAGAGAGAGTGAGAGTGGCAGGGAGCGGGAGGGAGCGAGAGCAATGGAGAAAGAGAGAGAGAGAGAGAGAGAGAGAGAGAGAGAGAGAGAGAGAGAGAGAAAGAGGGGAGGGAGACAGCACATACACGCACATTTCAGACAGACACACCACACACAACACACGCATGCACGCACGCAACACACACACACACACACCGCGACGCACATCACACACGCACGCACGCACGCAAGCAGCACGCTCTCTCTCTCTCGCGCGCGCGCACACAGACACACACACACAACACACACACACACAGACACAGTATGTACGAGTACTTTATATGGAGATCTACCAGATGAAAAGCTACAACCTGTGTAACTCAAAACATCGGCGTACAACACTTTGCATAATGACGACCTGGCCGTTCTGACACTTCCCCCACACAAAGCGAGACGTCTCATGGGTTTCTTGTCTGATGCTGTTGTTATTGTTTTGTTTTTGTTATTGTTGTGTTGTTGTTGTTGTTGTTGTGTTTGCTTTTTCCTCCTCGTCTCAGTGGCTTTGATAGCACACCACTTATTCCGGCCACACAACACACTACTAGCCTCAAGCCCAGTCATATTCCTTTGTTTCCTTTTTTTTTTTCTTTCTCCTTTTTCTTTCATTTTTTTCCTTTCTTTGTTGTTGTTGTTGGTCACATCGGGTTTACCATGTGAAACTCGGGCTGCTCTTCTAGTTGAGAGCGGGTCGCCGTAGTGCAGCGCCATCCATTTGTTGTTGTTTTTTTTTTTTTTAAACCAAAACGTCAGAAAGGCAAGAAGGCTAATTGGCCTTCACCGGGAAGGACGTGGGAAATGAATCTCTCTCTCCAATTTGTTTATTTATTTACTTATGTTTCAGCTTATTCAGTCGAAGTCCCAGTGACTGGTAGTCCACGTGTGTCAAAGATTCCAAGCTGCCTTAGGGCCACCCACCAAAGGAGACTCCGCACTGCTGCTATTTCACTTCGGTGGAGTTTAACAGAGTCCGTTCCGATCCACATTACATGCAGACGCTGCTGACTAGACCGCACTACTGACGACAATAATCACGTTATCACTGAGCCAGGCCAAGTGAGGGACTGCCAGTCTGAACACCACCACTGCAGTTGTCCACCAACCGTCCCCCCCATGAACCACTGACACCCAACACTCCAACTTGAAGTCTCCTTAGACGCGGAAGCGGTGGAGGACATCAAAATGGTGTGGGATAAGTCATCTTAGCCGAGCTACCATTTTCACTGACTTTCAGTCCCACGCGGAAATGAGGTTTAAATAAGTCTCCCCCCGAGGAGACATAAACGTTAAGCACCCCTAAAGAGTGCGCAAAGGGGACTTTAGTCTTAAGCACTCTTCATAGATCGCAGCATTTTTTCCACTGTTTGAGATATAAAGTCGTGCAGTACGTAAGTCGCTAAGTAAAGCTTGCGCACTCTTCACAGATCCTGGCCCAGGACATGTGACACAAGAGAGTCTGGGACAATCATTGTGCTATGATCATTGATGAGTTCATGATAATGGGGGCGATAGTCATGGTGTTATGGGGTTCCACCTAGGATTGAGAGTGCGTGACAGGGTTGTACTCTACGTTGATTTTCGTAGTATATCCTGGCGTCAACCAGACCCGAGAGATACAACATTGGTAAAAAATTTTTTTAGCAACACTCTGAATGACAAATCCGTAAAGTGGATGAGATTTGATTGTGTGGTGGCACTTTTCCAAATGAGCCCATAGCACGCTCAACTCCGGAGAGACGTCGGCCAGGGTAGAAAATTCCACTTTTGTTTGTTTTTGAAACAATGGCGAAAAACAAACCCTTCAAAATTGTTTCTGACAGAGGATCCATCATGACAACGCATAGGTACAATACGATACAATACAATACAATCTTACAATACAATCGTACAATACAACACGATATGACACAACACGATACAGTATGGTGCAATACAATACGATACATTGCAATACAATATGGTACGACACGATTCAATACAATCATCATCATCATCAAGTGTCCTGCCGCATGGCGTTGGCGACCATGGCCTTCCAACCATCTCTATCTCTCGTTGCCCCCAGCATCTCCCCCACCCTCCTCATCCCCAGCCACTCTGCAAGTCCGTCCAGCATTCTCTCCCTGGGTCTACCTGGTGCTCTCTTTCCCTCCAGCTTCCCCATTGTGACCAGGTGCTCCAAATCCCCCTTCCTCATAAAATGGCCTATACATGATGCAAATACATATGGTACAACCACAGGGCGTCCCACTAAACCCTGGTCATATAACAATGCTCAGTCAGATGGAGGAAGATTTCCCACCACTGTGTAGAAAGCAACTGTAGGAACCTGTGCTTGACACTGATCACAGTGACAGTGTCGTTGTACGGCGACTACATCACTCTCACGGCCACGGCAGCTGGACCTCCTGTGTACGGAATGAACACCGTCAGATAGGCAGAGTGGAATAAGCGGCAATAATCTTTAGCATTGGGACATTGAATTTGGAGTTTGGAATTTGTTCAAGAGAAAGATTAATCGCATCTGGACAATTCCACGGCATTAAAACCAAATCTGCCAGCGGTTATCTGGCAGTGTCTCTGAGCCTGCGAAAAACCCTATGCACTGGCAAAGTCTTGAAATGGAGAGAGAGAAAGAGAGAGAGGGGGGGGGAGAGAGGAAGATGGGGGGGGGAGGAGGGACATGTGAAATACTTAACTGACATCAACAGAATGATGGAAACATTAAGGCGGGCAGCAAATAGCCTACGTTTTAATGTTGCGGGCTGGGATTGAACTCAAGATATCAGATCCCGAGTCCAGGGCTGTCTCAAACGAACCAATTACAGCCCATCGTAAGCGACACTAAATAAGTAAAGAGACGATAAAAGCTATGGTGGTGTTTCCAGGACGCTGGCGCTCCCACCTACAGCACACCTCTCAGGGCTCTTCATCAAGTTCAGCTAGTGTCAGTCAACCGGGGGCTGTGGCTAGGGCAGATGACCCAGATATCTCCGGGCTGTGGTCCAATGGGTGAATGCCTGACTTCTAATCGGAAGGTCCTGGGTTCGATCCGCAGAGAAATCTCAGCCTGTTGAGTAAAGTGTGGAGATTTTTGCCAGACATCCCAAGCCAACATGTGTACAAACAGGCCATTGCTTAAATCCCCTTCGTGTGTTTACGCATGCAGAAATATCAAATCCGCACGTTAAAGATCCTGTGGGTGATGTCAGTACCTGGCTTATGGAAACATGAAAACATCCAGTATACACGCTCACCACAGATACAGACTGTGCAACAACACGGTGCAATGTGGTCAGCTTGCCTAACAGCTTGAGTTCTCCGTGCTTCACTTTATTGTTAGTGTTATTGTTTAGAGCCCAGCCGGCTGCGTAGAACCATGTCAGGGTTATAGCCGTTTACAAAACATGCAAAACATCAACAGGATAAAAAAAATGAAAAGAAAATTAAGTACACATATCAATGCATTCGCCCATATATTCTAAGGACATGCTCCTGGCGTTGACCACTCCGTCCCAATTTATCGCACAGAGTATTTAAAAAAACACACATGAATACAAATTCAAACATAACGAATGACACTAAAATATACATAAGAACGGGCCTAAACTGCCTAAAATTGCTTCCGCATATCTCATCTCCCTAGAGCCCAAAAACTGCACTTTATAGGCTACATGTACCCAGATTTAGAGCAACTGGTCACAACAGGAAAGCTGGAGGGAAAGAGAACACCAGGTAGACCCAGGGAGAAAATATTGGACGGAGTGGCAGGGTGGTTGAGGACAGAGAAGGTGGAAGATGTGCTTGCGGCGACAAGGGATAGATACATATGGAGAGCCATGATCGCCAACGTCATGTGGCCGGGCACATGATGATGATGATGACATGTACCCAATTATCAATCCTAAGAAAAAGTCTGTAAGACTTTATCGAACACATACAGGTGAACGAGCCAGCAAAGCAGAAAATGAAAGGAAGAAATGACAGAAAGCAAAGGAAAAAGGCAGAAACAAAGAGAGTGACAGAAAAGAGGACATTTCTAGCACAGACTTTCCAGAAGGTGGGGATACTGTTTATACTGAAAGAGCCCCCGGCATCCCCATGGGGGGTCCGTGCCCCACTAAAAAGTCTGATTGTGTTTAATGTTCAGTGAGTCCAAATGAGTTTGGAGAACAGCACGATACAAAAATGACTTATACAACGTCACGGTGGAAAGTGTGGTCTGATCACACCATGTGTATGCCTCAATTAACAGTCATCTCTGATTCAATCAACAGCAGACACAGTTCATTACACAGTTTAATTACATTTCTGTCAGTGACGAACTGCCTGAGAAAATAACATGGACAGCAGCAGCAGTGGGAACAACAAAATTCATCATCATCATCATCATCATCATCATCACCACCACCACCATCATCTTCATCATCATCATCATCAATATTATGTTGTTATTAAATAACTACAAATATCATTATCATATCAATATTATTATTACTATTACTGTTATTAGTGTTGTCATAATTATTATTATTATAATCATTATTATTGTTGTTGTTGTTGATGGTGGTGGTGGTGGTGGTGATGGCAATGCAATTGTTATGTGTTTAAAGCCTAGTCGACTGCTCAAAGCCATCCATATTAGGGCTGGAACGATTTCAGAGGAAACACACACACACACACGCGCGCACACACACACACACCACACACACACACACACACACACACACACACCACACACACACACAAACAAACAAACACACACACAATGGCGCGCGCCCGCATTCATGCACACACACACACACACGCACACACATCTAAATACACCAATGACCCCGCAAAAAAAGAAAACCTAGAAACGACAGGAACCAGACAAAACAGGAAAGAATTGTTCTGTGTTCAAAGCCTAGCCGAAGCCATATTAGGGCTGGAACGATTTCAGAGACACGGCAATTAAGTACACGTATTATCACATTCACGCAGATAACTTCAGACTATGCCCCTTGGTGTTGACGTATGACCACTATTCCGCCCACTGATACACTAGATTGTCAAAGGGCAAAATACACTACAATGGGTTAGTTCCGTTCCTGTCTGTCTTCTACCACCACAAAACATAGAAGTTAGTTTCTTCGTTGCCCGTTTTATTAATGCTGTAATCATTCTGGTGCTGTCAGCGTTTCGTAAATCCCGTCCGCTTTCCCATTTCAACCGCCTCGCTAGCACAGGTTTTTGTTTGTTTTGTTTTGTTTTGTTTTGTTTTGTTTTGTTTTCAGGTTGAAGGAGTGTGTCAAAACAACACAACAAACAAAAAAACTGCAGGCGCACTTGGGTGAAGCGCACAAAGAATTGTCCGAGTGCGACAAGCCCTTTTTAACCCTTTGACTCCCGCACCCTGTCTACCAGCACTCTGCATTGTCAACCATGCTAGCAGAGCAAAAACCTAACCCTTTCACTCCCGCACCCTGTCTACCAGCAATCTGTATTGTCAACCATGCTGGCAAAGCAAAAAAAAAACTAACCCTTTGACTCCCTCACCCTATCCACCAGCTTCCTGCAGGAAGCTGGTGGATAGGGTGAGGGAGTCAAAGGGCTAAGTTTTTTTGCAGTAGGTGGATAGGGTGCTGGAGTCAGAGGGTTAAACAAACTCCAAAATCTTCCTTCGTTTCTTTTTTTTTGTTGTTTTTTTGTAATGAACCGTTCTCCCCTTCTTTTCATTCTTTTCTTCGCTTTTTTTTTTTCCCCTCCTTTTTAAATTTTTTTTTTAATCCTTTAGTAAAGCTCTCGTGTCTTTAATCCTTTTAGCTGCACAGTTGACCAGGTTTACCGAATAGTTTGTGTTACCTGACACAGACGTGTCACGGATCCCTTACCGTACTGGTGTCTGGCAGCTAAAACCCCGAGGTGTCTTAAGTGTTGTATGCCAAGAATTAGTTCCGGCAGCTTTGTGCATGGCCCGTGTACATTACTACTTTAAAATGCCCAGTAGTATGCCTGTGGGGTTCGTATGAAATATAGCGTACGTGGCTTTGCTTGGCTTATATTTCGTCAGCACAGGCCACGAAAAATGACAGTCGTCCCCCCCTCCCCGCCTAATTCCTCCCACCTGATTAAAGTTTTCCAGCAAGTCAGAACCAGACGATGTAGTCCTCCAGTGGATAGCCGCCCACTGTGGACTACAGGAAACGAATAGATAAGGAAGCCCTCGAAAAGAGGAGCCAAGGTAAAAAAAAACAACAACCACAAGACACAAGCAGCATCAACCACAGCTAGAACAAGGAACATCATCAAATCATTTAACCCTTTGACTCCCGCACCTTATCTACCAACTGCAAAAACTTAACCCTTTGATTCCCTCACCCTATCCACCAACTTCCTGCAGGAGGAAGCTGGTGAATAGGGTGAGGGAATCAAAGGGTTAAGTTTTTTGCTTTGTTAGCATGGTTGACAAAAAAAATACAGGATGCTGGTGGACAAGATGCGGGAGTCAAAGGGTTAAGCTAGAACACGGAGGGACGACTACCACTTTGTCCACAGAACAGCAAGCGATTCTCCTGAGTCTCTGCGCCGGTCCTGCACAATCGGCTCAACGCCCATATGAACCGCAACTTCTAATGATACATGTACTTTCACCAACTTGCTTCTGCGGTCAGTGGGACCAGGCAACTGAATTGTGGCCATATGGCATTGAATGGAGACAGGAGGAAACATGGGCCACTACAAATCCTCTGACCACTAAGTAACATGGCAGCCGATACGAACTGAAGAAAAGGGCCACGGTCATCGTCAGATGTACTCTGACCATGTATATGGATGATAGAACAGGAGAGAGAGAGAGAGAGAGAGAGAGAGAGAGAGAGAGAGAGACGAGAAGACGAGAGAGAGAGAGAGAGACAGAAGAAGAGAGAACAGAGAGAGAGAGAGAGAGAGAGAGACAGAGAGAGAGACAGAGAGAAGAACCATCACGATAGCCTGCACATGCTGTTCTTGATTCGTTTTCATTTTATTAAGATTCTGCTCTTACGTACATTACTCCCCGTACCATTCGCCGCCACCTCCTCTCCACCCCCACCCCAAAACAATTTAGTGATTACTCTGAACTATGCTTGGCATCAGCATCAGCGTCATCGTCATTGTCATCACCATCAGTCACCAGTCTTGAGTATCACTCATCATCAATAATTATTTACACTCAGTTCAGGTTCATGTTGCTTATAGTCTGGCCGACCACTCGAGCCATGTCAGGGCTAACACCACGTTAAAAACGACGCCAAAGTTTAAGTAAAAAGACAACAGTTAAAAACCAAGCCACCGGTATCCTTGCAAGTCTAAAATGCATTTAAAGAAAAACATACTCATACGTAAAGTTGTATCAGATGAAATCTATTGACCTCTTGTAAAAACTGGAAAATGCATCCGGAGGGCGCCTCTGAAGTGGTTCTTTTTAAGACATCGGCCGTGTAGTGCTTATGTCTCACATCGTGTGAGTTCAAGCATTCAAGAAGGTGTCTGATGCTCAACAGCTTGTCACATGTTATTCACAGTCAGTAAACAACGCTGACACTGATGAACTATTACAGGGCTTGATGCTCACTCTGTGTGTTATTGTTAACGTTGTTTAAAGCCCAGCCGACCGCGTACAGCCATATCAGGGCTATAACCGCTTCAAAACACACAAAACTTTAACAGGAAAAAGAGGAAAAAAAGACCATATCAGGTATACCGCTTCAAAACACACAACTTAACAGAAAGAGGGAAAATAAGTACCCTATCATGTGTTCGCGAACATAATCTAAGGACATGCCCCTGGCGTTGACCGCTCGTCCAATTTATCGCACAGGGGATTTAAAAAACATATCTGAATACAAATCTAAGCGTACCTAAGAAAAATAAAACATACATTAAAAAAGGGCATGAATTACATAAAATTGCTTCCGCATATGTCACCTCCCTAGAGCCAAAATGTAATCATACATGTACCCAATTATCAATCCTAAGAAAAAGCGTGTAAGACTTTATCGAACACATACAAGTGAGTGGACCGGCAAGGCAGAAATGATAGGAAGAAATGACAGAAAGCAAAGGAACAAGGCAAAAACAAAGAGAGTGAGAGAAAAGATGAAATTTATAGCACAGAATTTCCAGAAGGTGGGGATACTATCTATACTGAAAGAGCCCCCGGCGTCTCCACGAGGGTACAATCCATGTGTAAAAGGCTCTGATCTCTACAATAAACAAAACTGACTGCTGACTGCTCACTCCTTCACTAACGGATCTCATCGTCTGTCATCAGACATCATCTCCTTCCCTCCATTTTCATGGGATGGTTATCTCCGCCTGCCATAGCACCTGGCGGGTGGGTACTGACGTAAAACACAGTTTGAACGTACGAATGAACACCTTCAGCTTTCACAGCTCAACCCTCCCTCCCTCCCTCGAATTTTTATCTACCTTCGTGTCTGTACACAGGCACATAACTGTATGTCAGTTTTGTAATTCCGATATGTAAACCTGTCTTTCTGCGCCTAAGTTTGTGGTAAAGATCTGTACAGGTAACCATGTTGTTATGAATTATCACTTGCCCCATCCCCCCTGTTCTCATTGTTTATTGTTGTTTGTGGTGGTGACGGTGGTGTTTGCTAGTTTCTCGTTTCTGTTTCTTA
>CM060309.1:79304033-79306533 GCA_030674185.1 Monoplex corrugatus | reverse complement strand
ACAAACAAACCAACAAACAAGCCAACAAACAAACAAACAAACAAGCCAACAAACAAGCCAACAAACAAGCCAACAAACAAACCAACAAATAAACCAACAAACAAACCAACAAACAAGCCAACAAACAAACCAACAAACAAACCAACAAACAAGCCAACAAACAAACCAACAAACAAGCCAACAAACAAGCCAACAAACAAACCAACAAACAAACCAACAAACAAGCCAACAAACAAACCAACAAACAAGCCAACAAACAAACCAACAAACAAACCAACAAACAAACCAACAAACAAGCCAACAAACAAACACACAAACAAGCCAACAAAACAAACCAACAAACAAACCAACCAACCAACAAAGCCAGTCAACAAATCAACCAGCCAACCAACTGACCGACCAGTCGATCGACCAACTGGCTTGCTAGCTAGCTAAACTAAGTAACTAACTAACTGACTAACTAACTAACTATCTAACACGAACGAACGAACGAACGAACGAACGACGAACGATCTATCTAACGAACGAATGAACGAACTAACTAAAAGTTGAGGTCTTTGCACCTCACTCCCCTACGACTCCAGGGTTATGGAACTATCTAGGTAGGACCTCAGAACCTGGCCTGCTCGTGGGTTTATGTGCAGGCTTAAGGCTTGTGCCGTGATCATTCCGGATCTTCTCCATCACATGGCACCTGTGACGTTAGTGCACATATGGAATTCATTCCGAGCGCGGAGACGTCATCTTGAGAAATTGAAACTGAAACTAAAACTAACTGACTAACTAACTAACTGACTGACGAACGAACGAAGTAAGTAAGTGACTATCTAACGAACTAACTACTAGTAACTAACTATCTAACTATTACTAACTAACTAACTAACTAGCTAACTAACTAAAGCCAACCAAATAATCAACCAACCAACCAACCAATTACCCATCCACCTAACGAACCACCCACCACACCAACCAACCAACGAACAAAAGTAACTACAGTCAGGTACCTGGGTAACCAAACCAAATTAGTAGCTATCTAAGTAACTACCAATCCGACCAATCAACTACCATACCTACCCAACCAACTCACCAACTAACCAACCGACCGTTCAAGCATTCCAGTACAGTCACCGCACAACTTGAGTCATCAGTTCACCTGGTCATACCTACCACTTAGGTACATGGGAGATCCTAGAGGCGTGGGTGTGGGTACATGAGGGGTTGGAAGATCACACTAGGATAGGTTTGTTGTTTTTTTTTATTGCCACCATCCGTGTTCACAGTGGAGCGGAAAGAAAAACATTCCGGTGATAGTGGAGTTCTTCTTGGTGTTAATCACTGAAAGTTGTTCTTCCATCTCTCTCTCTCTCTCTCTCTCTCTCTCTCTCTCTCTCTCTCTCTCTCGGCGGGCCTCAGTAGACTGAGCGTCGGATTCACATGCTAATGGTTATGTGTTCGAATCCCGGGGTGCGCTACATTAAAACTGGCCTTCTCAGTGTCCTATCTTAACATCATTGCTATTGTGGTGATGTCAATATAGAAATAGACAAGTCCCCTTTTCCCCACTTCCCTGGATGGTTATCCCCGTCGGCCATATCACTTGAGGTGGGTGCCGACGTGAAAACTGAACCAGATCTCTCTCTCTCTCTCTCGCTATCGGTCTGTCTCTCTCTCTCTTTCTCTGTCCTCACCCCCCCTCTAAATGTCATCGATGTCTATCTCTCCTAAATATTAGCGATCTTCCAGTCTCTCTCTTTCCTTCCCCCCCCCCCTCTCTCTCTCAAATACATGCGCGCGAGAGCGCAGAGAGAGAGAGAAAGAAAGAAAGAGAGAGAGAGACAGACAGACAGACTGAGAGAGAGAGAGAGAGAAAGAGAGAGAGAGAGAGAGAGAGAGAGAGAGAGAGAGAGAGAGAGAGAGAGAGAGAGAGAGAATGTTGCACACAAATACACAAATGACAGATTCCAAAATTCCAGCACTGGCTACATACACGCCATTAATCAGGTGATATATCTTCCGACAGCAAAGACCAGGCCCGCATACTTCTGATAGTTTTCATATTTCTGATAGTCTATATCGGCCTTGCGGAATTCCTCTTTACTTTGGAATGATGGGAAAGGGGGAATAATCTGCGTATCAACAAACGTGCTGCGCCGGCGAGGTTTCAAGATTATTGTTATAGTGAATTATGATCCCTCCCCCCTTCCAATCCCCCCATCTTCCTGTATGTTTAACTACTTCTGTGAAAGAAGGAATGGATGTAGCTTAACCCTTTGACTCCCGCACCCTATCTGCCAACAGCAAAACCATCATCCTTTGATTCCCTGACCCCATCCACCACCAGCTTCCTGCTGGAAGCTGGTGGATAGGGTCAGGGAATCAAAGGATAAAGTTTTTGCTTTGCTAGCATGGTTGACAATGCAGGATGCTAGTTGACAGGGTGCTGGAGTCAAAGGGTTAACGAAACGCTTCAACCGCATTTTTGTTTTGTTTGGGTTAGGGT
>CM060309.1:79294033-79299033 GCA_030674185.1 Monoplex corrugatus | reverse complement strand
GGTACAGCACCTCATCTCACAACAGCCCTAAGCGCATTTTAAGAAACGTTGAAGTGACGGTGAGGAACATACATCACATACATGTCAACCCCTACGGCTGTGATAAAAGGGACAAACCACAAGACAATGTGAAAGAAGTATCACAGTGATCGAGTACTGACTATGCAATAACCACTCAGTGACTGAAAGAAACGAATATGACTGAAAGAACAGAAATTAAAACAAAGGACAGATACCTACACGACCCTTATTCCGTGTCTCAATGACGTGACACGATTCTGGTGGATCAGACGTCTGACCTTAAACTGAATTGATATTCGTGCGTTAACTGAATACACAGACAGTTTGCGACAGTCACTTAGTCTGGTTAACCGACGAAACGATAGTCGTCGTTGGCTGGTTGCGTGGCGGATAAATATCTTTGAGTGTTGTATCAGAACACACACACACACACACACACACACACACACACACACACACACACACACAACACACACACACACACACATTCACAGAGAGAGAGAGAGAGAGAAAGAGAGAGAGAGACAGACAGACAGACAGACAGCAACAGAGAGACAGAGACAGAAACAGACACACACAACTTATAGTGAAAAGACGTTAAATCAAGCAACGAACGAACACACACACACACACAAACAAAGCGATCCAGCAGAAGTGCAGAACCTCCTTCAGTGGGGGGGGGGGGGGGGGGGGGGTTGGCCGGGGGGTTTGACATTTGATAGTTCCTGTAGACTTTCTGTAGTTGGGACCATAAGCGGGAGTTTTTGAGCCTTGAGTTTGATCATGAGGGAGTCACCAAAATCGGACAGATAGGTTAATTTCATAGTCACTCTCCTTGAAGACATTTAGCCTTCTTGCCTGTCTAAGATCTTGGTAAAAAAAATTGGGTGACGCTGCACTGCGGCGACGTGCTATAAAAATTTTTAAAAAGTCCAAGTTTTACGTGGTAAGTCCACTGTGACAAAAGAAATACATATGAATTAATACGAATATGAGTTCCATCCATGCCCCACCCAGAAATACCAGTGATAGTCTGGCCAGAACCATTGATGAAGCCTGTGCAAATCTATGCCCTGGCAATGTGTTGGAATGAAAACGGCCAAATGGCGGTGCAATGGGGTGGGGGGGGGGGGGAGAGAGAGAGGGACTATGACAGACTAAGCTCTCGCCACCAGAATGATCTGTAAAACCACACACACACACACACACAACAGCGCGATCGCGAGAAAGAGACAGAGACAGACACAGAGAGAGAGAGAGAGAGAGAGAGAGACAGAGAGAGACAGAGAGAGAGAGAGAGAGAGAGAGAGAGAGAGAGAGAGAGAGAGAGAGAGTTAGCTCCGCTCTGTTCGAGGGAGAAGAGTGGCAGAATGGTTCAGACGTTCGCCTGCCAATAACTAAACTCTAGGTTCCAGGGTTCGCTACCCGTAGAGGCCTCGACTTTTCTCCTCAGTTTGACCGGAAAATCGAACTGAACGTCTGGTCTTCAGAAGGGGATGAAAAACGAGTCGGACCCGTGTGCCTTCTGGCTGCGCACGCTAAAGATCCCACGGCAGTTGAAAATCGTAAAGAGCAGGGCATGCCGGCTGCTTGGTAAAAAAAAACAAAACAAAAAAACATTGGAGAAATAGGTTGATTACCTAAGTCCATCCCTTGAAGACAAGTTAGATTTCTTGCCTCTCTGAAGTCTTAGTTAAAGAAAAAATATATATGAATGTGAATTTGAGAGCGAGGGAGAGGGATGGGCGCCGCCCTCGTGGTGCTGGCCCAGGCAAAAGTTGAGGTCTCTACCACCTCACTCCCCTACGACCCCAGAATTTTGGAACTGTCTAGGTAGGACCTCAGGACCTGGAGAGCTCGTTGGGTTTACGTACAGGCTTAAGGCTTGTGCCGTGATCATTCTGGATCTTCTCCATCACATGGCACCTGTGACGTTAGTGCGTATGGAATTTATTCCGAGCACGGAGACGTCATCTTGAGAAATTGAAACTAAAACTGAAACTGTTCGAAATGATATCCCCCTTTCAAAAAAACAAAAGAAAAACGTATTAAAAAAAGGAGTACTGTGGGAAGAGATTTGTAAAAAATAAGGCACAGTTAACATCATGGTATTCCCAGTAACGCCATTAGCGTCAAAGTACAAGTACAAAATCACTCACACCATCATCATAAACCACTTATTGTTATTACGTTAACATAGTTCTACTCACTGCACAACTGTACTCTCACACACACACACACACACACACACACACACACACACACACACGTAGCCTACTTGTGCCACTTACGTATTAACACATCCCAGTTTACGGACTGTCCTTCAGGCCTACTCCATTTCATCGAACAAGGATTAAATTGGCTCGTACAATAATATGGTCTAGATCGGCCTTGTCACACAAGGCAAGCAGTATTTTGTGACAATGATGCCGGCTCCTGTGCTTGACATCCTGCCCTCGTGCGCCCTCCATTGACGTCATAGCGCGAGCTGTGACGTTGCCAAAAGGGCCGACCATGTAGCAACCTCGCGCGAGGCTTGCGTGGCGGACTGCGTGTGCTAGCGTTATCCGTTTTGTTTGGATAAGCAACGGCATTACATAGGAACGGGGCTCTATATAAACCACGGCAGGCTACCACTGCTATTTCAGACGTCCGACTTGGAGAAACTAAACTCGAATCGTATTATTCAGACCGTTTGGCTGAGAGACCCGGAGCTTCATTAGAAGTTTTTGTGTTGAAAAAGAGAAAGAGAGAAAACTTTGTACTTCTTTGTGTTGGGAAAAGCTACACGTTCATACGTCCGTCGAATTGGTTCTATCTGTGACTATACCCTGCTGCTTTGGACTGGTTTTGATCGTTAAAGTTGGTCGACAGTTTGGTGATAGATCAGCCGCATCAGAACCGCCTGGAATCTTCACACACTGCGATGGGTGAGACACACGAAACGGACTCTCTGCCCCAGGAGATGACCACGGAGAAGACGAGGAAAGAACGCCGTAACGGCATGTGGAACATCTTCGAGGGCGTGGACAACGCCGTGCTGGAACAGCTGGGGCTACCGGAAGAGGTGGTGCGGCAGATCGTGACGGAGGCAGACGACACGGTCTCGGAACACCTGGCCATCCACCAGGCCGACTCCCCTCCCTTGGGGGACTGCCGGTGTCAGAGGGCTCGGATCCTGCGTTCTTTCTCCGCCACGGTGGGCGAGGATATGCGGGCGGCACTGCAGAACCGGCACAGGCGAAACGCCGTGGGCAACCTCTTCGACGTGCTCACGTCCTCACAGAAGCTGCTGTTGGTGGAGCATCTGCAGGAGCAGCTGGAGAGGTTGAACTGTTCGTGCGGGGCTAAAGATGCTGACACCTCCGTCACCACCACATCCACATCCACTACCAGCAGCACCGCTCACTGTGCCAGTGACAGCAACAGCAGTGCCATCATCCTGGCCCTGACCGAGTTGTCTTCATCGTCGTCATCCACATCGTCGTCACAGCCTACTACCACTTCTGTGTCGTCGCCATGTGCCAAGGAGGAGGTGGTGTGTCGCTGATGGACTGGGTCACACCCTGATTGATGGATGGATTGAATGATTGATTGATGGATTGACTGAGAGATGGATTTTTTGGTCTCATTGATTGATGGATGAGATGGTGAGTCGCTGAAAGACTTGATCAGACGATGATTGATGCCGTGAAGAGTTGTGACTTGATGTGTTGATCGACTGATGGAGTGAGTGACAGTGTGTGTGTTTTGTGTGTGTGTGTGTGTGTGTGTGTGTGTGTGTGTGTGTTCTACTACTGCCACACAATAATGTCACACAGCCTTGGCTTACAAACACGCACCGCTCTGGGTGTGTGTATGTGTGTATTTTGTCAGATGCATTCAGCTGACATTGATTTGTTCGCATTGGTTTTTCTGTCATTGGAAGTTTCAGATGAATTTGTGACAGGCCTCACAGTTTAACCTTTCGTTGTTGAGAGAGAGAGAGAAAGAGCGAGAGGAAGAGAGAGAGAGAGAGACAGACACAGAGAGAGAGAGAGGAGAGAGAGAGAGAGAGAGAGAGAGAGAGAGAGAGAGAGAGAGAGAGAGAGAGAGAGAGGATGTACGAGTACCCTATACAAGGCGTGTCTAAGTGGACTATGAAGGGGGATATTCACTGACAGTGGAAGAAGGACCACAGGCTACTATAGTAATGTCACCGGACCGGTCTAGTCAAAACTTTGTTTTTACGGTCCCACACACCCTTGCAGATGTTTCTTCTGCCTCACTGAGAAAAAGGACTTGGTCGAGATTTAACCCTCAGTCTTCCGTCGTCAGTGTCGGTGTCCCATCCCACCCAGTGACCCCCTCCTACCCAGGAATCTGACCCCCTCCCCCCTGTCCGATCCCCCTCTGCCCACACTTTATGCATACCCCTATTTTCACTGACAGAGGGAGAAGGTGAACCAGAGGACAATGAGAGTGGAGTGACTTTGTACATCTTATGTGTTCATTTCAACCACGGTCTGTTCTCCTTCCACTGTTAGTGACACTTTGTGCAATCAATACTGACATGTCTTCGTTATGTTAACGTTTCCTTTCTTCTGTGGTTATATGTGAATATTGTGTATAGTGTGAGGACAGGGGAGAGAGAGAGAGAGAGAGAGAGAGAGAGAGAGAGAGAGTGGTGTGTGTGTGTGTCTGTGTGTGTGTGTGTGTTGGGGGGGGGTCAGTCTAGTTTATTTTGCTTAATTAATTGAAAATGAAAGTGTTGTATGCTTATTTCATTCATATTTTTTTCAGGGAGTACCCCCCCCCCTTTTTTTTTTTTTTCAAATTGACTTATCGTTTTCATTTTTTTTCAAAGAGCAATTTCTTTGTTTTCATTGATTTATTTATTGCTTGTTTTGTTTTGAAAGGGGTCCACATTACATTTTATTTCATTTAATTCATTTTTTTTCCTGTGAACTTTTGGCTTTTTAAAAAATTTATTACATTTC
>CM060309.1:79269033-79289033 GCA_030674185.1 Monoplex corrugatus | reverse complement strand
AGGATAATCGGAAAAAGAAACGGGATTTGGAAAAGAAAACACTCGCACACACGTACGCCCACACACACGGGAGAGAGAGAGAGAGAGAGAGAGAGAGAGAGAGAGAGAGAGAGAGAGAGAGAGAGAGAGAGAGAGAGAGAGAGAGAGAGAGAGAGTTGGACGACAAAGAGGAAAGAGAAATGTTGAGAAGAGAGAGAGAGAGAGAGAGAGAGAGAGAGAGAGAGAAGAGAGACAGAGACAGAGAAGAGAGGGGACAGAGACAGAGGGATAGAGAAGAGAGAGAGAGGCAGAGACAGAGACAAAGAGAGAATGAGTTGGACGACGCTTCAGCAACAAAGAGGACTGAGAAATGTGGAGACCAAAACAACACTTCAAGGAAGACGATGACAAGCCAAGGGGGTTTGACCGGGGCTTACAACCACAGAGAACTATTGGTGCCACGGATACCACTGGGCAGCTTATGACGCCGAAATAGAAATACGGTGACGAAGCAGACCTGATCCCCCCCCCCCCCCCCCCACGTCCGTCCGACATCAAGTGTCCACGGACCGTCCTCGCTTTTTACAGGGAGCGGCTGACCTGGCACGCACACGATGACACTGATGACGACGATAACAGTCAAGACGACACATCTTAATACGCATCTGGATTTCCCCTCATGCCCCCCCACACCCCCTCGGACTTCCTCCCTCTCCACCTGACTATCAGTCCTCCCTCTCCCCTGTCTTCACTCTTCCTCCTCTCCACCTAAGTGACAGGAGAAATCAGGAATGATTTCACTGAACAGGTCTGGTCTTGCACTGTCTCGTTCGTCCGGGGTTGATAGATACTGACGACCGCAAGGTCAAGGTCACTCGGACCAAAAACAAAATGCCCAGAAATCGGCACTTTTTGAGGAATATGGCTGAACAGCACTTTCTCACTAATTTCTGAAAACAATTAACTAGTCATTTCAGTCCTTTGCGGCCATTGGACGAAGCAGCAGGAAGTTGGGTCTCTTTCTCCTAATTTTTGTATTTGTTGTATGTTCTCTCGTGATCTTACGTTTACACTTGACAAAGGCCAGTTGGCCGAAAATTTGCGCCTGTCTTGTCAGGTTGTATTAAATCCGCGTTCTGATTCTATTTTCGTGTTTTTCTGGTTCCCATTGTATATAGTCTGTTTTATACTGTTGTGACAGTCCATCATTTCTTCGCCTCGTGTCAAGTTTTATTTCATCTGATGCTTCTTCGAGATCACAGTGGCCTTGACCAGTATAAAGTCTGCATTGTTTGTGTGTATGACAATGTTTTGTTTAAAAAGGGTAAAAATGCTTGACCATCATGTTCTATTAATTACCATTAGGCACAAAAAATTGTTACAAATTTTTCCCAAGTTGTGGGAGGAATATTGCAGGTTTTCAAAGTATCCCTAGTCTTTGGATCGCTTGATGTGGTCATCAGATTGACACTTGCAAGGATCTGTTTAGAGCGAAATGATCGCTTAGGAAGATGATGGTCACCTATTCTGACTTCATGGACAGACCATCTCAGATGGGCCTTTCTGACTATGGCCTCGATGTCAGGTACATATGGACACCTGAGAAGAACTCGATGTCAGGTACATGCGGACACTGAGAAGAACACAATGTCAGATATATATTGATCCTGAGAAGAACTCGATGTCAGATGTATAATGGACACCTGAGAAGAACTCGATGTCAGGTTATATGGACACCTGAGAAGAACTCGATGTCAGGTTTATATGGACTTGAGAAGAACTCGATGTCAGGTTTATATGGACTCTGAGAAGAACTCGATGTCAGGTGTATATTGGACTCTGAGAAGAACTCGATGTCAGGTTTATATGGACTCTGAGAAGAACTCGATGTCAGGTATATATGGACCTTGAGAAGAACTCGATGTCAGGTTTATATGGACTCTGAGAAGAACTCGATGTCAGGTATATATGGACTCTGAGAAGAACTCGATGTCAGGTTATATGGACACCTGAGAAGAACTCGATGTCAGGTTTATATGGACACCTGAGAAGAACTCGATGTCAGGTTTATATGGACTCTGAGAAGAACTCGATGTCAGGTTATATGGACTCTGAGAAGAACTCGATGTCAGGTTTATATGGACCTGAGAAGAACTCGATGTCAGGTTTATAGGACACCTGAGAAGAACTCGATGTCAGGTTTATACGGACACTGAGAAGAACTCGATGTCAGGTTTATACGGACACCTGAGAAGAACTCGATGTCAGGTGATATGGACTCTGAAAAAAACTCGATGTCAGGTTATATGGACTCTGAGAACTCGATATCAGGTATATATGGACTTGAGAACTCGATGTCAGGTATATATGGACCCTCAGAAGAACTCGATGTCAGGTGTATATGGACCCTCAGAAGAACTCGATGTCAGGTGTATATGGACCCTGAGAAAGAACTCGATGTCAGGTGTATATGTACCTGAGAAGAACTCGATGTCAGGTGTATATGGACCTTGAGAAGAACTCGATGTCAGGTATATATGTACCCTGAGAAGAACTCGATGTCAGGTGTATATGTACCCTGAGAACTCGATGTCAGGTGTATACGGACCCTGAGAAGAACTCGATGTCAGGTGTATATGGACCTTGAGAAGAACTCGATGTCAGGTGTATATGTACCCTGAGAAGAACTCGATGTCAGGTGTATATGTACCCTGAGAACTCGATGTCAGGTGTATATGGACCTTGAGAAGAACTCGATGTCAGGTGTATATGGACCCGAGAAGAACTCGATGTCAGGTGTATATGCACCTGAGAACTCGATGTCAGGTATATATGGACACCTTAGAAGAACTCGATGTCAAGTATATGTGAACTCCTGAGAACTTCGTGGTTGGCGATTCTCTCCTCCCAGTGACTGAAGATGGAACAGGTGCAGTTTCTACATACGACGATGGTAACATTTTGGGCAGGTGGAGCATGTCATTCTTGGTCGACAGCTTAACTAGGAAAAAGAAAACTAAGGTTCAAAGCCTCCTCTGCCTTGTGGCTATACTCACCCATGGCGAAGACTATTGGAGTAAACCTATGGGTGTAATCTGGTGCTGGGGTCCCTAAGGCTGTCAGTAGTGTAGGACGCAGGGTTGCATAATAGCTCCAACCCATTTCTGGCATATTTTTAGCCATTCTTCTGAGCCATGCATTTGGAAAGTCCACAGAAGGAATCTTTCTTCATACAATAGCAGACGTTAAATAATTAGTGTATCAAGACTTAAAGGAAAACATGTGCATGACGTCTGCCTTGAAGACTTTTTGATTTTCGATGAAGACAGTTTCCGACAGCTTCTTAATCGCTTTCCCGGACATGCAAGGTCTTTGGGCTGTCAGTCAGTTTCAAAAGACCAAGGTGACGGACTAGGATATATCCAACCCTCCCTAGATAGCATGGATGACTTGGACGTTGAAGCTGTCCATGAATTTGCCTGTATGGGCTCCATCGTCACCAACAACCTCTCCATGACAAGCTAGACGACTGTGTCGAGAGTGTTACATTACTGTCACCAGGCTGACAAAGAAGGTGTGTGTCAAACAATAAATTGACAGAGCACACCACAGTACAAGTTTTTCTAGCCCGAGTCTTAATGAAACCCGAGTCCTGAGAGCTCTCATGTATGCACGTGAGACATGGAAACTCCGATTTCATCAGGACAGGAGGCTTCATGTCTTCCACACGCCATGTCTCCGTTGTGTCTTCAACATTTCAGGGAGGGACAAGGTCTTCAACAGAGAGGTGCTTGAGAGAGCAGGGACGTCGTCCACGTCCACGCTATCGAAGCAGTGACGTCTTTGCTGGCTATGGTATGTGCGTGAAGCGGAGGATAGCTGATTCCCAAGGACTTTCTCTATGGCCAAATTCCATCAGGGGAAAGGCCCCAGGTTGCCCATAGCTGGACTTCAGACGTCCGCAAGAGGGATCTGAAGGCGCTAGACGTCAGCACGTTGCCTGTGAAGCGTACATAGAAAACATAAGCTCCTGAAGGCAGATGGTCCTTGGAATCTCAAAAGATTCGAAAAGAGACAACTGCTCCTTGTGAAAGAACAAAGGAAATACAAGAAGACCAGACTTTGGCAAACCAGCCAACCACAAACCTATCTGTGAAAACTGTCAAAGAAACGACTTTTCCTGTGTCAAACTGTTCAGCGAACGTGGACGTTGTTTCGATGTAATGGGAAGCACTACCCAGCTGCGTTAACCCTCTGACTCCCACACCCTATCCACCAACAGCAAAAACTTAACCTTTTGATTCCCTTACCCTATCCATCAGCTTCCAAACTGGTGGTTAGGGTGAAGGAATCAAGGGGTTAAGTTTTTGCTTTGCTAGCAATGGTTGACAATGCAGGATGCTAGTGGGTAGGTTGTGGAAGTCAAAGGGTTAAAACCAGTAGTTCTCCGAAACTGCAGGACGCCAACAATGGTAGCACTATTGCCGAGATCTCACAACCTTAAAAACATGTAGAAACCACTTTGTAGATTGCTACCTTCGTGGACTGTGTGATGACACACTTCCAGACTCATGCCTCCAAGTGCCCTAAAGCACTGCTTTTCTTTGTCAGCTTGCATGAGATTCCTTTGTCCAAGCAGTCATCTCAAGACAAGCAACTTTCACAAGGTCTTTGTTATTGTAATGTTTGGGTCCTGTAAAATATGGGTGTGTATTCTATGGCTCTAATATCTTATTCATACAAACAAATAATAATGATAATAATAAAAGGAAAGAAAGTGTTTAGCATGTGTGCCGAGTATAAGTGCTGCTCTGATCTACCCGCTGAATAGTTTGCTGTTGGTGTAACTGCTGAGTACCGAGGGAACCGCAGTATAATGTTCAAGTCCGACTGCTTTTCTGTGATACAACTGTCAAGGCACAGGAGATCCTCCATGCTCCTGATTTCTATCACTGATCAGGACGCTGATAGATCAGCCTTTGTGCGAAGAGTTATGTAGTACGTGCACGTACACAAACACTATCATCGGTTTCTCCGTGTTTGTGCCCGACTGTCCGTCCGTCTGTCTAGCACGTTTCTCTCTCTCCTCTCTCTCCCCCCTGTATCTCTCAGAGTCACAGACACTAGTTTCCATGAACCTTCCAACCCGCCGCAGCATGAATACCACAGAAGTTCGATACTGTTGCCGACATGAAAGGAAGGAAGGTAATTAATGTAATGAAGAGCGGTGCAGCAAGGCAGGCAATCAGACAGAGACCAAAAAAAGACCTCATTCTTAGGTGAGCTCACCACACGCACGCGCGCACGCGCACGCGCACGCACACACACACACACACACACACACACACACACACACACACACACACACACACACACACACACACACGAGTGAACAGACGTTAAATCAAAGAACGAACACACGACAACCGCTTCATCCAACTGTCACCGCAGCCATGTTCGCTTTGGAAGCCAGAAGCCATGGAGAAGAGTGACGTTCACCACACGTTCTATACAACGAACGTCAGTGGTTGGTTACAGGATTTTTTCGTTTTCAAGAACGACTCACTGCAGTGGGACCATGCCGTATATTATATGTTCTAATTCAGTGTGTCAGGAACTATCTGACAGGCTTGGAGATGTCTGAGCAAAAACCTTGTGCCCTGGCAATGTCCAGAAATGGAAGGGGAAGACGACAGCTTATGTTCATTCTGCTGTGAGCCCAGTGACCACTAAAGTCATATCAGGGCTATCACCACGGTAAACACAGTTCCAACTGGAACCCCCCCCCACCCCCACAAAAACAAACAAACAAAAACAAAAAACAAGCACATGATTATCTTTTCAAGTCTAAAATGCATTTAAATCTCTTTCCCGTGCGTTAATGATATAAGACGAGATCTGTTGATCTCCTAAACAAACCTGAAACTGACGTTGGAGGACCATCTCCAAAGAGGGTCTTTAAGGAGTCAGCTGTACAGTGCTTATGTCTCACGTCATGCAAGTTTGTGCATTGAAAAAAAGGTGTTTGGTGCTGAGAGGCTCATAACACGGTATGCACCATGATACTTCACTTTTCATAGGGTATGAGTGAGCGTAGAATGTTTGACAAAGTGTAACCTGCATAACAGTCTCTTTCCAACGATTCCCCAAAACAGATGGGAGAAACTAAGTTCGGGGTGGATTTTGAAAAAATAAAAGTCTGTTGCCTGCCTGGATGTACTAATCTTCCTGCAGAGATTTTTCACGTTAAGTTTGTACTTTAGATTGTGGATCTTGTGTGAGGGATGAAGGATTTAGACAGCTAGATTCTATATGAAACATTATGAGCTCGTAAGAGAACACCATAGCCAGAAAAGAAGGCCAGGGACATCCAAACATTCAAATCACAAAACAGACTCATAAAATGTCCAACATTTCACGTATCTAGGATCTGCAAAAGCAAATGACGGCTCCTTGCCAAGGGTGTGAAAACAAGAACTGGCATGGCAAAACAAAACAAAACAAAAAATTGGTCCCGTTAAACAACGTATGGAAAGACAGAAGGGCTTCCCAAAGATTTAAAACTAAGAATCCTGAAAGTTTTGATTAGACCTGTTTTACTGTATGGTTGCGAAGCCTGGACACCAAGATGAAGAAAATGAAATCAATGCAGTAGAAATGTAGCTCTACAATCGACTTCTCAGAGTCAAATGGACAGACAGAAGAACAAACGATAGCGTGTTAAAGGAACTGAATGTCAGGCGCTAGCTGCTGACAGAGATCAACAAAAGAAAGCTGAAATACATAGGCCAAGTGATCAGAAACACCAAAACAGATCTGATGTCAACGGTCCTGCAGGAGAAAGTTGAGGCAAGGAGAAGAAAGGGACAACCGCACACCTATTTCAACAACAAGGCTGAAGTCTGCGGTCTGGAGATCCAGGGTGTCGCCCACAATTGTGTTACCTGAAGAAAACTTGTGACGTCGAGCGTGGCTACCTACGCTGATCCCGGCCAGAGAGGAGATGAGATAATGGTGACCAGGACAACCACCACATGATGGGCACATCAACATGGACTCCAGCAGTCAAACAAATCTTTCATCAGAAGCGGCCCTGGATTGAACTCCCAACGCAAAATGATGAGTCCACGCTGCGACAACGGAGCACGAAAACCACCAACCACCAAATACCCTCCCCAAAACCAAACCAGACAACATTCGATACGAGCGGCATGGATGGAAATGTACTGTGTACATGTGGGTAGGCATTCAGTTAGTTCACAGGGGGGGGGGGGGGGGGGGGGGGGGAGAGACACCAAGTCATTTGTGACCTTGCTCTTCGTAAAGTGTTTCTTGTTTCTTGTTTTTATTCTATATTGCTTTGTTTTGTCTTTGTTTTAACGTGCACGTACTCTTACAATGCTTATACCAACGGACATTATGGAATTCTTTGCTAGCAGGTTGCAAGGAACAGGTTGATCTTAAGTATGGGTTGTAGTTGAATGAAGCAGTTCACTGATTATGTGCTGTTACTGGTGGCACGTGAATGCAGGTGGAACTACGGATACAGTTATTGACATATGTATTGTTATCATTATCATCATCATCATCGTCATCATTATCATCGTCGTCATCATCATTATCGTCGTCGTCGTTGTCATCATCATCATCAGCAGCAGCAGCATCGTTGTTGTTTTTATTGTTTTATCATCACCTTCATGTTTATGGTCATTATCATTCTACCATTATTATAATCATTGTTATTATCAGTATAACTATCATCATCATCATTATCATCACCATCATTATCACAGTTACTGCCATTATCATTCTATCATTGTTATTATCAGTATAACTATCATCATCATCATTATCATCACCATCATTATCACAGTTACTGCCATTATCATTCTATCATTGTTATTATCAGTATAACTATCATCATCATCATTATCATCACCATCATTATCACAGTTACTGCCATTATCATTCTATCATTGTTATTATCAGTATAACTATCATCATCATCATTATCATCACCATCATCATCACAGTTACAGCCATTATCATTCTATCATTGTTATTATCAGTATAACTATCATCATCATCATTATCATCACCATCATTATCACAGTTACAGCCATTATCATTCTATCATTGTTATTATCAGTATAACTATCATCATCATCATTATCATCACCATCATCATCACAGTTACAGCCATTATCATTCTATCATTGTTATTATCAGTATAACTATCATCATCATCATCCTTATCATCACCATCATTATCACAGTTACTGCCATTATCATTCTATCATTGTTATTATCAGTATAACTATCATCATCATCATTATCATCACCATCATTATCACAGTTACTGCCATTATCATTCTATCATTGTTATTATCAGTATAACTATCATCATCATCATTATCATCACCATCATTATCACAGTTACTGCCATTATCATTCTATCATTGTTATTATCAGTATAACTATCATCATCGTCGTCGTTGTCGTCATTAGCATTATTATTATCGTCTATTATCATTATGATTTAATTACTAGTGCATCAAGCCCAGCCCACTGCTCACAGCCATATCAGGATAATAACCATCTCAAACATCACACAAACAAACACATAGACACAGACACAGAAACTCACATACAAGCACGCACGCACACACACACACACATCACATCACATCACACCAATGATCCTGGGAAACAGAAAACCTGGAAAAGAAAATTGAGTACACATATCACTGCATTTATGCAATTAATCTAAAAACATGCTCCTGCCGTTGGCCATTTTGCCGAATTTCTCTCCAAGGGGGCTGGGGGCTGCGGGGGTTAGAAAACTGAATAGAAATGCATAAACACTGTTAAGTACATTAAAAAAAAACAAAAAAACCGGCCTTTGGTGCCTGAAATTTCCACTGAGCTAAACCTGCAATCAGTATTTGTTATCAATCCTAATAGAAAGCACACGAGGCTTTATGGACAGCGTAAAGGTGAATGAACCAGCAAGACAGAAAACAAGAGTGGATCAGATGACGGAAAGCAAAGATCAAGGCAGAAACAAAGTGACAGAAGAGAAGACACTTCTAGCGCAGATTTTTCCAGAAAATGGGGATACTATTCATCCTGAACAAAATCCTGGACATTCCCACTGAGGCATTATTGTGTTGTTTTCTGTTGTGTTGTATCATGCTGTGCTGTATTGTATTGTATGTATTATGCTGCATTATATTGATATGTTATATTGGATTACGTATTGTATTACGTTGTATTATGCTGTGCTGGTAGAAAGGTAGAAAGAAACTCTAGGGAGAACTAGACAACAGAAGGTCTTCAGAGAAGTAACCCCCTTTAGACAAGTGTTTCGGCCCTGAATTCCTTACACTCTCGGGGGGCCGGGCCACATCCAGGTCATGACTCCTGGATGCCCTTCTGCTGTTGTCTATTTTTTTTTCCCACGCCGGGGAGCGAACCTGGCCGATTCTGCGCTTCAGAACTGCGGTACGCGGTTTTACCAATGTGCTAACGGGGCACACATCATCTGTAGGGAATTTAATCCTTATGAAGTTCACTTTTGGTTCCTCCTTGCCCAGATCCAGCTTGAGCTCCTTTCTGCTGCCTCTGCCATCGCTTTAAGGGCCCTAGTCCTCTTCTTCCCAGAAATGGCGAGTTGTTTCATGAGATCATAAGCGGAGGTGCCCACAAACCCTCTTGCCCCGACCTCTATGGCGAAGATTTTGACCCGCAGACCTGCTTTCTTCAGGGTGCTGGCAAGACCGGCGTATTTTTCGGTCTTGTAGATATGTGCTTCTTCCATTCTGCTTTCGTATGGCACAGTGAGTTCTATCAGAATCACTTGTTTCGAGGAGTCAGAGTGGAGAGCGATGTCTGGTCTCATGCCTGTCTTGCTGATGACATCTGGGTAATTTCTCCACTCTGGGAGGTCTGCTGTACACTCCCAGTCGACTGCTCCATCCAGAAGACCCTTTGGCAATGTGCTGGTTGTCATAGCACTTTCGGGCCAGACCTGCTTCCCTCCTGCTTTGTAGAACGTTGTCATAGCAATTGGTGCGTTTGGGGTCATGGTTTTTTCGCTAACCACGTCTGTGATCACTTTCAGAACTTGGTTGTGACTCCATGTATACCTTCCTTGGGCTAGCGCTACTTTGCAAGAGCTTAGGACATGTTCCACTGTTTGTTTCTTCTGACAGAGCGGACATGCTGGGTCGTCTGATTTCCCCCATTTCACTAAGTTTGCATTCGAGGGGAGCAGGTCATATACAGATCTGAGGAGGAAGCTTATCCTTAGAGGAGCCATGTGCCACATATCGTTCCAGCTGAGACTTCTTTGGAGTACACTGTCCCATGTTGTCCATTGCCCCTGTTGACCTTGCTGGACTGCCTTCTGCACTCTTTTGACATCTTCTTCTTCCTTCAACTCCTGTATGATCATGTCTCTTTTTTCCTTCCCTTTGGCTTTGGACCACCACTGCATTTTTGTTGCTCCCAGTCCCTGTCTGTTGGTTTGCGTGTGTCCAATTATTTCTTTGATGCTGAGGTTTCTCTTGGCATTGTTTACAGCCTCTTGGACTTTCCACTTTCTGCCAGTTCTCAGCATTGGATGAACTGATCTCACGATATTGTCTTCCGATTCCTCCAGCATGCTCAACAGTCTTGCTTTTCCAACTTTGTATTCCTCCACTATGGATTTGAGAGGTAGCTTCAGCATTGCTTGACGACAGTAGAATGCAACATCAGTGAGACCAGGTGGGACACCGAGCCATTTTCTTGTGTATTTGTTGATTTTGGCTTCCATTGCTTCGACTGTGCTGGTGCAAATGTCATAGATTAGCAGTGGCCACAGCAGCTTTGGTATCAGCATGAACTGTAGACACCAGACTTTGTATTTGCCTGGCAGTCCGCAGTTATCTATTTTCTTCAGGCCTTCTTCTGCTGTTTGCGTGGTTTCACATCCCCTTTGTGTGTCTTTCAGGGAGTCATCATACCATCTTCCGAGACTTTTTACTGGCTCTTCTGTGACAGTGGGGATGGCTTGGTTGGCTACCATGAATTTGACTGAATCTGCCACTTTTCCTTTTCGCAGTGAGAGACTTCGGGATTTCTTAGGTTTGAACCTCATTCTTGAAGAGGCCACCAGCTCATCCAGCTGCTTTAAGATTTGGTGTGTCTCTTCCTCATCCGTGGACAAGACTGTTGTGTCATCCATGAAAGCTTTCAGAGGAGGCATCTGGTATCCATCTCCCAGATTCACTGGACCTGAACTCTTCATTGCAGCTTTCAAGATGACTTCCATTGCCAACACGAACAGTATGGGAGAGATTGCACAGCCCATTGCAATGCCCACCTCTAGGTCTATCCAGTCCGTGGTGTATTCTTTGGTAGAGAACCGCATTGAGAACCCTTGGAAATACTTCCTCAGCATTGTTCGGATGTTTTCTGGGATGTGATACATTTCAAGAGCCAGCTGGATCATATCGTGTGGAACTGATCCATATGCATTCGCCAGATCAAGCCAAACTACGTCAATGTCTCTCTTGTCTGTTCTTGCTTTTTGGATGGCATCCCAAATCAACGTGGCATGTTCCAAGCATCCAGGCATTCCTGGTATGCCTCCCTTTTGGACTGACATATCCAGATACTTGTTTTCAGTCAGGTATTTTGTCAATCTTGCTGCCATAACAGAGAAGAAGATTTTCCCCTCGACGTTCAGAAGTGATATTGGCCTGAACTGATTGATGCTGCTGGAGTTCTGCTCCTTCGGAATGTACACTCCTTCAGCTCTCATCCATTGGTCGCTGATCTTCTGGTTCCTCCATGCTGATCGAATCATCTTGTGGAGCCACTCGAGCACTTTTGGGCATTTCTTGTAGAGCAGGTATGGTATTCCGTTTGGTCCAGGTGCTGACTTGGCTCTGGCTTTCTTTACTACGTTCTTCACTTCATCCAGTGTTGGTGGTTTGTTATTGAATTTTCCTTCTGGCGCTGCAGGCCAAACCAGATTCTGGATTTCAAGTGGTGCCTCGCGCTGAGAATCGGAATATGTTTCCCTGAGATGCTGCTCTAGGGTTTCCTTGCCCATTGTGAGAGTCCCTGATTTGGGTTGTTCAAACAGCTTTTTAAGCTTCCTTTTCTCCCTCCGGATGCTCTCCATCTGTTGCTGTCTTCTGGATTTCTGGGGAGGCGTTTTTGTCTTTGGCTGCTTCACTCCATAAGTGTCCCTGCAGATAGAGTATATGATGTCTCCGTATGTGTCAAGTTTGTGTTCCAGCGTACTGTTCCCTATTAGCGCATTCAGCTTAAGGACAAGTTCCTCATCTAATTTCTCCCATTGTTCTTTTGCACCGGCAGGCGGCAAATTGAGTTTTCCACGTTTGGCGTTAAGAGCTTGTGCAAAATCCGCATCAGAACCGTCAGCGTGGATGTCCTTGGCACTATGGTTTAAATCCTGGCCTTGGTCATCCAACGTCTCACCTGCTATCGCAGTGCGCTGCTGCTGGTTCGTATGAGTCTTCAAACAGCCCATTTTTGTCCTGTGGATCTTCATGCCGCGTTTGGTGGTGAATCTCCTTCCACACGCACACGGAAATTCCATCTGGTCATTAATCATGATCCGTTGTGCGTTTCCAGTCGTGATGGAGTCAGTGCCGATGGATTCATCATTCTCTCCCCCTTTCGGTGAATCCTGGGAGCATCTTTCATTTAAAGAACTCGTGGCATGTTATCAAAGGCAAGGTGGGAAGCCAACCCACAAAGCCCGCAGATCTAGTCTTTCCCAGTGTCCTTCGGTCTTTCCCGAATGTCCTCCGAACTATTCCCGGAAGTCAATGGATTGACCATGTGCAGGTAGAAAGAAACTCTAGGGAGAGCTAGACAACAGAAGGTCTTTAGAGAAGTAACCCCCTTTAGACAAGTGTTTCGGCCCTGAATTCCTTACACTCTCGGGGGGCCGGGCCACATCCAGGTCATGACTCCTGGATGCCCTTCTGCTGTTGTCTATTTTTTTTTCCCACGCCGGGGAGCGAACCTGGGCGATTCTGCGCTTCAGAACTGCGGTACTGTACTGTATGTATTATGCTGCACTGTAATGTGTAATACATGGGGTTATGTACTGTATTACGTTATATTATGCTGTGCTGAATTCTGCTGTGTTCTAATGTGTTGTATGTTTTGTGCTCATCATGATGTAACAAATTCTGTCGTATCAGGCCGTATTATGTTATATTGTGCTGTATTAGATTATGTTGTAATACATTGTACTGCGTTATGTTATATTATGTTGTATTGTATTATACGATTTTACTATTCTGTGTATTGTGGGGTGGTGTGTGTGGGGCAAAGATCAAACAGGAGGGGAAAAAAATCGAGCTTAGTTGCGAGGTAAACAAAGAAACAGTGAAAGAAACAAACAAATAAAGACAACCAAAAACAAACAAAGAAACAAACAAACTCCTGCATGGGAAAAGGAGGCTCGGTGCAAAATTTTCATTTTCGAGTGTTTATTTCATTTTTTGAAATTCAAAGCTGATAAAACTACATACAAACACAAAATTAATTGGTCTATCATAGCTTTCTTTTCAGACGTGTTTGAACTTTGTAATCATATTTTTGACAAGGGAAGTAATATACTCATAAACATTTAGAATGAAAGTTTTTTGTTTTTTGTTTTGTTTTGTTATTTTATTTATTTTCTAACTAGAAGATTGATTTTTAGGGCGCTTTCAGTTACAAGATACGACAGAACTTGGTAAATGACTTTACTATTTCCAATTTACTGTCTGACGTGATGATACAGATAAGACGGGCAGTTCCTGGCAGGCGGCCATTATCACTTAGTCAAGAGCACAGAGCCTGTGGGACTGAGGTATTCATTGCACCTTACCACACACACGTTAAGACCTGTCATAAAGCACGCTAGGATTACCGCAGGGAGGCCAACTGATTGACGGCTGATTATACACACTCCTTCTCGCTCCTGAGAAGGCACTCAAGGGCAATGAAGGCTACTGGGGTTTGTTGTTGTTGTTGTTGTTGTTGGTTTGTTGTTGTTGTTGCTGCAAATTCCTCCGTTCTCTAGGCAGGAGTGTTTAAACGGAAAGACTGGTATGACGGACGGCAGTAGTCAAGAAAGTAAGACGTAAGCTTCCAATCGGAAGGTCTGGGGTTCCGATCTTGCCAGGCGTTATCTCCCGCCTGACGGGTTAAAGGTTCAAAATCCCCCCCCCCCCCCCCCCCCCCCACAAAAAAAAAGAAAGAAAGAAAAGAAAAAAAAATTAACCAAAGCAAAAACCAGCATGTACGCCCATCGCAGACAGAATATACAGATTAAACTTTTTCGGGAGGAAAACCGCATCACCAACAAAAACAGTCTTTTCCAGTTAGGTGTCTAGAATGAGGTAAGTGTAAATAGTATGTATGTGTGTGTGTGTGTGTGTGTGTGTGTGTGTGTGTGTGTGTGTGTGTGTGTGTGTGTGTGTGTGTGGGTGTTTATGTGTGTGTGTGTGTGTGCGTGTGTGTGTCTGTGTGTGTCTGTGTGTGTGTGTGTGTGTGTGTGTGTGTGTGTGTGTGTGTGTGTGTGTGTGTGTGTGTGCGCGCGCACGCGCGCGCTGTATGTGTGACTGCGAGCACACTAAAATGCACGTGCAGGCAGACGGCATGTGTGTGCAGGTGTAAGTGCATGCGTCTGTCTGTGTGGAAGTTTGTTTTTGCATGTATGCGTGCGCGTGCAAGGTGGGGACGGAAGGGGGGGGGGGGGGCATCGTATGCTCTTTTGTGTTTGCACGTGTACGTTTATTTCCGTAAGAAGCAATGGCAATAAAACCACAAGCTATGTTTGGGTTCTGTTCTGACTGTACTGTACAAAGTGTAACGTGCAAAAACTATAACGTTACAAACACTGCGTCCTTTTATCTACACACACGGGCGCTCCTATTAAACCTTAAGTACCACCAGAGAATATTTACTTGATATGGCCATGACTGCATGTGTTCTTCTTTTTTTTTTTTTTTTTATCACTTAGAATGAATATAAAAAGCTTCAGAGTGGCATAACTGTTAGGCCTATAATTTGGTTACTTACTATGTTCTTGACAATGGGAGAAATCACCGTTTCTTGAAAACCATCTCAAAGACATTCGTAACGCTGGATTCACGAATAAGGGTTTTCTATATCGGTGTAGATCTATTGAAAACATGAATAACTCTGCCAGTATATGCTAAAAATGTCATGGACTTTCAAAAATTGAACACAAAAAAGGAATAATACAAAATGTTAAGAAATAGATGTGTTTGGATTGTTGAAACATAGAGATATAGGATGGTCAAGCCATTCTTATATTTTTTTCTGTTTACGTTATATAGATTATATCAAAAATACAGGTGACCTTGAAAATTACTCGCTGTATGTTTATACTTCATTATACAAGACAAATTCAATCACATTTAGCTAAATAAATCTCGGAGCTGCAAATGTACATAACAACAAACCTGTAGTTGTGACCTTGATATCGCACCAAAATCATCCAAAATTCGGCATTTGCGAGTCTGCGTTCACTATAACCTGTAACAGCGATACTGCTGTTCACACAAATGACATAATAACTTTCATGATAAAAGGAGGTTTATCTATATGGCTTCACCGTTTCTGTAATAACGGTTGAGTTTGGTTATACGTGCACAGCCGCTGTGCCAAAATTCAAAATGATCCTATAATAAACAGTTGAGAAAAACCAATCTGTAATTTTAGCTGCTCAGAAGACAGTCCAAAATTTGTGCTTCTCAAGGTCACTGTGACCTTGAAGAAACATCTGATGAAACAAAATTTGACAAGAAGTGAAAACAAAGGTAGACAGACTGTTACAACCGTGGAAACGTCATATTCTGAGAAGTGCTGTTCATATAGTTTCGCCAACAAGTGCTGATTCCGCACTTTTCTTCTTCTTCGTCTTCTTTCTTCCTTTTCATCCCCCCCCCCCCCCCACATTTTTGTCATAGGCACACAGACAGACACATAGACATATTTCCTCCCTCTGCAGTCGATAACCTCTATTAAAAACCTCTATTTAAAAAGCAGAAGAAGGAAGAGGAGGAAGAAATGGTCGTTGTGAGGAGAAGACACCAGATATTCAGGGTAAAGTGGATGGTGGAATCTGGCACCCTCTAAGACAGCCATTCCTGTGCACTTTGCTCGTCACTAACGTATCATATAACATCTTGACTACGTCAATCATTTATCTCTGTCAGTCAGCCCTGCGTCAGTGCGCATGGCGTCGATGTCAAGTACGTCAAAAGGACTCGCGTACCGGTGATCTGAATCGGATGGTCACGCCATATTGACGTTCTCCTCTTTAGAAAGCGAGTGGAACATTTTTTTTCCTTGTCCCAATTCCTACGCGACATTAATCCTTTGACTCCTGCAACTTATCCCCCCGTCTGAAAAAAAATTCAATCTTTTGACTCTTTCCCCCTATCCGCCAGCTCCCTGCAGGAAGCTGGTGGATAGGGTGAGGGATTTAAAGGGTTAAGTTTTTGCTTTGCTAGCAAGGTTAACAGCACAGGATGCTGGTGGACAGGGTGCGGGAGTCAAAGGATTAAGGGCAACAGACTCTAGGACATTTTTCTTCACACTGCGATGATGATGATGATGATGATGTTTGAGATGATGATGATGATGATGATGATGATGGTGAAGACGATGACGACGACGGGGATGATAATCACGATGCTATATAGTTCCGCTCTAGACAGAGATTGCTTTACAAAGCTGAGATCGGAAACCACAAACTTCCAGTCGGTAGTTTGTTGCGCTAACCACTACACCACGGCGACTGGTGAGTGGCTCAGAACGTGGTGTTATACGTTTGTACGTGATACTTGAATACGGGTTTCTGTTCTTACTGCTCTCCAGGTGGGGGAAAAAGACAACAAAAACAAAGACAGGCACCACGGGTCCATCTAAATCCAAACATCGAAAAAAAAAAAAAAATGAGAAGAAAAGAAAACGATAAAGAAAAAAAGATGGGGAAAAGGAATTGCTCACTGCTCAAAACTATAATAAAGAAAACAACAAAACAGAAGACGACGATACTCCTGAAAATGATGATGACGACGACGACGACAATGATGATGACGATGATGATCAACCGTTTTAATGTCTCAAAAGGGCAGGGTTTAATTTTCATCACAGTTCATGATAACTTAAAAAAAAAACCCATAAAACTCAGACTAATTTTGGTGATTTTCTTGCATGCCGAATTTATTAGATATTTTTCGCGGCCTTTCTGAATGCGTTAATCAGTCTGGTGGTGTCAGCTGAATGTTTCATAGGACCCTTCCCTTCTCTCCCCATTTCAAGACCTTGTCAACGCATTGGTTTGGCGCAAAAGTTCAAGGAGTCTGCCAGGTAATGGCTAACACGCGTGAGTGGGGCGCGTGTGGAATTGTTCGAGCGCAAGGAATCCCTCTCGACCACACTCCAAACTCAAAATCTGGTGATCTGGTATATGAAATTTATGCCTGCATCAGCATTTCACTGAGCAAGCCAAAAAGGACACATTTGAAACATATAAAAACTCCCCGCGGCTTATCTGGTGAGGGGGCAAGTTTTGCGTGACACAGGAAGACTTCTAGGCTTGTTTCTTACTCTCTAGGTAGGCGAGGTTTTCCCGAGGTACGATAGGTAGGAGCGATTCTTTGAGCCACCTAGCGGCAAGCATGGCTAAGTATTTGCTAGGTAAAGCTTATGCACAACCTTGAGACAGGTTGATAAATTTAAATACCTGGGAACAATCATTTCACCAGACGGCAGATGCACATCAGAAATAGCCAGCAGAATCGGCCAAGCAAAAACAACATTCAAGAAGATGGAAAGCATTCTTACCAACAAATGCCTATCAGTTAACATCAGGAAGAGAGTTCTTGAATGTTATATAGAACCAATACTTTTGTACGGTTGCGAGGCGTGGACAGTCAACAAGCAAAGCCAGAACAAGATTGAGACCGCCGAAATGTGGTTTCTAAGAAGAATGTTGAGAGATCCATGGACAGCAAAGAAAACAAACGAGACAGTCTTGATGGAGGCAGACACAAGAAGATCATTCATAAGGAAGATTAGGAAAAGGCAGGCAACATTTATAGGCCATTTTATGAGGAAAGGGGAATTGGAATACCTGGTCACAATGGGAAAGCTGGAGGGAAGGAGAGCACCTGGTAGACCCAGGGAGAAGATACTAGACGGACTTGTAGAGTGACTGAAGACAGGGAGGATGGAAGAGATGCTTGAGGCAACAAGAGACAGAGACAGATGGAAGTCCATAATCGCCAACGCCATGCGGCAAGGCACCTGATGATGATGATGATAAAAGCTTAGGTAGCATTGAGCGGATCTTGCCGGCGATGTAAAGATGGAGGTCGTGGAAATCGCCTTTGCATTTGACGACGACTGTGTCTTTGATCGTGAAATAAGCGCTGTGCATATGGCCAAACCAAACAAGCCAAAACAGCATTCAAGAAAATGGAAAGCGTTCTTACCAACAGGCGTTCTTGCCTATCAACTGACATCAGGGAGAGAGTTCTTCAGTGTTACATAGAACCAATACTATTGTGCGGATGCAAAACCTGGACAATAAACGAGCAAAGAACAAGACAGAGGCAGCTGAAATACGGTTTCTAATAACAGGAATGTTAACAGTTGCATGGACAGCAAAGAAAACAGCGAAACAGCTTGAAAGAATCAAACACAAAAAGAACATTAATGGAGATGATATATATATATATATATATATATATATATATATATATATATATATATATATATATGTATATGTATATAAAAGAAAAGAAAAAGACGAGCAACATTTGTAGGACATCTTATGAGGCAAGAGAAATTGGACCACTTAGTCACAACAGAAAAGCTAGAGGGAAAAAGAGCACCAGGTAGACCCAGGGAGAAAATGTCGATTTGGCAGAGTGGATGGGAACAGAAAGGTAGGAGATATCCCTGCAGCGACAAAAGATAGATTGGCATGGAGGACCATGATCGCCAACGTCATGCGGCAGGACACATGATGATGATGACATCGACTACTTTTGTCTCATGTCCGTTTCATACCCTCCCCGTTCGTTGTCTCGCAACTTGTGCGCGAGCGTTCTAGCGTGTAGGAAACGGGCCGCCTGTCCCTGTTCTGGTCTCATGCATAACAACAGGGGCCAATGACGTCACGGAAGTAGACAGAGCTAGGGACGACGTGCTGAGATCAAACGCCAGGCGCTGATAGAATAGATCAGAACCTCTGTGCGTGTCTCTGTCGTTTATGATCAGGTTGGCTGGCTCGTGTAATGGAGCCGTGGACTACAGATCTGATATCTTGATTTCTGTCCCAGCCTGTAACATAAAAACTGTTGTTTGCTGTCCGCGTTAATGCTCCGATCATTCTGATGGTGTCAGCTTTGGGTTTCATAAGTCCTGCCCCCCACCCCCACACCTCCCTCCCTTCAACACTTCATTTTAAAACCATGCCCTTGCACTGAGCTTTGCATATGCTCAAGGAGTCTACCAGACAGCCCAGGGCAGATTGGGCGGAGCATATATGGAAATGTACGAGTGCAGAGAATCTTCTAACAAAAAGTCCAAACTCAGCAGAGAATCATCTGAAACAAAGTCCAAACCTCATTATATTTTTGTTTTGTTTTATGTATTTCTTTTTTTTATCTGTCTTCCTGACTGCCTTTTTGAATTATTTCCGACGAGAAAGATAGTCCAGAGGGTAAGAATCTGGACTTCCAATCAAGAAGTCTGGGTTCAATCCTGCCTGGGTATGTCACGCCTGATGAGTGAAGCGTGGAGATTTTTCCAATCTTCGAAGTCGAAATGTGTGCAGACATCTTAGTACCTAACTCCCTCCCCCCCCCCCCCCCCCCCCCCGCCCCTTCATCCCCTTCGCGTGAGACATTACATAATTATACACGTGAAATCCTGCAATTCATGTCAGAGTTCGGTGGCTC
>CM060309.1:79246533-79264033 GCA_030674185.1 Monoplex corrugatus | reverse complement strand
GGGTGCAGAAGCAATTAATTCAGGTATAAATGAGATCGGCCTGATCTCTGATTTGTGCCAGCCAGTCCTTCATCTGTTGACCTCAGCAATGGCTGACTGTCAGGGACCCTGAAGGACGTCTTGGACAGTGTGCGGTGTCAGGTCAAATGACCAAAACAAGCACGCTGGAAACATTTCACTGTTGCTAAAAGAGGTGTCTGTGGGTCATCAAGTTGTTCCATTTCGGTTTCATATATTCCAAATGGACTTATTTTCAAGGTAGGTTGTTGTTCACACTGAACTCATCGAACATGAGAAATCATGGAATTCGCGCGCTGGGGAGGTGAGGTACAGATCTGATTTTGTATTGCATCTTCTTTCTCGTTGCTGCCTGGTACCTGTCGCCTCACCCCTCTTTTCTGTATTTTTCACGTCTTCTCTCCAACAAGCATGGTCATTGGCGCACTCTTCCCTCTGGTTGATACATGTATTGATGCCCACGGACTTCACACCTTGCTCGCAAACGTTTAAGGTAGGCCTTTGCTCTCAGAAGCCTCAATTTTCTTCTGTTTGAATCAGCAAGCAGGTCCCAGTTTCTTATTGAGAGAGGAAGCTAGAGATTGCAATTGACTTACACATTCTCTGTATTGTCTAATAGCACATATGTTGAAATAAATAATAGTCTGTTTTTGTGGTTAAGCTGTTGGTGCTCCTTCTCCAGACTCTGTTCAGCCTGGCCATTGCTGTTATTTGCTATTACAGTTAACTCAGAGCTGGCAAAAACTACGGTAACATTAATCACGAACAGTGATTTTTCGTCTCTGTTGTACTTTCCGAATGTGCAAGTAAGGTCCTAAAGAGTGATTATTTCTGCACTTTAATACTCAATTTCAATCAGAATGACTGCCAGTGTTGAATACATTGAAACCAGATGAGCACAAAATCGGAGCAGAAAGGCAATGGTATTTGATCGACAAAACAAGGCATGCGAGACTGTTTGGCTGACTGACCTTTGCTGAAGATGTGAAAATACAATAAATAAATAAAAAACAAGACCACCACCTGCAGGGGGAGAACAACAATAAACAGCAACCCTTCGCTGTGATGCAGTGGTCAGCGCAACGGACCAACGACTGGAAGGTAGTGGGTTCAAATTCTGTCAGTACTGTCAAAAACATTGTGGGATTTTTCACACCCCCCCCCCCCCCCAACCGGCTCCTGAGCAGAGTTGAGTGTGAAATAGGCCCAGTGGGAAGGCTTGGGACCACACAGCCGAATCTGAGACTCACAGTGAGGCGAGGGTGTTACTGAAAATTTCTTACCAATACTACAGTTGTCTGTTTGTCTCAGGTCTGGATGACGACAGGGTATGTTATGAAAAGGAAGCGTAGAGTACAGTACTGTTACGCAGTCTCAATCCAGAATGGAATTTTTTGGCATCGAGTATCATCCCCCTTGTCATCACCATCAAAGCATTGTGAACACTTTTCCAGATTCATTCAAGTGGCATAGAAAATAGGATAGATAAACACACACGAAACACACCCTTTCCAAGGGGGAAAAAAAGCAACAACTACAAAACGAACGAAAAAAAAACGAATGAAAGAAAAGAAAGGAAAACAAAACAAACAACAAACAACAAATCAAATTATGAAAGTGTTGGATGTGTGATGTCTTTCTTTCTGTCTTTTTCTGTATAGAAATGATACTCTTCATACTATTTTCTTAGTTCAGAAAAACTGATACTCTTCATACTATTTTCTTAGTTTAGAAAAACTTCACTCTATTTCGTCATTTCACAGAATGCATCTGATAGGCATGCTTTTAAAATGTCGATGTGGAACCATCCTTTCAAGAGATATCCTGGCATCATTTATCATATATTCACGATCTGGGATTTCTTGTCATGACCGATTATTTCCAATTGGACCCCCCGCCCCCCAGGTCAAAATATCTTGGACGGAGATCTTGAAATGAATGTGAGACTGGACGTAGATTCATAAAACACTGCTCTGATACCACTAGATGAACTAGAACGCGGACAAGGACAGAGACCATTGTCTATATTGGTATTGCAGGCTGGGACAGAACTCAGGATTCCAGATAAGGAGTTCTTTACACTTGACAACGGTGCAGCTCTTTCCAAAGTTGCCTGCCAGCACGCACTGATAACATGTTTAATGAAAGTACGCATAATTCCAGAACAGAGAAAGCATACAATAACGTAGTTTTGAACAGACAAAGTACCGGAGTTCCAGAACAGAGGAAGTATACAATAACGAAGTTCCAGAACAGACAAGGTATACAGTAAGTTCCATAATAGAGAAAATATAAAATCACGAAGTTCCAGAACAGATAAGTATACAATAACATAGTTTCAGAACAAAGAAAGTATACAATAACATAGTTTCAGAACAAAGAAAGTATACAATAACGAAGTTCCAGAATAGAGAGAGTATACAATAACAGTTCCAGGTCAAGGAAAGTACACATTAACGTATGGCTAAAATAGAAATATATACGAAAACGTAGATCCAGAACAGAAAGTACACAATAATGAAGATTCAGAGCTGATTGTTGGTATTGTTTTGTTTAAAGCCCAGACGGCTGCGTAGAGCGATATCAGAACTACAACCGTTTAAAAACATATATGATACTTCAACAGGAAAAAACAAACAGAAAATTAAGTGCACATAACAATGCATTCGCGCTCATAATCTAAGGAGATGCCCCTGGCGTTGACCACTCCGTCCAATTTATCGAACAGGGGATTTAAAAAACATAACTGGCTACAAGTTCAAACATTACTAAGGACACTAAAACATGTAAAACGGTCTAAATTAATTAATATTGCTGTCGCATATCTCAATTCCCAAGAGCCAAAAAAATGCACTAATACATGTACCCAAATATGAATCCTAAGAAAAAAATACGTAAGACTTTATCGAACACAGTCATGCAGGTGAATGGACCATCAAGGCAGAAAATGATAGGAAGAAAGGACAGAAAGCAAAGGTACAAGGTGGAAACAAAGAGAGTGACAGAAAAAGAGAAATGTCTAGCACAGACTCTGGACCAGTTTGGGTGAACGGCCTCCTGTCTAAACAAGCGAAAAATGGTTCTGTTTGGAGTCACAGAAGGTAAAGCAGCGAGACAGGAGAGGAGAAGGGTATTATCCTCATAAAAGAGAAAATTTTTTGATGTCTCTGCCACTTCCACTCTTCTACGAAGTCAGGATTAAGACACTATCGTTACCCTTTCTTTCTTTGCATTACATATCCTTTTCTCCCACTGGACGAAGCAGCAGGGAAGTTTCAGTCCTTTTCTCCTAATTTTCCGTATTTGGTGTTTGTTCATTTGTGATCTTACGTCTACGCTTGACAAAGGCCAGTTGGCCGAAAATTTGTGCCTGTCTTGTCTGGTTGTTTTAAATACGCGTTCCGATTCTTTTGTGCGTGTTTTTTCTGGGTCGTATGTTCTTGTGTCACGATATATACATTGACGAAGACCTCAGAGCCAAAACAACTTTTATTTATTGTCAGTTTCTCTTGGCGCACTCCCTCCATCTCCTCCCACCCTGAGCCTTTGTCGTCATCTTGACGTTGATGTGTCTAGTTTATGCCGGTGCGGATGTGAAGGTTTGCTGGCTATTTCATACATTTTACATGTTCTGTCTTCGGTCCGTCACAGCACCTGGATAATTGGATAACCACACGCATGCACGCTCCCATACTCTCTCTCTCTCTCTCTCTCTGTCCCCCTCCCGAGTCTCTCTCTCTTCCTCCCGAGTCTCTGTCTGTTTCTTTCCTTTTTCCGCACGCAAATTAAAAGTTCTGGTGTTTTAAAATCAACATCTGATTTTGGAAGGGGCAAAGACTGAATAGTCAATTTGCTCTCTCTCTCAGTTCTCACACACACACACACACACACACACACACACACACACACACACACACACACACACACACACACACACACACACACACCACACACAAAACACATGCGCGCGCGCACAAACACAGACAACTTTTCTCTTATCACAGCTGCATCCTTTCTAGATGTGCAAGCACGTAAAAAGAAACAACAAACCATAATCAGTAATAATTACATATAAATTACATTGGGATTACGGTTCTTGTCCACCAGCGTGCAAATCCAAGAACAAACAAAGACCAATTCCAAAATCACAATCACCCTCAAAAGTAAACAAGTTTTCAGCGAGAACAGCCTAACGATACGTAACACAGGGAATCATTTGGTGTATAACACAACACCCACCCACCACCTATAGAAACCATTCATCAAGTAAAAGGTAATGACTGTAAAATGTGTTTTATACAACATTTCCTTACTGCTTTAGCCACGAGACTGGTGACCTTTTCACGGTGTAAAAGTGACTGCCACTTGCTATTATGGCCCATTCGTTACACGTTCTAATGTTTTTATCATTCTGGTGTTTCAAACATACCTTCGATTCCCACCCACCCACCTTCGGTCTCCATTTCAAGACTTTGGCTGGGGATTCGATTTTGCGATGGTGCAGACAATTTTGCCAGACAACTTTTGGCAAACTTGGGAAGAGCGCATATGGAATAGTCCAACTGCAATAAATCCCTCTTGAACAAATTCCAAATTCCAAAGTAAACCAGCAGGAGAGAGAACAGATGGCCATCATCCTTAAAAATACTGGTCCCCAGAAACGTTGCGGTCTGAATCACCTCATTCCGCAGACTTAACAGGACAGCATTTACCGTTTGACAGGAGACAATGAAAAACGGAATGAGAACACGTATTCAATTCACGACACAGGCGCACATGTTTCCGTACACAAAATACAATAAACATACACATTTGTTAGATTTGATGGGGATGGTGGAGGGGGTGGGGGTAGGGAGAGACGGGAGGGGTAGAGCAAGATTATCTACCTTGCCTGATGTTTCGATGACACGGAGAAGGGTTTGGAGTTTCTTCATGAGGAATTCACAGCATGGACAATTCCATATGGCCACAGCACTTATCTGACAGACTCCCTGATCCTGTGCAAAACCCTACGCCCTGGCTGGCTCTTGAAACGGGGAGCAAACGGAGTGAGCGGGGGGTTGTTGTTGTTGTTGTTGTTTAAAGCCCAGCCGACAGCGTAAAGCCATATCAGGACTATAACTGCTTCAAAATTTACAAAACTTCAACAGGAAAAACAGAAAAGAAAATTAAGTACACATATCGATGAATTCGCGCAAATAACCCTGGTGTTGACTACTCCGCCCAATTTATCGCACAGGGGAGTTAAAAAAACACATATGAATACAAATATAAGCATACCTAAGGACACTAAAACATATAAAAACAGGCATAAATTACCTAAAATTGTTTTCGCATATCTCTCCTCCCTACAGCCAAGAACGCACTTAACACATGTACCCAATTATCAATCCCAAGAAAAAGTACGTAAGACTCTATCGAACACATACAGGTGAATGGACCAGCAAGGCAGAAAATGATAGGAAGAAATGACAGAAAGCAAAGGAGGAAGAAAGAAACAAAGGGAGTGACAGAAAAGAGGAAATTTCTAGCACAGAATTTCCAGAAGGTGGGCATACTATTTATACTGAAAGAGCCCCCGGTATCCCCACGGGGGGCATGAGGAGTTCACCGCATCGACAGTTATCTGACAGACTGCCTAATCTTGTGCAAAACCCTACGCCCTGACAAGGTCTTGAGCAAAAGGAGTGGGGGATGGGGGTGGGGAGGGCGAAGAGGGGTGTTTGAAACACGAAAGCGGACACCACAAGAATGATGGAAACAATGACACGGGCAGCGGGCAAGTTAGAGTTTAATGTTGCGGGCTGGGATCGGACTCCAGGTATTAGATCTCAAAACCACGCCTTTACCAAACCAACCAACCAGCCACACGTTAGGCACGTCAGTGTATTTTGATTTTATTTCGGTACGCGTGCATGTGGATGTCATCTTGAGAAACTGAAACCGAAACTGAAACTGGAGAAGACCAGCAGCTCACTAAATCTAACCCTTTGACTCCCGCAACTTGTCCACCAGCATCCTGCATTGTCAACCGTGCAAGCAAAGCAAAAACTTTTGGATAGGGTGAGGGAGTCAAAGGGCTAAGGTTTTGCAGTTGGTGGATAGGGTCCGGGAGTCAAAGGGTTAATAATGGTTTTTTGAACCCCATTGTAGGAATGGCTTCAATAACGAAGGGCTGAGGGTCGACACGAGGGTTTAACCGTCGTCAGCGTTTCTGTGCACTTTTATACGAAGACACCTTTGACGTAAGCGTGATGACGTGGTGGTGTCTGATGGGTATTAGCCTGCGTAACGTAGTTACATCTCATGCCCAAGGTGTACTGGGCGCTTCATTCATTATCCACGTCTTGTCTTCTTGTGAACACAGCGCAAGGACAATTGGAAAACTTCACTCGTGCACACGAACAGAGACGGAGGGGGAGAGAGAGAGAGAACAGACACAGAGAGAGGAGAGAGAGAGAGAGAGAGAGAGGAGAGAGAGAGAGAGAGAGAAAGAGGACAGAGAGAACATAGAGAGAAAGAGAGACAGACAGACAGACAGAGAAAGAGACAGACAGACAAACAGAGAGACACAGAGACAACACAAGAGAGAGAGAGAGACAGACAGACAACAAAGTGAAAGAAGAGAGACACAGAGAGAGGGATATATATGTATATATATATATATATATATATAATATATATATATATATATATATATAGAGAGAGAGAGAGAGAGAGAGAGAAGCCGGGGCAGTGAGTGTGAGTCCAGTCTGTCAAGACGGGTGACTGAAAACTACTACAACGAGACAACGGCGGGCTGGAGAACAACTTCATTCACCTGGAAACTTTGAAAGTTTTCTTTAGATTAGTAAAAAGATTGGTTATTATTACCATTATTTCTTTTCCCCTGCTTTGTCTTTGGACATAGACTAATTACATACTCGTGCAGTCGATCTTTCATTGCTAAAGGAATCTAGCTAAGGAATGTCAAGTAGCTCTCTTTAAAAAAAAAAAAAAAAAAAAATGAAAAAAAAAAAGTAAAGGGAAAAAATTCAGAGCACGCAGGGACCCTCCAAAAAAAAAAAAAAAAAAAAAAAAAAAGAAAACAAACAAACTATGCACGAAACAAACAAACAACAACAAAAAAACAACATGAACAAGAACAACAACAAAATACAACTCCACCCAAATTAAATCATTTGAAACTAACATGCAGTTTGGAAACGGCGAACGCCGACAGATCACGCCACTCTAATCACAAATCATGACCTGTAAAAGCGTAATTCCTGTGACTGGAAGAGATTGGAAGACGAAATAAGAGAAGGAGAATAAGAAGAAAGAGGACGAGGAGACGAGGGAGGAGAAGGAGAAGGAGAAGAAGAAGAGAAAGAAAGAAAGAAGTAAGAAGAAGAAGAAAGAGAAGGAGGAGGAGGAGAAGGAAGAGCAGGAGGAGGAGGAGAGGAGGAGAAGAAGAAGAAGAGAAGCAGAAGCACAAGAAAAAGAAGAAAGAACAAGCAGAAGAAGAAGAAAGAAGAAAGAAGAAGAAGAAGAAGAAGAAACAGAAGAAGACGAAGACAAAGAAGAAGAAGACGAAGACAAAGAAGAAGAAGACGACGAAGACAAAGAAGAAGAAGAAGAAGAAAAAACTGAGTGAGTTTTGGAGTAAGAAAGTGGAGCAAACTCACAGACATACCTTCTTCATAGATCATACGTGCCTTTATCGTTATTAAGCTGGTGGAGATAGATGAACCTTTAAGCTGTGGATAGTGATTAGCTGGTGGAGATAGATGAACCTTTAAGCTGGTGGAGATAGATGAACCTTTAAGCTGGTGAGATAGAGACTTAGGAGGAATAGATGAACCTTTAAGCTGGTGGAGATAGATGAACCTTTAAGCTGGTGGAGATAGATGAACCTTTAAGCTGGAGGAGATAGATGAACCTTTAAGCTGGTGGAGATAGATGAACCTTTAAGCTGGTGGAGATAGATGAACCTTTAAGCTGGTGGAGATAGATGAACCTTTAAGCTGGTGGAGTAGAGAACCTTAGCTGGGAGATAGATGAACCTTTAAGCTGGTGGAGATAGATGAACCTTTAAGCTGGTGGAGATAGATGAACCTTTAAGCTGGTGGAGATAGATGAACCTTTAAGCTGGTGGAGATAGATGAACCTTTAAGCTGGTGGAGATAGATGAACCTTTAAGCTGGTGGAGATAGATGAACCTTTAAGCTGGTGGAGATAGATGAACCTTTAAGCTGGTGGAGATAGATGAACCTTTAAGCTGGTGGAGATAGATGAACCTTTAAGCGGTGAGATAGGAAGGGGATAGATGAACCTTTAAGCTGGTGGAGATAGATGAACCTTTAAGCTGGTGGAGATAGATGAACCTTTAAGCTGGTGGAGATAGATGAACCTTTAAGCTGGTGGAGATAGATGAACCTTTAAGCTGGTGGAGATAGATGAACCTTTAAGCTGGTGGAGATAGATGAACCTTTAAGCTGGTGGAGATAGATGAACCTTTAAGCTGGTGGAGATAGATGAACCTTTAAGCTGGTGGAGATAGATGAACCTTTAAGCTGGAGGAGATAGATGAACCTTTAAGCTGGTGGAGATAGATGAACCTTTAAGCTGGTGGAGATAGATGAACCTTTAAGCTGGGGAGATAGAAACTTAAGCTGGAGGAGATAGATGAACCTTTAAGCTGGTGGAGATAGATGAACCTTTAAGCTGGTGGAGATAGATGAACCTTTAAGCTGGAGGAGATAGATGAACCTTTAAGCTGGTGGAGATAGATGAACCTTTAAGCTGGTGGAGATAGATGAACCTTTAAGCTGGAGGAGATAGATGAACCTTTAAGCTGGTGGAGATAGATGAACCTTTAAGCTGGTGGAGATAGATGAACCTTTAAGCTGGTGGAGATAGATGAACCTTTAAGCTGGTGGAGATAGATGAACCTTTAAGCTGGTGGAGATAGATGAACCTTTAAGCTGGTGGAGATAGATGAACCTTTAAGCTGGTGGAGATAGATGAACCTTTAAGCTGGTGGAGATAGATGAACCTTTAAGCTGGTGGAGATAGATGAACCTTTAAGCTGGTGGAGATAGATGAACCTTTAAGCTGGTGGAGATAGATGAACCTTTAAGCTGGTGGAGATAGATGAACCTTTAAGCTGGAGGAGATAGATGAACCTTTAAGCTGGTGGAGATAGATGAACCTTTAAGCTGGAGGAGATAGATGAACCTTTAAGCTGGTGGAGATAGATGAACCTTTAAGCTGGTGGAGATAGATGAACCTTTAAGCTGGTGGAGATAGATGAACCTTTAAGCTGGTGGAGATAGATGAACCTTTAAGCTGGTGGAGATAGATGAACCTTTCTGATTTGTTGCCAGTCACACAGGGACGGCTGCACTAGCAATCTTGTTATGTATCTTGTAGCAAAAGAGGAGTATGTTTGATTGCGTGTCAAGGTCCCTGCTGTGTGTGTGTGTGTGTGTGTGTGTGTGTGTGTGTGTGTGTGTGTGTGTGTGTGTGTGTGTGTGTGTGTGTGTGTGTGTGTGAGTGTGAGTGTGTGTGAGTGTGTGTGAGTATGAGTGTGAGTGTGTGTGTTTGAATGTGTGTGCGTGCGTGTGTGCGTGGGTGTATGTGTGTGTGCACGCGCGCGCCCAAATGTATGTATGTGCGTGCACGTGTGTATATGTTTCTGTGTGAGGGATACAGATCGTATGTATATGTCTCTCTCTCTCTCTCTCTCTCTCTGTCTCTCTCTCTCTCTCTCTGTCCTCTCTCTGTGTTCGTTCGTTATTTCTTTTAACGTCTATTCACATATATGCTTTTAGACGGGGGCGGGGGGGGGGGGGGGGGAAGGGTGCGTAAGGAATGAATGAATCTATGTAATCATGAAGGCATTGTATCAATTAAGGTAACAATTAATGTAACATCAAACAAATTAACGAACAAAAGAAAAACAATCAGAACATTATATCAGTCAGGCTTCATCGGATTTCTCGGGGCTGTGTGGGAGTTACAGGTATAAAACAATTGGGCTGAATCAAAGGAAACGACCTACAGGACTGTGCAGTAAACGTCTAGCAATGTGTAAATACAGAGTGAAATCAGTATGTTTCTGTTTTGAAGTTTGTAAATGACGGCAGGGAAATAAGGTCGCATTCGCTGACAACACAAAAGGTTATAAAATCACCACAGATACATTTGATGGTTTTACTAAATTTAGTTCGAAGTGAATTAAGAGTTAATCTGTAAGCTAAAGTTATCTCTTGTCTTGTAAAACCCTGGTAATTTACCGAGAAGGGGCGAAGGTCACATTGCGCTTTTACTTTGTTTTCTAATATAGCATTCATTTCATGTTCAGAGAGTGGTAAATCAAGTTTAGTACTGCCAGCCCTATTCATTGCTGCATTTTTTGCTATTCTGTCGACCCGATCGTTAAAAAGGATACCACAGTGTGATGGGATCCAACAAAAAGTAACGTGTGTATTATTTGTTATTAAACAATGAATTAGAAATTTTATGACCATTGTTTTGTGAAATTATAATAGGCACAATCTTATTATAATTTACACATATATCACGCCTAAACGAATATTATCCATCAAGGAACTTCACTTACTTTTTGTTAGGCCTGATCGGTTCAGCGAACCCTCGTCAGACTGGTGGGCAGAGGCTTGCCAACAAGCCTCTGCCCACCAGTCTGACGAGGGTTCGCTGAACCGATCAGGCCTAACAAAAAGTAAGTGAAGTTCCTTGATGGATAATATTCGTTTAGGCGTGATATATGTGTAAATTATAATAAGATTGTGCCTATTATAATTTCACAAAACAATGGTCATAAAATTAAGTAACGCCTATATGGCTGAAACAAGAAAACTCTCAGCATGAATTAGAAATTTTATCTCAAATATTAACGAACTATTTACTTTATGTTCGCAACATTTTAAGGATTGTAATGCAGATTTCGAATCTACACATAATAGGATACTAAACAAAGTTATGGGTAGATCTACTATATATTTCAGTGCCATTAGGATGGCAACTAATTCAGAAGTGAAGATTGAATGTCCCTGTCCCAAAGAGTAAGCCTTTTCTACTTTAAATTTAGGAATTAGAAAGCCAGCGCCTGCTTTACCATCATCTAGAACAGAGCCATCTGTAAAGATTTTTAAGTAATGTGAATATTTTTTGTGTAGATGTGACAGAACATCAATTGCTAACAAGTGTGGATTAATATCTTTTGTCAGGTCAGTATCAGTGTAGTTGATATCAAAAATAGCATTGGACAGTTCCCAGGGGGGTAGAGGACAATATATCATTTTATGTGAAACTTTGTTAGGTAATACGTGAGAAAGTTTGAAGAGCTCATTTGTGTAAGTGGATATTATTTCTTGTGACTTTATTGTTCTTGCTCTCTTGGGGAAATGGATGTCAGACCGAATTTTAAGTTCCGTACTGGCATAATTAGCTACTGCATTTGCTCTAACTATATATTTAGCAGTTGATAACTTCCTCCAATCTTCCAAGGGAAGGATGCCGGCTGTTTTATATACTTCTTGTGTTTTTGTATACACCGGTACCCCAAGAGCACATTTAATAGCTTTACTATCTGAGCTTTGAAGTTTTTTCAGATAGCATTTTGGAGCTGAAAAATAGATCTCTTGACCATAAGCCAACTTAGATCTGACTAAAGCTGTGACAAGATGTAACAACGTTTTAGTGTCCTGTCCCCAGGACTGTTTACTAATAATTCTTATTAAATTATAGCTTTTCATAGCTTTACATAACAAGGCATCAATATGTTCTTTCCATTGTAAACTAGAAGTCAATTGTACTTCCAGAAATTTCACGTGAGTAGTATATTTCAGTTCCTCATCACCAATTTTAAACAACGGTACTTCTTTCGGACTGAGACCATTATTAAAAAGCATCATGTGTGTTTTTTCATTGGATATTTCCAGACCGTTAACTGTCAAGTAAGTGGAAATATTATTAATTTCATGTTGATAGACCTTTTTAATGTATTTTATTTCTCTCAAGGAAGTCTTCCTTTTTAACGAAACATTCATCCAGATCGCTATATCATCAGCGTACTGAGCAACGTTTACATTGTTTGAGACTTGAGTTGGTAGGTCATAGATCAAAATATTAAATAATAGAGGAGATATTACGGAACCCTGAGGAATTCCCATGTTTACAGATCGTTTTTCAGAGTATGTATTACCTATTTTAGCGACTATACTTCGGTCACTTATAAATGTTTTGATAAAATTATAAAGATTACCGTTGAAACCAATATGTTTAAATTTCAACAAAAGTCTCGCATGCCAGACTTGATCGTATGCTTTTTTAAGATCAAAGAAGGTAGCTAAGACATTTTTCCTTTTAGCAAACTGATTTTTTATTTGAGTTGTTAACTTAACTAAATGGTCTGATGTTGATCTACCTTTTCGAAACCCAGATTGATTGATAGGTATTATATTATTTTTCTCACAAAAGTAACTCAGTCTATTCACTATAATTTTTTCCATTAGTTTTGAAACATGGGATGTAAGCGAGATAGGTCTGTAACTACCTGGATCTGAAAGGGGTTTATTAGGTTTTGGTATTGGTAACACAATCGAAGTCTTCCAAATGTCAGGTAAGCGACCACTTTCCCAGCATTTTAGTATGATATTGTGTAAGTATTCAATCCATTTCTCTGGTAAATGATTTAAAAGGGTATATGAAACCCATCCAGTCCTACAGCCGATTTTTTGTTGTTCAACGAGAGAAGGGCATCTTTAAGTTCTTTTAATGTAATTTTTGAATTTATGTACATGTGACTATCAGGGGCAGGATCTGAGTATGCGACGGACTCTTTAATTTTCCGTCTTTCCTCCCTTAATGGAGTAGACAAGCTACTGGAATTACTTGTTCTTGAAAAGAACTGTACAAATTCTTCAGCTTTCTCAGATGACGAAGAAAAGTCTTTATCTTTAATCTTAATAGGAAACTGTGGTAAATTAAAACCATTTTTCATTTGTTTGACCTTATTCCAAATTTTAGGAAGATCTTTAGGCCCGGAAATTTGTTCAGAGCAAAAATCTGACCAATAGCGCTTTTTGGCTTGGGCTGTAACTTTGTTTGAGTGAATATTAGCCATTTTCATATTGTAATGGTCTTCTGGAAATTTAGTTTTTAAATAGAGTTTATACATTTTCTTTTTTTCATTCTTTGTTTCTTCACATAATTGATTCCACCAACTATTTCCAACATGAGTACCTTTGTTTACATTTTTCCTTTTTGGAATGGAATTGTTTGCTGCCTCATGTAGCGCGTCGGTGAAATGGGAATACATATCATTAATATTGACGCATTCATTAAACGTGCAATCTTTTCCCATTAAAATCTTCCGGTATTTTACCCAGTTAGCACGTTTGTACATATATCGAGGTATAGTGTCGTCTTGTTCTGGTGTGTTATCAAACGGTTCATTTATAACTGTAATAATTGGCAGGTGATCACTTCCGAGGGAGTCAGATGTAACATCCCACATATACATGCTATTAATGACAAGGTCAGGTGATAACAAAGTTAGGTCAATGGCAGAAACCTTATGTTGAGGATTATCAGGAATTCTAGTTGTTCTACCGTCATTTAACAAGACTAATCCGGAGTCAATGACATTTTCTACAAAACGATTGTTAGATACATAGTGACAGTCCTTATCCCAAAATGGAGAATGGGCATTAAAATCCCCCGTGATCAACCATTTCGCGTTGTTGTCTAAAGTCCGTAGCCAGTCACTATTTTCACTATTAGGCCCACGTGGATAATACACAGAAAGGGTGGAAGATTTGCCTGCAGAAACAAGGGATAGATACATATGGAGGGCCATGATCGCCAACGCCGTGTGTGTGTGTGTGTGTGTGTGTGTGTGTGTGTGTGTGTGTGTGTGTGTGTGTGTGTGTGTGTGTGTGTGTGTGTGTGTGTGTGTGTGTGTGTGTGTGTGTGTGTGTGTGTGTGTGTAAGCTGTGTGAGCGAGGGGTGTGTGTTGTAAGTGTGTGTGGTGTTGTAGCGTGTGTGTGTGTGTGTGTATTTGTGCACGTGAGTGCTTACTGCTGATGTCACAAATCACAAAATAAATGTCGACTAGCTAGTCAGTACGGCCTTTAGTAAACAGAGACAGGAAAGCTGAAGCAACGGAAATAAAAACACCAAGAACGCCAAGCCATCCTAAAGATTTGCCCTTTGATTTAAAAAACAAACATCCAGATTGTGTGCTTCTCAAGGTCACAGTGACCTTGATGAGGCTTCATCATCATCATCATGTGCCCTGCCGCATGGCGTTGGCGATCATGGCCCTCCATATGTATCTATCCCTTGTTTCCGCAGGCAAATCTTCCACCCTTTCTGTCCTCAGCCACAATGCAATATTTTGTCCCTGGGTCTACGTGGTGTTCTCTTTCCCTCCAGCTTTCCAGTTGTGACCAGATGCTCTAATTCCCCTTTCCTCATAAAATGGCCTATAAATGTTGCCTGTCTTTTCCTAATCTTCCTTATCAATGATCTTCTTGTGTTTTTCAGTTGAATTAAATCCTGAAAACATCGACGGCAATGGCAGACTGTTCCAACAGTGAAAACAGATTTTTAAAGATTGTCGGACATTCCTAAGAAAATGCTGTGCACACATCTTCACAACGTGCTGATTTTAGGTACTGTTGGGACGCTCTGACGTTGATTTTGTGCGCCAAAGTTATGCCTGCGTGACTGTTCACAGATCTGCTTCATCTTTGACCTGAATGTGGTAGATATCCACCCAGAAAAGGTTGAAAGTCTTCCCAATATATTTTAGTAACAGATAAAAACGAAGACTGAGAGAGGAGAGAGAGAAGAGAGAGAGAGAGAGAGAGAGAGAGAGAGAGAGAGAGAGAGAGAGAGACAGAGAGAGAGAGAGAGAGAACAGAGAGAGAGTGAAAAAAAGACAGATATTGAAAACAGATACAACATAGTTTCAGTTGTTTTTTTTAACTCTCTCTCTCTCTCTCTCGTGATCCAAGGTTTACATATGATTATTCTGAGTGACTGATATCATCACTTCTTGCGGATGATGTTTTGCTTTCAGAAACTGTAGTTGGATACAGACACAACTAACCAGTGTGCATCATGCAGCTTTAGAACTTTATCTTATAATGAATATGAACAAGCAAAAGCAAAGTTAAAAGTGGATGCAAATATTTAGCTGCCAGAGAAAGACGGTGTTGGAATGCCTGTCCTCAATGTTCTTAGTTATCATCTATTTCTCAAACAGGTTGAGTTTTGCTGCTGCATGTCAGAATATACAATTTGTGCCATGCATTTAACAGAGCACTTCTGATGTATATGTTAAGATGTTAGACGCACAGATCCACACTGATGTTCAGTGTAGTGTTGAGATAGAGAGTCTGGATGATGCAGCCAGTCATTGTGAAAAGGCCCACTTGTTTAGTTTGAAAAAAAGTTGGAAGTGGAAATAAAAACACCAGGTTTCAGTTTCTCAAGATGACGTCTCCGCGCTCGGAATGAATTCCATAAGCACTATCGTCACAGGTGTCATGTGATGGAGAAAATTCTAAAAACACCAAATGATCCTGTTCATACGAAGAAAGAAACAGGTGTCCAATTCATATTGACTCTTGTGTTAAAATGGATTCGCTTTTAGTTAAAACTAACGAGAATAAATGAAGCTACACTACCACGAATAGAAGCATTGAATGTTGTTTGATCTAGACGCACGAGTTTAAAGAAATCGGAATTCCAAGACTCGTTGGAAGTGGTATCGTTTGGCTTTGGGTTTGTATGGTCAAGTCAAAGTATTGAAGGAATAAACTCGTGTCTGCTAGATTTTAAAAAGAAAGACTTGTGCTGCTTGTAGATGGTAAGACTGGGATATCCATATTACAAACAGTAAACGCTTTCATATGTACAGAACATTTTGCAGTGTACCGACTCTTAAAACATATTTATAGCTGACATTAGATCGACACTGAGATTTTTAACAACACTTAGAGTCGGTATTTCTGAAATAGCTCAGCAACATGATCGATACAAAGGACGTACTGAAACCTGCATACTTTGCCCACTGCGCAGTAACGCAAAAGAAGGTTAGGTTCATTTCATGTTATGCTACTTTGTACTCAGTAGTTTGACATTACAATGCACACATTTAAACTTTTATAAATTCCCAAAAATCAGCTTTGGCTAAGTCTGCCGATGGCATGTAAAAATGAACATACGGATAGAAATTTCTCAATTTATCTTCACAAAACATTTAAACTAGGATCCACTTTCATTTTTCAATATATAGACAACCGTTACCATTGATCTTTTGAACAACGGTCATGATATCTACTGTTTATGTATTTGCACTTCTTCATGATGGGCAATGGGTGATACATGAATAAACCAACGCAATCCCTCCCCCCCCCCCTCCGTCTCTTTTGTCTTCTTCTTTCTCTCTGAATTTGTCAGTCCGATATTGGTCTTTCTCTTAATCTCACTCTGAGTCTATATCCTGTTGTTTGCCTGTAAGGCTGTTGTTTACCTGTAAGGCTGTTGTTTGCCTGTAAGGCTGTTGTTTACCTGTAAGGCTGTTGTTTGCCTGTAAGGCTGTTGTTTACCTGTAAGGCTGTTGTTTGCCTGTAAGGCTGTTGTTTACCTGTAAGGCTGTTGTTTACCTGTAAGGCTGTTGTTTGCTTGTAAGGCTGTTGTTTGCCTGTAAGGCTGTTGTTTACCTGTAAGGCTGTTGTTTGCCTGTAAGGCTGTTGTTTACCTGTAAGGCTGTTGTTTACCTGTAAGGCTGTTGTTTACCTGTAAGGCTGTTGTTTACCTGTAAGGCTGTTGTTTACCTGTAAGGCTGTTGTTTACCTGTAAGGCTGTTGTTTGCCTGTAAGGCTGTTGTTTGCCTGTAAGGCTGTTGTTTACCTGTAAGGCTGTTGTTTACCTGTAAGGCTGTTGTTTACCTGTAAGGCTGTTGTTTGCCTGTAAGGCTGTTGTTTGCCTGTAAGGCTGTTGTTTACCTGTAAGGCTGTTGTTTGCCTGTAAGGCTGTTGTTTGCCTGTAAGGCTGTTGTTTGCCTGTAAGGCTGTTGTTTACCTGTAAGGCTGTTGTTTGCCTGTAAGGCTGTTGTTTACCTGTAAGGCTGTTGTTTACCTGTAAGGCTGTTGTTTCCTGTAAGGCTGTTGTTTACCTGTAAGGCTGTTGTTTACCTGTAAGGCTGTTGTTTGCCTGTAAGGCTGTTGTTTGCCTGTAAGGCTGTTGTTTGCCTGTAAGGCTGTTGTTTGCCTGTAAGGCTGTTGTTTGCCTGTAAGGCTGTTGTTTGCCTGTAAGGCTGTTGTTTACCTGTAAGGCTGTTGTTTGCCTGTAAGGCTGTTGTTTGCCTGTAAGGCTGTCGTTTGCCTGTAAGGCTGTTGTTTACCTGTAAGGCTGTTGTTTGCCTGTAAGGCTGTTGTTTACCTGTAAGGCTGTTGTTTAC
>CM060309.1:79236533-79244033 GCA_030674185.1 Monoplex corrugatus | reverse complement strand
TTTGGTTCCAGTGTTTTTGTGTGTGATGATGTTGGCTATGTGGAAGATGGGATATAGAACCATGACATAAAGGGAGATGATGTACTTTGTGTAATGTGGGATGACCTTTCTTGTGATAAGTAAGCTGTTTGGTTAACTTTTGTGTTGAAGTGGGGAAAGTTAGAGCTAAATGATTGTGAGAAGGCAGGAAGAGTTTGTGGTCTGTTTGCACAGTACTGTTGAGCACTGTGCTGTTGATGGATCCTGGATCCATTTGGCAGTCGTGGTAGTTGTTTATTGCCACTGGTTTAAAGTGTCAAAAAATTTCATATATCATTTCTTAGTCGGTAGTACGCTCTCTATGAATCAGAAGATTTTATCCGCCAGACGATTTTGTAAAAATGACTCAGAGGTAGAAGCAATTATAACATCGAAATTGTGACTAGAAGAGATATGAAATAACTGAAACGATTCGGTGATATACGGGTTATTCTGATGAGAGAGAGAGAGAGAGAGAGAGAGAGAGAGAGAGAGAGAGAGAGAGAGAGAGAGAGAGAGAGAGAGAGACAGAGAGAGAGAGAGACAGACAGAGACAGAAGATTATTTAATCATCAGTTTCGTCCACACTACGTGACCATCATGACCCGTCCCCTATCAGAACCGGACCTCTTACAACGCATATCACTGACGCAATGTTGCAGTGTCAACAGTAGGGCTCGACACCTTTTTATTCAGCGCAGCATAAAAATGTTTACCAAGACGTATTATCAAAACACCCACTCCTGTGACTGACACACCTACCACACACTTTGCTGGGAACAAAAGGTGTGGGGTGCAGTAATTGCTGTGACAGCCTCAAACCACGACGTTGGTGTTCTGATTTACCGACTGACGTATTTTACGTGTTGTCACTCGTTTCGTGCTTACTTTTGAAAAGAACAGGATTTGCCAACAAATATGTAAATGAAAGGATACGTAATCGAATGAACACATACATAAATGAAACAGAAATGAGTAGAGAGGAAGGGCAGATCTTTACATCGTTTGACACAGGACACACGGAAACAGAGATGCATCCATCCATCTATCCATCCATCCATCCATCCATGCATGCATGCATGCATACAAACAAACAAACAAACCTACATACATACAAAATTATGCTTGTCTTCATGGACTGAAATAATGGAGTTTGCGTTTGTTTCTCAATATGTTTGTATACATACATATGTGTAAAATTAAAAAAAAACTTTTAAAAACATACAAACATACATACATGCAAACACACAAATATACATGCACACACATACATACATAACACATAAATACATACACACATACATGCAAACATATATACATACACACATACATGCAAACATACAAATACACACACACATACATGCATACATATATAATACATACACACATACACGCAAACATATATACATACATGCAAACAAAACATACATTCATACACATACGTACATACACACATACATACAAACATACACATACATAATTATAAACATACACATACATACACACACACACACACACATACATACATACAAACATACATACATACACACACACACACAACACACACACACACAACACACACACACACACACACACATACACACACACACAACACACACACACACACACACACACACACACACACACACACACACACACACACACACACATATATACATGACATACATAACAGTCATACATACATCAGCTCTAGAAAAGAAAAGACAAAAACGATTTTTCTTCATCAATAGACAAGTTATTTCTGTTCTACATAACCTACATAGCCTACATCACATCCACAACGCTTATGCCCATACGTCAGGGTGTAGTCTCGGAGGTCGAACAAGGACGCGCGGCATCGCATTGTAAGAGCCAAAGAAATAAACATTTTTCTTCCGTTCCCAATAATCCCTTTCGACTTCACGGGCCTAATCTTGTGTCTACTGGCAATTTCCTCAGAGAGAACAAGGCTAGGTTGCGTGCGGAGAAACCGCCTTTCTTCTCGGGTCCTTCTGGAAAAATCGATCCCACTAACATTTAGGAATTCATTTCGATAACGGAAAACCTGGCCTCTCAACTGACAATCATACGTAATGAGTGAGACTGGTGCACGCCAGCCAGCCATCAAGAGGGACTCTGAGCACTCGGGGCTGTTGCTGGTGCACTCCACCCGTATCTGTCAGCAATTAACTGGCGAACCCTTTGAGCCCGCGCAGAATCCTATGCGCTGGCGAGGTTTTTAAACGAGATGGGAATGAGAGGAGAAAGAAAAGGGTCTTATGGCACACTATGCTGACAAAGACCAGAAGGATTGAAGGATTAAGAGAAGGGACATATGAAACACTATGCTGACAACACCAGGATTGAAGGATTAAGAGAAGAGACATATGAATGAAACACTATGCTGACAACACCGAGGATTGAAGGATTAAGAGAAGAGACATATGAATGAAACATATGTGACAACACCAGGATTGAAGGATAAGAGAAAGGACATATGAAACACTATGCTGACAACACCAGGATTGAAGGATTAAGAGAAGGGACATATGAAACACTATGCTGACAACACCAGGATTGAAGAATTAAGAGAAGGGACATATGAAACACTATGCTGACAACACCAGGATTGAAGGATTAAGAGAAGGGACATAATGAAACACTATGCTGACAACACCAGGATTGAAGGATTAAGAGAAGGGACATAATGAAAACTATGCTGACAACACCAGGATTGAAGGATTAAGAGAAGGGACATAATGAAACACTGTGCTGACAACACCAGGATTGAAGGATTAAGAGAAGGGACATAATGGAAAACCATGCTGACAACACCAGAGTTTGAAGGATTAAGAGAAAGGACTATGAAACACTAAACTGACAACACTTAAGGAATTAAGAGAAGGGACCTATGGAACACCTGGCTGACAACACTTAAGGATTAAGAGAAGGGACCTATAGAACACCTGACTGACAAACACTTAAGCATTAAGAGAAGGGACCTATGGAACACCTGACTGACAACACGCAAGGATTAAGAGAAGGGACCTATGGAACACCTGCTGACAACACGTAAGGATTAAGAGAAGGGACCTATGGAACACCTGACTGACAACACGTAAGGATTAAGAGAAGGGACCTATGGAACACCTGGCTGACAACACTTAAGGATTAAGAGAAGGGACCTATGGAACACCTGGCTGACAACACTTAAGGATTAAGAGAAGGGCCCTATGGAACACCTGGCTGACAATACGTAAGGATTAAGAGAAGGGACCTATGGAACACCTGGCTGACAACACGTAAGGATTAAGAGAAGGGACCTATGGAACACCTGACTGACAACACTTAAGGATTAAGAGAAGGGACCTATGGAACACCTGACTGACAACATTTAAGGATTAAGAGAAGGGACCAACTATGGAACACCTGGCTGACAACACTTAAGGATTAAGAGAAGGGACCTATGGAACACCTGGCTGACAACACTTAAGGATTAAGAGAAGGGACCTATGGAACACCTGACTGACAACACTTAAGGATTAAGAGAAGGGACCTATGGAACACCTGACTGACAACACGTAAGGATTAAGAGAAGGGACCTATGGAACACCTGGCTGACAATACGTAAGGATTAAGAGAAGGGACCTATGGAACACCTGGTTGACAACACTAAGGATTAAGAGAAGGGACCTATGGAACACCTGGCTGACAACACGTAAGGATTAAGAGAAGGGACCTATGGAACACCTGACTGACAACACGTAAGGATTAAGAGAAGGGACCTATGGAACACCTGACTGACAACACTTAAGGATTAAGAGAAGGGACCTATGGAACACCTGGCTGACAACACTTAAGGATTAAGAGAAGGGACCTATGGAACACCTGACTGACAACACGTAAGGATTAAGAGAAGGGACCTATGGAACACCTGACTGACAACACGTAAGGATTAAGAGAAGGGACCTATGGAACACCTGACTGACAACACTTAAGGATTAAGAGAAGGGACCTATGGAACACCTGACTGACAACACGTAAGGATTAAGAGAAGGGACCTATGGAACACCTGACTGACAACACTTAAGGATTAAGAGAAGGGACCTATGGAACACCTGGACTGACAACACTTAAGGATTAAGAGAAGGGACCTATGGAACACCTGACTGACAACACTTAAGGATTAAGAGAAGGGACCTATGGAACACCTGACTGACAACACTTAAGGATTAAGAGAAGGGACCTATGGAACACCTGACTGACAACACTTAAGGATTAAGAGAAGGGACCTATGGAACACCTGACTGACAACACTTAAGGATTAAGAGAAGGGACCTATGGAACACCTGACTGACAACACTTAAGGATTAAGAGAAGGGACCTATGGAACACCTGACTGACAACACTTAAGGATTAAGAGAAGGGACCTATGGAACACCTGACTGACAACACTTAAGGATTAAGAGAAGGGACCTATGGAACACCTGACTGACAACACTTAAGGATTAAGAGAAGGGACCTATGGAACACCTGGCTGACAACACTTAAGGATTAAGAGAAGGGACCTATGGAACACCTGACTGACAACACTTAAGGATTAAGAGAAGGGACCTATGGAACACCTGGCTGAGAACACTTAAGGATTAAGAGAAGGGACCTATGGAACACCTGACTGACAACACTTAAGGATTAAGAGAAGGGACCTATGGAACACCTGGCTGACAACACTTAAGGATTAAGAGAAGGGACCTATGGAACACCTGACTGACAACACTTAAGCATTAAGAGAAGGGACCTATGGAACACCTGACTGACAACACTTAAGGATTAAGAGAAGGGACCTATGGAACACCTGGCTGACAACACTTAAGGATTAAGAGAAGGGACCTATGGAACACCTGGCTGACAACACTTAAGGATTAAGAGAAGGGACCTATGGAACACCTGACTGACAACACTTAAGCATTAAGAGAAGGGACCTATGGAACACCTGACTGACAACACTTAAGGATTAAGTGAAGGGACCTATGGAACACCTGACTGACAACACTTAAGGATTAAGAGAAGGGACCTATGGAACACCTGACTGACAACACTTAAGGATTAAGAGAAGGGACCTATGGAACACCTGACTGACAACACTTAAGGATTAAGAGAAGGGACCTATGGACCAGTAAGCTGACAGACACCCGAAGGAACAAAACAACAAAAACAAACAAAAAGAAAAAAGAATCAGAACGCGTTATTAGCACAACCAGACAAGACTGAAACTTCCCTGCTGCTTCGTCCAGTGTGAGTAAAAATATGTAGTCCTTTTCTCACACTGGACGAAGCAGCAGGGAAGTTTTAGTCTTTTTCACCTAATTTTTGCATTTGGTGTTTGTGATCTTACCATTGACAAAGGCCAACTGGCCAAAAATTTGCACCTGTCGTGTTTGGTTGTATTAAATACGCGTTCTGATTCTTTTGTTGTTGTTGTTGTCTGTTTGTTTGTTCGTTCCCGTTTGCTTGAACGCGGGCAGGATTAAGATGAGCAGCGAACAGACCAATTTTTATGTTGCGGTCTGAATAAACTCAAGACATGAGATAAGCAGTCCACGGCTTTTATCACGAATGTATCAGTGTATAATATTGTTGTATTTGTAATATCATCCCTTCTGACAGACCATGGTCTTTATGAATCAAAAATAACATAATAAAAAAGACAGAAAGACAGAAGAAAGGAAAACACACGTCAGTGAAAACAACGAATGGAGATGAAATAACCACACCAGTGGCCTATGGCTGCTTTCTAGCACGTAAACCTGTGAAGAAAACAATCTTTTCGGCCAGGGCGTTAAAAAAAAAAAAAAAAAAAAAAAAATAAAGGCTAGTGCTATTATGTACTGTAGGCTAATTGCCATGAAACAGCGTCGTGTCACTGACGGTTTTCCCGACCTTTTGAACATGTCACGTTTAGTGAGAGGGCATGTGGTTCATTGCCATGCGAAATTAAGTGTGTGTGTGTTTGTGTGTGTGTGTGTGTGTGTGTGTGTGTGTGTGTGTGTGTGTGTGTGTGTGTGTGTGTGTGTGTGTGTGTGTGTGTGTGTGTGTGTGTGCGTGCGTGTCTCTCTGTGTGTGTGTGTGTGTGTCTCTGTGTTTGTGTTCCTGTGCGTTTGTGTCTGTGTATAAATATGCCTGCCTGTTACTCTCTCTCTCTCTCCCTTCTATGTGCGCACGTACGAGCATGTGCGTGTGCGTGTGTGCGTGTGTGTGTGTGTGTTTTCCCTGCCACAATGAGTCGCATTGTGGGTAAAAAATAAAAATAAAAAACCCCCAAAACTATACTTTTAATGTGATGATGCCGACAACGATGATTGTCATCGTCATTATTACTATTATCAGTATCATTATCATCATCATTTAAAGCCCAGCCGACTGCAAAGAGCATATCAGGGCTATTACCATAACACGCACGGCACCTCATTGATCCAAAGGGGAAAAAAAAAAAATCAAGTACACGTATCAATGCATTCTCGCACATAATCTAAGGCGTTCACCATTCCCCCTGATTTATATCCAGGGGTTAAAAATCCGAATACCAATTCTTAAACATATCTAAATGCATTAAAACATACATAAAGCTTCTGAACATCACATTACCTTAGAGACAAAAAGAGCAGATAACCCAGTTATCACTCCTAATAGAAAATACGTTATATCTTTATAGAACACATACAGGTGAATGGGCCAGCAAGGCAGAAAATGATACGAAGAAGTGACAAACAGCAAAGGAGAAACAAAGAGTATGACAGAAAGAGGAACTTTCTTGCACTGATTTTACAGAAGGTGGGGGATACTATCTGTACTTAAAAAGTCTCCGTCATCCATGTGAGGGTAGTTTTTTCTGTCTGAAATTCCCTGTCTGTTTTGTCTGTCTGTCTGTATTTCTCTGTTAGGTATGTATCTAACTATCCGTCTGTCTGTATTTCTCTGTTAGGTATGTATCTAATTATCCATCTGTCTGTCTGTGTTTCCCTGTTAGGTATGTATCTAACTATCCATCTGTCTGTATTTCTCTGTTAGGTATGTATCTAACTATCCATCTGTCTGTCTGTGTTTCCCTGTTAGGTATGTATCTAACTATCCGTCTGTCTGTCTGTGTTTCCTGTTAGGTATGTATCTAACTATCCGTCTGTTGTCTGTCTGTTATTCTCTGTTTAGGTATGTATCTAACTATCCATCTGTCTGTCTGTATTTCTGTTTAAGTATGTATCTAACTATCCATCTGTCTGTCTGTTTTCCTGTTAAGTATGTATCTAACTATCCATCTGTCTGTCTGATTCTCCCGTTAGGTATGTATCTAACTATCCATCTGTCTGTCTGTGTTTCCCTGTTAGTATGTATCTAACTATCCATCTGTCTGTCTGTCTGTGTTTCCCTGTTAGGTATGTATCTAACTATCCTCTGTCTGTCTGTCTGTATTTCCTGTTAGGTATG
>CM060309.1:79224033-79231533 GCA_030674185.1 Monoplex corrugatus | reverse complement strand
TACTTACGATATATTCATACGTTTTGCGTAATGTTCTGAGAACCTGTGATATCAATAATTTTTCAATGCTCGCTTTCCCAATTGCATCTTAACACACGCATCATAATCGATTCACTTCACTTCATGAATAGCTCAAATATACTGCCATCAGCATTTCTGACTGCAATGATCTAATACTAGACCATGTTGTTTCAGGTCCTCTAATCTATATATGCCTCTCTCTCTCTCTCTCTCTCTCTCTCTCTCTCTCTCTCTGTGTGTGTGTGTGTGTGTGTGTGTGTGTGTGTGTGTGTGTGTGTGTGTGTGTGTGTGTGTGTGTATGTGTGTGTGTGTGTGTGTGTGTTAATATTGCGTATTCTTCAAACTTACTTTGACTCATTGTGTATTACACACCATCATATTTAATGGAGGTGCGCGCGCGCGCGCGCGCGTGTGTGTTAATATAGCGTATTATTCAAACTTACTTTGACTCATATTTAATGGAGGTGTGTGTGTTGTGTGTGTGTGTGTGTGTGTGTGTGTGTGTGTGTGTGTGTGTGCGCGCGTGCATGCGTGCGCGTGTATACATGTTCATGTGTACGTGTGTGTGCGTGTCTGTGTGTATTCCTGTGAGCACGCGTGTGTGTGAACGATGAAGAATGACATTTACCCAAGTGTTCCAAGCCTAGGAACGCCTTCCAGAAGGTATCATCCATCAAGGCTGTTTTCTGACAAGATGTTGTTCACATGTAGGTCATGTGTCTAGCTGACTGATAGAAATCAATCCCCAACATATGTAAGTGTGCTATGACCAAGTTTCATGGTCGCCAGGACTGCAGACGGGAATCCCATCAGTAAAGAGTATGTCGTTTGCTAATGAACTGGGTCTTTCCATGACTAGTGTGCATTGTTTGTATTTGGATAATATACCAATTGCCGTGGTGTAGTGGTTAACGCAATAGACTACTGACTGGGAGGTTGTGGGTTCAAACGCCCCACCAGTCCCTTTAAAAAAAATCATTGTGGGATTTTTCGGCTCTGACGGGCTTCTATCCGGAGTTGGGCGTGCTATGGGCTCATTGGGAAGACTGGGACCACACAGTAGAGTCTCGTCCACTTCACGGATGCGTCACTGTGGGTGTTGCTCAAATCCTCTGACCAGCATAGCATATGTATCTCTCGGGCCTGGTCGACAGGATATATTACGATAGTAAGCGTAGAGTTCAGCCCTATCACGCAGTCTCAATCCTAGATGGAACTCCATAGCATCATGATTATCATCTTCATCGACATCATCATCACTGCATTGTAAAAAAAACTGTGACAGCTTCTGTGGCTATTAATATGGCGTACAACATGGGACGAAAAAAAACAAAAACAAAAAAACAAAAAACAAGCTGAGCACAAAGGTATCCTCCCTGTGTGCGATGATCCTAAAAAACAAAAAAAAACAACAACAAAAAACAGATTATAAAAAAAGGATAATGTGGTATTACCGAGCACGTGTGTTATTTGCTAATGAAGTGGATCCTTCTTTGAATCGTGTGCGTTGTTAATAGTTAGATAATGTGGTATTACTGAGTGCGCGCATTTGCCATCTTCTTTATCAATGCTGGGGTCTTGCAACAGTGTCGGATTTATGATTTTCATTTTCATTTCTATTCTATGATAATCATTCATTCATCTATCTATCTATCTTCCCCCCTTAGGGATGCCAGGGACTCTTTCAATATAAATAGTATCCCCATCTTCTGGAAATTCTGTGATAGAAATTTCATCTTTTCTGTCACTCTCTTTATTTCTGCCTTCTTCCTTTGCTTTCCGTCATTTCTTTCTATCGTGGTTTGCCTTGCTGGCCCATTCAGACCTTATGATGCGGCTATAAAAGTGTCGTAGCCTAGAAGAAGTCTTGTGGATGTTTGCTGCTGATTTTTGCTGTGGAAACAACGATTTTTCTTTCTGGCCTATTTCATACGCTGTAATAATGGCCACAGAATCTGTGACACTTTTTCACACTGGTATGATGACGATAACGATGGAGACGGTGATCATGGTGCTATGCTGTTCTATGCTGAACTCAGGCTGAGTGACAGGGCTGTACTCTACGCTTCCTTTCATCATTTATCCTGGCGCCAACCAGACCCTAGAGATACAGACATCTGTGATGTTGCTGATCAGTAGATTTCAGCAATATTCTCAATGACGCATCCTACCTATAGCCGAAAAAAAAAAGTGTAATCATAGGTAAGTATTTAAAGAAATATGTAGTAACTCGACCTTACTAAGCTGTGAACCTTCCACACAAAGAACATCCTAAGAATCATGCGAATGTTCTGGCCCAAGACATTTCCAACCAGCAAATGCACGCCCATTGCACTCAAGAGAATATGGGCAATATTATCATGAAATGACAATGGAGGTCCAGACTGGGCACATCACCCGCGGAGAGCTGGATAACATCACTCAGGCAGCACTTCATTGGACACCAGAAGAAAAACGCAACCGATGACGACCCACGAACATCTGGCGAAGAACAAGAAAAGGAGACCTTAAGACACTTACTGTTATTGTTATTTAAAGCACAGCCGACTGCATAACCCCACATCAGGGCTACAACAACATCAAAACACGCAAAACTTGAACAGGAAAAAAAAAAAAAACAGAAAAAGAAAATTAAGTACACATATCAATGCATTCGCGCACACAATCTAAGGACATGCCCCAGCGTTGACCACTCCGTTCAATTTATCGTACAGGGTAATTAAAAACACACATCTGAATACAATTTTAAGCATACCTAAGGGCATCAAAACATACATAAAAACGAGCATAACTTAGCTAAAATTGCTTCCACATATCTCACCTCCTAGAGCCAAAAATGCACTTCATACATGTACCCAATTATCAATCCTAAGAAAAAGTACGTAAGACTTTATCCATTATCAATCCTTAGAAAAAGTACGTAAGACTTTATCCATTATCAATCCTAAGAAAAAGTACGTAAGACTTTATCGAACACACACAGGCGAATGGACCAGCAAGGCAGAAAATGATAGGAATAAATGACAATAAACAAAGGAACAAGACAGAAAGAAAGACAGTGACAGAACAGAGGAAATTTCTAGCACAGTATTTCCAGAAGGTGGGGATACTGTTTATACTGAAAAAGCCCCCGGCATCCTCATGGGAGGGACCTTAAAACCCTAAAACATACTTGGAATGCTATGCAAAACAGAGAGAAGTGGAAAACATGCATTGCTGCCCTGTACGCCAATGGCATAATGCGCAGTTAAGAAGGAAGTTACAGATTCACAAACACTCAATGGAGCACCTTACTTGTGATGCTACATGTCCTTCTTCAGTGGCATTTTCTTAACATAGCAATTCTGTGTGTGCAAAACATGACGATCTGAAAACAAATTGTACTGTCTGTCAAACATTCAGCTGGACAACTTCGCATTATCATTAACAGTTTTGTTTTAGTGACTGTATGTCCTTGGCATGTGTGTAGGCGCGCGTGTGTGATGTGTTCTGAATCAGCATTCGCTTTTTCGGGCATTGTACCTCTCTCTTCCCCTCCCCACTCCTCCCCCTCTCTTCATTCTCTTTCCTAAACATCTCAGTACTAGTTCTTGTTCAAATACGTATGTAATATTGATTGGAGTGCCATATCTAAATATCACTGAGTTCTTGTAAAGTTGCTTCGTTTATGAATATAAAGCCTTCACCAGTTTGGTTTTCTTCTTCGTTAAGCGTAGCAACCTCAAATCCTGGAAGCTCATTTCATGATATTTTCTTTCTGTACAGATGCTGAGATTGCATTTAATACAAGTACCCAATTTGAGTCCTAACAAAAATGTGTAAGACTTCATAGAAAACATACAGATGAATGGACCAGCACGGCAGCGAAAAAAAAGAGAGCGGCAAAGAGGAAATTTCTACCAGGTAATTTCAAGAAGGTGGAGATACTGTTTATACTGAAAGAGCCTCCGGCATCCTAACGAGGAAGAGAGGAGCGATAAGAGTTACTGTGTAAGAGGTGTTGCCATTAGTTTCTGTATAAGACTAGGGTGGAGGGGGGATGATGATGGAAGGTGTAGAGTCACGTTTAACCAGTAAGTAGACAGCAGTATTGTCTTACAGGGACCATACGTTGCATCGATGTCATTTCTAACCACTGAGCGACAGAAGATGTAGCCCGGTAACAACTCCACTGCACCAAGCTCCATGAATGGGATAAAAAAGGCCACGTTCATGGCCAGAGGTGGCCTCACCGTGTAGACGTCGAATGAAAAACGTAGAAGTGTCATAACAATTGTTCGACTTGGTTCGCCTTTTCTTTCTTTCTTTGTTCTTTTTTTTTTCTTTTCTTCAATGACCCTAAAACAAAAGGAAGGAATCTTTTACTGAATGTCTGCTCACAATAGCGATCTTAGACACAAAACAACACAAGCAAAAAGTAAACAAAAAAATTCGATCGATAACAACAACAGCAGCAAGAAAGAGGTGGGGGGGGGGGGGGGTTGCGGAGAATGAAGCTGAAGACAAAACAAATATTTCATGAAAAACAAAACAGAAGTAGGTCATTGGGTTTTTGTATGTGTTGTCGTCATCATTTGATGTCGACAATTAATTAGCATGATGTGTTTTGTTTTTTTCTGCTCCCAGTTCCTTTGTATAATCCCAACTCACTGTTGTCCTCTCCCCCATTGTGCCTTTGTCTTGCTGTCTTTGTCTCCCCTCCTCTTTCTCCTTTCCCGTCCACCCTTTCATCCATCCCTTCTTCCCCTCCCAGAAAAATTCCTGACAGCGTTGCTTACGTCAACCTTAACCAACCTAGAAACCCCAATGAGAACGCAATGTTACGAAGACAGGAAAAGATTAATTAAAGTCTTCTTAATTGTCGGCAAATGTCACAGAGGTGAATCTCTTCTGCGTCATTCAACCGCTGCATGCAACCAAAATGTACGTGTGCTCCTGGTGTAACCGGCTGTTTTTCTACAAAACTAAAATGTATCCCAATCTAGTCAACAACCTGGAGAAACCGGGCTTCCAAGCCAAAGTCTTCAACATAAAGATTTTAAGCAAGAGGGTTGGTATACACATGTGGCTATGACCTTATGGAACAGTTCTCGATTTCTGTGTGTGTGTGGGGGGGGGGGGGGGAGAAAGAGAGAGAGAGAGAGGATCAGAGCCCTAAAGGTAATGGCAGAAGCAGCAGCTGAAGAGATTCTCGTCCAGAGAGAGAGGGGGGAGAGGAAGAGGGAGGGAGAGAGAAAGAGACAGACAGAGAGACAGAAAGACAGAGTGAGACAGAAAGACAGAGAGGGAGAGAGAGACAGACAGAGAGAAAAACAATAACAACAACACCACCAACAACAACAGCAAAACATTCCTAAAGCTTACAATTTCACCAAGCGCAGCAAGAGTCCAATATATAAGTTGCTGAATCGTTTGTCACAAAATGGACTTGGCCTTGAAAGGCCCGACGAGATTCGAGGCGCGGGTTCGGACATAGGTAGTGGAAAAGAGAGACACCCCAGTAGTCTTCACCTGGACCTTGCCCGGTTCCCTCAGAGTGTGAGGAGTTTAGGGCCGAAACACTTGCTTGAGCGGATTTTCTCATCTGAAGACCTTCTGCCCTTCAAATCTTTCCCAAAATTTTTAAACGTTTCTATTTTACTCTGATACGTGTATATACGTACGTTGCTTTCTCCACACTGTGCAGGCGGTATTTGTTGCACAGTCTGCATACTGCGTCTTCGGTGGGTGTGCATACTGGACGTTTTCATGTTTCAAGACACTGACATGAACTGTAGGATCTTTAACATGCATACTTGATGTTCCACGTGTGTATTTGGCACCATCAGACCTGCACACAGCTCAGCGTAGAAAATAAGAAAATCATCCACACTTTACCCACCCGGCGGGAGGTACCCAGGCACGAGCGAACCCCTAGACCTTCCGATAGGAAATCTAACGTCCTAACCAACAGACTACTGCGCCGAATCGTGTGGGTTAAGTGCTGAAAACATACAGTTGAACAAATGATGATAATTCCTATGACAATGAGATTCAGTGATTTGAGTGGGTCACGTACACCCGCCTTCCATTTCCCATTTTGTTTGATCTTTATTGCCTTCCTACCGATCTATTTTGATACTGTTTGTCCGTTTATGGTTTACTTATTTGTTTACCTTGTTTATGTTAACAATTTATGACAGTGGTAATGAGGGAGATCGCTTGTGCTCTTTCTCTCTCTCTCCCTCCCTCCTTGTCCATTTATGGTTTATTTGTTTGTTTACCTTGTTTATGTTAACAATCTATGACAGTGGTAAACAGGGAGGTCGCTTATGCTGTCTCTCTCTCTCTCATTTCCTGCTGATATAATTTGACAGTACCTATCCATTTATCATTTACTTATTTTTCGTCTTGTTTGTGTTTAAAATTCACGATGGTGGTAATGAAAAAGCTCTTATGTTATCTTTCTTTTCCTGTCCCCGCGTTTACTCCCCTCCTTCCCCCCCTTTTCAATCTCTCTCTCTCTCTCACACACACACACACACACACTTATTATTATTTCCTACCGACCTCTCTCGTTCTCTCTCTCTCTCTCTCTCTCTCACACACACACACACAATTATTATTTCCTACCGACCTCTCTCGTTCTCTCTCTCTCTCTCTCTCTCTCTCTCTCTCTCACACACACACACACACACACACACACAAGACAGACACACACAATTATTATTTCCTACCGATATCTCTCGTTCTCCCTCTCTCTCTCTCACTCAAACGGCAACTAAGTTTTAATTCTTTAATTTCCTTGTGTATTTTGTCTTGTATTATTGATGTATTTCTTTTTCGGTATTTTAGTTCTAGGCAGATATACAAATTAGCGACGGCAAGCTTGGAAAAGGTTATTCAGCTAACAACTTCTACCGTTGCAAAATGATGTATCATTGTAACTGTCTCTGTAGTATTACTCCCATTCCATGAATCCTTCTCTTTGTGATTTATGTTTTAACCATTCATTTTTATTTTATTTGTCTAGTTTTAAGTATTCATTTCGCTTTAAAACCTTTATGCTTATGTTACATGGTAGTGTGGTAAGGACTAGTTGTAACGCAGGTCCAGTGGGACCTAATGCTTCTGTCTAAAGCAATTTGAAGTTTTGAGTCTATTCCAAGCCCTTACAATGATGAATTTCTGTTTAGGTGTTACCACCAGTATTAATCATATGAGTGACGAATAGCTCTCTATGACTCTATGAATCTGAGCTCCACTGGCAAAGTACGGATTTTGACTTGCTGCCATCTATCAGGCTTGTGTCCAAAGACATTACAAACGGCATAAACATCGTAATTTTGTTTATCTCTTTGTTTGTTGTCAAAACGGGTTAAAACGGCAGCTCAAATGGAGAGAGCCCAGCACCCTGCTGGTGTCCATTGCCCACTTAGCAAAGAGTCTTGAATGGGCGCATTTACCACCATTTGTCTCATGGTATCCCCAGTAAGCATA
>CM060309.1:79124033-79219033 GCA_030674185.1 Monoplex corrugatus | reverse complement strand
CTTTGGTAACAAAATAACATTAGTCACAGACATATAGACACAATCTTTGGTAACAAAATAACATTAGTCACAGACATATAGACACAATCTTTGGTAACAAAATAACATTAGTCACAGACATATAGACACAATCTTTGGTAACAAAATCACTTTAGTCACAGACATATAGACACAATCTTCGGTAACAAAATGACATTAGTCACAGACATATAGACACAATCTTTGGTAACAAAATCACTTTAGTCACAGACATATAGACACAATCTTTGGTAACAAAATCACTTTAGTCACAGACATATAGACACAATCTTTGGTAACAAAATCACTTTAGTCACAGACATATAGACACAATCTTTGGTAACAAAATCACTTTAGTCACAGACATATAGACACAATCTTCAGTAACAAAATCACTTTAGTCACAGACATATAGACACAATCTTTGGTAACAAAATCACTTTAGTCACAGACATATAGACACAATCTTCAGGCCGGCCTACCGATCTAAAACAATCCCCCCTCCCTTCCCGCCTCTTTTAAAGGGAGATTGAAAAAGTCAATACATGTATAACCACACTGATGCAGACATACATACATGACTACTGAGTGCGTGCACGTGGCTATATTCGTTCATTCACGCGCTAGACAGTATGTTTACACATACCTACGTTTATACACAGACCAGACAGAGACAAATATGGACAAAAGCAAACGGACGGACACACAAATACATCCTATAGATACATGTACACTCCCTTCACAGACTCTACAAAGAGAGCATTTCTAACCTGTGTGATGACTCGACAAACTTTGTAGGCGGTTTTCTATAATATTGCATTAATTGTTCTCTTTATCATTCTTTCTCCCCCCCCCTCCCCTTCACTGAATTACTCTCTCTCTCTCTCTCTCAATCTCTCTCTCCAAATAAGTTTCTATTTTCATTTACGTTTAACTTTCTTAACAAAGCATGTCCGTACTTGTTTGTTTCTCTCTCCATTGACTTTCAAATTGTTCTCTAGTTCTTGAGTGTGTGTACACATTTCCAGTTTTCCGTTTCTGCAAAATGTCCTTGGGCATGTCGTCTTCTCGCAGTCAATCAAGAATTAGGCATTCGTCTTCTTGCAGTTGCTAGCTATCAAGAATTAGACTTAGTCTTCTCGCAGTTGATAGCTATCAAGAATTAGACTTAGTCTTCTCGCAGTTGATAGCTATCAAGAATTAGACTTAGTCTTCTCGCAGTTGATAGCTATAAAGAATGAGGCATTTGTCTTCTCGCAGTTGATAGCTATAAAGAATTAGGCATTTGTCTTCTCGCAGTTGATAGCTGTCAAGAACCTAATATCAAGAATCTAATATCTCCTTGATCATCAGTCAACCTATTGTAAAAGGTCATAAAACAGAAAGTACTGGGTGGAAAATTGTACATATCTTATACAGGCTTCCTATAATGGAAAAGTGTATCTCATTCAACATGACATCTTTCAGGAGCATTTGACACCAATGATCATAATCTCAAGATTGTCACCCACACTTGGCTAGATCGAATCTGTTCTTAGTGGTTCAGGTCATACTTTTTTGTCATATTCATTTTATTGCCATCACTGACATCACGTCAGCTCCACCTTCGCGAAAATATCGAAATACAGTGCGCCAACATATGTGACAAAGCTTCTCCTGCCTTACAAACTTTCCAAAGCACTCAGGTCTTGAGGAGCTTATCTCTTGACAGAATACCTAAGTTCTCTCTAGCCAGTTCTCAATGAAATCCTCTTTTTCTGCTCCAACAACTTCCGCTCAGTGCCTTTGAAATAAAACAAATGTCTGTTTTCTTAAACATCCAACGCAACTAGTTTTTTTGGAAACATCAACAAGCTCGAGATATTACTGCTCACAACTTTTCCAGATCAGATCACGCCTCAACTGGTCTGTGTGTGTGTGGGTGTGTGTGTGTGTGTGTGTTGTGTGTGTGTGTGTGAGAGAGAGAGAGAGAAAGAGAGAGAGAGCGATGCGTGCGTCCTTACGCACGTGTGTATGTGTCCGTGGATGTGTGCGTGCGCCCATGTATATATATGTGTGTGTATGTATATATATATATATGTGTGTGTTGTGTGTGTGTGTGTGTGTGTGTGTGTGTTGTGTGTGTGGTGTGTGTGTGTGTGTGTGTGTGTGGTGTGTGTGTGTGTGTGTGTGTGTGTGTGTGTGTGTGTGTGTGTGTGTGTGTGTGTGTGTGTGTGTGTGTGTGTGTGTGAGCAATGCATATCAAGGTGTTTGCCAAGCGCGATCTTTCTGGAAAAGAAATGTGAATAAAATCAGGACACGTTGTATATGTAGATCTGACCAAAGCATTTGACGCTCTTTACCAGAAGGGCTGTGGGAAATGCTACAAAAGTTTGGTTACCTCAGAAACCCGTAAAGGTGATTTCGTTCTTTTACAGTGGGTATGCTGGCCAGGGGTGTAGGGGCTCTGGATAGAGGTAGTACCTTTGATGTCTGGCTGCTGCACTCTACCTGGTAGGGTGGACGGGCATCACTGGTCCTCGTCCATCCTCTAAATCTCTCACGTGCTGGCTCCAAGCGCCACACCCCGGGACCTCGCCTCAGCAGGCGTGCCAAACCATGTGAGGGGGTGATGTTAACACTGCATCACTGGGCGAATAACCTCCACGATGCAGGTTACCGGCCAAGGCGGACGAAGTTCCGCAAGGAACTCAACGGCTATGTGTTCAAGACCAAGGCGAACCATCCAGATGGAGGAAGTCGGCTGTGGTCTGGCATGGAGAGGGATGGGCTCCGCCATGCGACATTGCCCAAGACACACTAAATGAAGATTACAACCGCAACTCAATCCATACCGGCCCGGTCGTCGCCCGGAACAAGGACCGCGCCTTCCGTCGCTGACCATCAGGGCGGAGGTGAAAAGTATGTGACTGGTGGACCAAAATCCCTACGTACAAGAAAAAATGTTACTATCGGCACCTGGAATGTGAGATCGTTGAGAGCAGCAGGAAAAGTTGCAGAACTAACACATGAAATGAAGAGATACAGATGGAACGTCCTTGGGCTCTGTGAGGTACGATGGAAAAAACCTCGGAGAAACGTCTACCCCAGAAGGCCACAAACTCTACTTCAGTGGCAGTGAAGACAAACATGAACATGGAGTTGGATTCCTCATTCACAAAGACACTGTGAATGCCATCATGGGATGCCGACCAGTCTCTAGCAGACTCATTACTATTCGGCTTAAGGCTTCACCTTTTAACATCACCGTCATCCAAGCTTATGCCCCAACAACTGACTACGATGACGAGGCTGTCGAAGATTTCTATGATCAACTGCAGGAAATCGTAGATCAGACGCCAAAGAAAGACATCATTATAGTGCAGGGCGACTGGAATGCGAAGATTGGAGAGGATGAACACAATAACTGGAAAGGGATATGTGGCCAATACTGCAACCCTGAGACCAACGAAAGAGGTTTGAGGCTCCTAGAATTCGCCAGTTACAACGACATGAAGGTGGTGAACACGTTCGGTCCACACAAACCATCTAGACGCTGGACATGGCACAGCCCAGGAGAAAAATACCACAGTCAGATCGACTACATCATGGTTAAAAGACGCTTCCAGTCAAGTGTTAACATCGCAAAGACCAGGAGCTTTCCAGGAGCCGACATTGGAAGCGATCATGAGCTTGTAATGATGACCTTCAAACTCCGCCTCCAGAGGATGAAGAAACAGGGCAACATAAGAATTAAGTTCAATCTTGAGAAGCTCAAAGACCCCAACATAGTTGAAAACTTCCAAGCAACGATAGGAGGGAAGTTTGCTCCTCTCCTCGTCCTTGACAATGGGGACACCGAAGTAGACACTCTGATCAACAACTTCAACACTGCCGTGACCGAAGCAGCCAACGACATCCTTGGAAAACACCGACCAACAAAGATGCCCTGGGTCACGGAAGAAGTACTAAAGCTGAGCGACAAACGCAGAGAACTAAAGCAAAAGAAGAGTACGGATGAAGGTGCTAAACTATACAGAAAAGCCAACCAACAAGTTAAAGAAGGCATGAGGAAAGCAAAGGAAACATGGATTGAAGAACAATGCCAAGATATCGAAGCAAACCTGCAGAAAAATAACAGCAAGAAAGCCTACCAACTTGTGAAAGGACTAGCAAGCTCAAAACAAGGCAGAACCACTACCATGCAGAACAAAGCAGGGAAATGTCTCACAGAAGATCAAGAGATTCTGCAGAGGTGGACAGAGTACTGCTCCGAATTATACACACACACAACAACAGGAGATCCCAAAGTGCTAGACGTTCCTCCACCAACCAACAACGACAGCTACCCCATCGTGCGAGAAGAAGTTGAAGCTGCAGTAAAATCATTGAAGAAAGGCAAGTCGGCAGGAGTGGACAACATTCCCTCAGAACTGGTCCAGGCAGGAGGAGAGGCCATGATAGATATGTTACTCATCATCTGCAATAAGATCTGGCGGACAGGTGAGTGGCCAACACCTTGGACCCAGTCCCTGATCATCACTCTCCTGAAGAAAGGCAACCTACAACTATGCAAAACTACGTACCATCAGCCTGATCAGCCATCCAAGTAAGGTCATGCTAAAAATCCTTCTGAGTAGACTGAAGCCACAAGCTGAGGAGATAATAAATGAAGAGCAGGCAGGTTTCAGACCAGGAAGAAGTACCACAGAGCAAATTTTCAACCTCAGATTGCTCTGTGAGAAATACCTGCAACACCAGCACTGGACTTCAAGAAGGCATTCGACAGAGTTTGGCACGCAGCCTTGTGGGCAACCATGAGGATGTACAACATCAATGCCAACCTGACCAGAACCATAGAATGCCTCTACGAAAAGGCGACCAGTGCAGTCTACCATGACAACAACATAGGAGAATGGTTCCGAACCACAGTTGGAGTACGCCAAGGATGCCTGCTCTCCCCCACTCTCTTTAACATCTTCTTAGAGAGAATAATGGCTGACGCACTTGAAGACCACGAGGGAACAGTCAGCATCGGAGGTAGAACAATCACAAACTTGCGTTTTGCCGACGACATTGACGGACTAGCTGGGCAAGAGCAAGAGCTAGTCAGCTTGATAAAACATCTTGATGAGGCCTCTACAGCATATGGCATGCAGATCAGTGCAGAGAAAACCCAGTTGATGACAAATAATACCAATGGCATCAGCACTGACATTACCATATACAACAAGAAACTTGAGACCGTCCATAGATTTAAATATCTGGGAGCTATAGTATCAGATGAAGGATCAAAGCCCGAAGTACTTTCCAGGATTGCCCAGACCACAGCTGCAATGACCAAGCTAAAAGTCATCTGGAACGACAAGAATATCGCAATCGGCTCCAAGATCAGACTGATGCGTTCCCTGGTCATGTCAATATTTTTGTATGCATGCGAAACATGGACCATAACAACAGACATTGAAAGAAGGATACAGGCAATGGAGATGAGATGCTTCCGCAAATTCCTTGGTATCTCGTACAAAGATCATATAACCAATAAGGAAGTGAAAACCCGAATCGAAAACGCCATCGGGCCGTATGAAGACCTCCTGACCTCAGTGAAAAGACGCAAACTGAGGTGGTACGGACACGTCACACGATCATCTGGACTGGCCAAGACCGTCTTGCAGGGAACAGTTCAGGGAGGGAGACGAAGAGGCAGACAGAGAAAAAGATGGGAAGACAATATCAGAGAGTGGACTGGCCTTGAATGGAATATCATTCTGCGGAAAGCTGAGGACCATGAGGAGTGGAGGAAGTTGGTTGCAAAATCTTCAGTGGTGCCCCAACGGTCAACCAGACTACGGGACTGATGATGATGATGATGATGCTGGCCAGGGTGCAAGAGAATGGAAAGGCATTTTAGCATTTCTCAGAGCGGATGACGTGAAACACACACACACACACACACACACACACACACACACACACACACACACATACACACACACACACACACACACACACACACACACACACACACACACACACACACACAGATCACTACTTCCTTCCCTCGTTTCTCGTTTTTCATCATCATCATCAGGTGCCCTGCCACATGGCGTTGGCGACCATGGACTTCCATCTATCTCTATCTCTCGTTCCCCCTAGCATCTCCCCCACCTTCCTCGTCCCCAGCCACTCTGCAAGTCCGTCCAGCATTTTCTCCCTGGGTCTACCTGGCGCTCTCTTTCCCTCCGGCTTCCCCGTTGTGACCAGGTGCTCAAATCCCCCTTCCTCATAAAATGACCTATAAATGTTGCCTGCCTTTTCCTAATCTTCCTTATGAGTGATCTACTTGTGTCTGCCTCCATCAAGACTGTCTCGTTTGTATTCTTTGCTGTCCATGGAATTCTCAACATTCTTCTTAGAAACCACATCTCGGCTGCCTCAATCTTGCTCTGGCTTTGCTTGCTGACTGTCCACGCCTCGCATCTGTACAACAGTATTGGCTCTATATAACATTCAAGGACTCTCTTTCTGATGTTAATTGATAGGCATTTCTTGGTAAGAATGCTTGTCATCTTCTTGAATGCTGTTTTGGCTTGGCCGATTCTGCTGGCTATTTCCGATGTGCATCTGCCGTCTGATGAAATGATCGTTCCCAGGTATTTGAATTTATCAACCTGTGTCAAGGTTGTGCCATTTGCTGTTATTTTGCATGAGGGGATTTCATGTTTTTTACTGATCACCATGACTTCAGTCTTCCTGCTGTTTAGTTCCAACCCCTCACCTTTGCTTTCTATTATATTTCTAGTATATTCACAAGGTTTTGTATGTCTCTTTCACTTTCTGCAATTAGCATGGTGTCATCTGCGTATCGAATGTTATCATTTTCCCTCCAACCTTTAATCCAGGGTCTTCTTACAGGTTTCTCATGATGTTTTCGCTGTAAAGTGAAAACAGATCTGGTGACAAAACACAACCCTGTCTGGCTCCTCTTTTGATGTTTTGGAATGACAGCAAAGTTTATTATTAGTGTTTGATCCTCATGTTTTTGGAATGATACATCAGTGTATTTTCTTCTATTGTTATTGTTGTTTAAAGCCCAGCCAACTGTGCAGACCCATATCAGGACTACAGCCGCTTCAAAACATACAAAACTTGAACAGGGGAAAACAAAAGAAAATTAAGTACACATATCAATGCAGTCGCGCACATAATCTAAGGGCATTCCCCCGGCGTTGACCACTTTGTCCAATTTATCGCCTAGGGCATTTAAAAACCACCTGAATACAAATTTTAAGCATTTCTTAGGACATCAAAACATATGATAAGAAAAAAAAGGTGGAGGCATAAATTACCTAAAATTGCTTCCGCATATCTCACCTCCAAAAACGCACTTCACACATGTACCCAATTATCAATCCTAAGAAAAAAATACGTTAAGACTTAATCGAACACATATAGGTGAATGGACCAGCAAGGCAGAAAATGAGAGGAAGAAATGACAGACAGCAAAGGAACAAGGCAGAAACAAAGAGTGTCACAGAAAAGAGGAAATTTCTAGCACAGAATTTATGGAAGGTGGGGATATTATTTATACTGAAAGAGCCCCTGGCATCCCCACGGGGTGAGTATTTTCTTCAGTATTTGACGTTCAAAGCAAATAGGTAAAAAGAGGCTATATCAATTCATACGGCTGTGCATAATGCAACTTTCTGGTTCTATAAAATATTCTGTTGAAAAGTGAAGTTGTTGTCCCTTTTTAGACAGAGGTTACCTTGGAAAGAAGTGAATACAAACGCTTATGTAGGTTACAACTTTCGTCTAAAACAACAACACTGTTATCGCTTTCCAACGCTGTCAGTATGCCCGTCCGTCCGTCTGTCAGTCTGTACATATGTTTTTCTCTCCATGCCTATAGCTAAATAGAGGCAACTTTCCAAATCACTGCGTACCATTGGCAGCAGCAAAACGTTAACGCTAATAAATGTTTATAGACTTTATATCGTAGTGTTGGTGCTTGTCGTTAGGGCGACTGCAAGGTGTATCAACTGTCGGCAAGACGGCATAACAACTTCGATTTTGTTGCTCCCAACTTCCTCTCCTAAATGTCAGCCGTTTTCTGCAGACGTCTCCCCTCTCTGGTGCTCTTCTGCCTTATCTAGCTATCTACCTGAGTTTTCAGCCGAGGAAAAGAAAACGATTTTGTTTGTCTTCCAACATGCTGCCAGGCTGTAGAGACTGACAGGCACAGGCGCCCGCTGTCTGCAGTGTCTTTCCTTTACCTTATACTTGCATAAGTTTTCACTTTTCAAGGTTAAAGAAAGGTGTCTGTGTGTCGAAAGGGAGGCTATTGTTATTGTTATTGTTGTTTTAAGCCCAGCCGATTGCGTAGAGCCATATCAGGGCTATAACCAGTTCAAAACATACACAATACTTCAACAGGAAAAAATGAAAAGAAAATTAAGTACATATATTAATGCATTCGCGCACATTATCTAAGGAGATGCCCTTGGTGTTGACCATCCCGTCCAATTTATCGCACATGGGAAATCAAAAAACATACCTGAATACACAAATTTAAATATAAATAAGGACACTAAAACATATATAAAAACAGGCCTAAATTATCTAAAACTGCTTCCGCATGTCTCATTTTCCTAGAGCCAAAAATGCACTCAACACTCGTACACAGTTATCAATCCTAAGAGAAAGTACGTAAGACTTTATCAAACACATACAGGTGAATGGACCAGCAAAGCAGAAAAAGACAGGGAAAAACGACAGAAAGCAAAGGAACAAGGCAGAAACAAACAGAATGACAGAAAAGAGGAAATTTCTAACACAGAATTTCCAGAAGTTGGGGATACTACTTATACTGAAAGAGCCCCCGGTATCCCCACGGGGGTGAAAGGGAGGTAGGGGAGCAAGTGTTGAGCTAGCACAGCGCATATCAGCCTCCATGTGTGTGTGTGCGTGTGTGCGCGCAGCGCGCTCAAGCAGCCCAGATGTGTGAGCAAGGACCTAACAGATGTTTCAAGGCAGAGTTCTAGAACCAAATTTGTATTTGTGTTTACCTGCAGTTGTATTTCTATTTTGTTCGTTTTTGTTTGTTTGTTCGGTTTGATCAGAATTGAGATACGGTGTGAAATTCACGCTACTGTCCTGGATAAAACGGCAACACCACGGTGCAGCACGTGCACCATCCAATGGGTTTTCTGCATGCCTGTGTTTCTGCTTATCTATGAACGTGGATTCTTCAATACAATTTTGCCAGAGACAAATCCTTTACTGCCATGAGATCTTTAACGTGCACCGAGTGCGTGCTGCAGGCAGGACCTCGGTTTACTGTTTCATTCGAAAGCCAAGCACCAAGACTACCACTTAAGATATAGAGGAAGAGGGCAGGGAGAGAAAGATATGTTCGATTGCAGGTTTTTGGCGTCCTACGTAGTTAACTGCAAGGCCACACATTCCGTAGTACCACACAGATCCCACACGTTGGTAGCCACAAATATATCAGTCTAACAGGGTAAGTCTGCATCTCTCAGGCCTGGTCGTCACCAGGACATATAACATACTTCGGGACAGTACAGTTTCTTCTATTTCTTCATCTGTTTATCAAGATGGCAGACAATATCAAAGAATAACTGTCGCGAATGATTTATTATTAACTATTGTTTTAGTCGATGGGTTTCCTTTTTCGATTTCAGTTTGAAATATTCAACTCGATCACGGTCCCAGGTTGTATTGATCTGAAATTCACACCCAAGGTCGTTCTCACGCAACAGGCGCATGAAGGAAACAAAAGGAGAATGGAAGAAACTCTACTGTCCCGAAGTTTGTAATATGTCCTGGTGTCGACAAGGCCTGAGAGATACAGACACTTGCTGTGTTGATCAGGAAATTTACGCACCACCAATAATGACGTACTCGTATGGTGGATGAATCGCGACTGCGTGGTTCCAGTCTTCCCAACGGACAGACAGCACGCTCAATTCTGGGTCGGGGCCGGAAAAAAAAAATCCCATGATAACTTGTTGGAACGATGATGTTTCGTATCCATGACTTCGCAGTCAGTAGTCTGTTGCGCTTATCACATGGACATGGATATCAGTTATTGCTACATTTTTTTTTTACTTAGAGATAATGGTATTAAACTGTCTGTGTATGTGACATTGTCAGAGAATTGGGACAGGCTACGTATAGCAATTCCGTAGTAGGGCGATCATCCCTAATCCAGGGATCGCGTGTGGCAAGCAGCGGGTGGACTGCAGATATGGAAGTAAGCTGGAACAAGCTAGGTTTGCCTGGACGAATAAGCAGTCCCACACGAGTTGATGACTTGTTTCTATCATGACAGAGCAGGGTGGCACCTGGCAAGGTCACACCTAACCGACTCCCATTATATCCTTTGACGGAGCCATGAAGTGTATAAGGACCGCCCAAAGCACTAACACCCTGTGCTCACAGGGTACGCCGTTTTGGCCATGACCTGAGGGCAGATTACGCCCTACATAATCATCAACGGCTGAAGTCATACGTTCGGATGGGAACTACAAGACATCGCTCTCCTTCTTCAATTATATGAAATGGTTCATCTTCAAGACAGTTCCTAGTCGTGAACACGCTGGGAGGCTAATACAAAACAAGAACAAGCCAGAGGTTCCAAGCCTGCAGGCATATTCCAACAAAAACCATACGATCTGATTTCAAACGTCTACACGATCATTTCCATCAGTCAAGAATGATGCTTACCAGCTGAGGTCTCTCTAGAGCGGAGTAGCGCCATGTCTCGAGCCTCGACAGGATCCTATTCACCTAAGCTACGTTAGGTTCCCCGCCCCCCCCCCCCCCCCCCCCCCCCCCGTCCATCCTTGCTCCTGCGGTCAGACAGCGATGTCGCCTCTATCAAGTAGAATGACAGGAGACATGGCAGACTACAGTTCCTCTGACCACCAAGGTCCATGGCACCTGCAGGTATTAGAAAAATCGTTCACCTTCATTACCTGATCATGTGGACGCAAAATGAAAGAAGAAGAATGCGAAGAAGAAGAATGCGAAGAAGAAGAAGAAGAATGCGAAGAGAAGAATACGAAGAATGCGAAGAAGAAGAAGAAGAAGAAGAAGAGAAGAAGAAGAAGAAGAAGAAGAAGAAGAAGAAGAAGAAGAAGAAGAAGAAGAAGAAATAATAATAATAATCAAGAATCTGGTGCAATAAAAAGTTCTCAGACTAAATATACTTGCTGCCAAAAAATGCTCTGAGAATAAATACACTATAGTGCCTTTAATGTCTTTCAACCTAAGATGTTGAAGAGAACGTGGTTTCTTCTGAGATCTTTCTCTCTCTCTCTCTCTCTCTCTCTCTCTCTCTCTCTCCGCACTTGCTTTCTTTTCTTTTCTCTCTCTTTCTCTTTCTGTCTCCCTTTAAAAATAAAAATGAAATTGTTTCGAACTGAGTGAGGTATGCATCCATGTGTCAAGTGTGTGTATCTGTCTGTCTGTGACAAAACCGTTTTAGCAAGATTTTTCTCAGCTCTTTCGGGATGTGTTTTTGCCCAAGTTAGGTAAGATATACATAAATTTAGAAGTCACGACACCAAAGTGAAGGTCACACGGACTCAAAAACAGCCTAAAATGAGCAGTGTGTGTGTGTGTGTCTCACACACACACACACACACACACACACACACACACACACACACACACACACACACACACACACACACACACACACAGAGTCTCAGTTGTTTTCCATTGCTATCCTTGAGGAGCAAAGAAAAACAAAACGTTAACGATAAACATCATGTGATCATCGGGAGCGGGGAAGGGTGTTACGGGGAGGGGGGGGGGGGGGTTAGTGACGAGAGATGAAAATAATGGCGAAGACCTGATTACAAAGTGACCCATTTGTCGACGAGCAGTAACATTCTGATCAGTATGAAAGCAATGAACAGCTACCTTCTGAATAAAAAGTGTAATTTGCGCATAAACAGATGCCAGAAAAACCCAAGCCCATACAAATACAACAAGAAACGTCACGTTATAAAACAGGAAAAAGGGCTCAGTAAATAAGACAGTAACACAGGAATAATAGAAAAATGTTGATACTAATAACAAATAAAACAACAACAGCAATGGTAATAATAATGATAATAATAATAGTAATAATAATAATAATAACAATAACAATAATAATAACAATAATAATAATAAATAAATAAATAGATAAATAGAATAAATAAATACTGATACAGGTCCTCATGTCAAAAGAGTCCTCAGCACTTTTACAAAAGACTTGAGAGACAAAAAGCAGACACGTGTAAAGCAAACACATGTCAACCCCTACCGTTAAGATGGAAACAGACGAATTACTCATACGATAATGGAGTTTGTTCAAGGGGGATTCTTCGGAAAAATTCCATACACGCCAGACCCAACTCTGCCAGCAATTACCTGGCAGATTTCCTAAGCCTGAACACAATCTTATGCGCTGGCAATGTCTTGAAATGGGGAGAGGGTGAAGGGACCTATGAAACACTAAGCTGACACCACCAGAATGATGGAAACATTTCAGATGGGCAGCGAACTGGAAAGAAGTTATTATAATGACCTTAAACTATGTGCCAATGTAAATTGGAAATATACAAAATGGTTTGGCGTACACAGAAAAGAAAGGCAGGGTGATCCTTTATCGCCATATTTTTTATCTCATTTGCGCCAAATTCCCATAATCTATGATTTAACAAAACAGAAAAACACAGAAAATAAAAACAAAGGATAAAGAAATTGTTTTGTCTCAATTTGCAGGTGACACTCCTATCCAGAAGAAAGTGAAGAACCTTTTATATAGGCTATTTCCCACTTTAAAGAAATTTGCAAATATTTCAGGTCTAAAAATGAATTATCAAAAACAACAACAACAACAGCAACCAACCAACCAACCAACCAAAAACTAACAAGCAAACAAACAAACAAAACACACAGGTAGTTTGGACAGGCAGTAAGAAAAATTGCAAAGATAGATTTCTAAGAGATATGAATTTTCGCTGGGACCCAGGTAACTTTAAGGTTTTAGGAATAAGATTTGTTCAACTGATACAAAACTTATAATGGATATCATTTATGAAAACAAAGTAGAACAGATAAATAAAATGCTGTGTTACCGGGTGTGGAACAAATGTCAGCTTAGTCCTATGTGGAAAACTACAGTCACTAATACCCTTATTACTGCCAAACTCACCAACTTATTTATTTCGTTGACGGAACCTACAACTTCATTCATGAGTGAAGTTGACAGACTGCTGGTTTCCTTCTGATGGGGTGGAAACATATATAGCATTAAAAAGATAATTACCTATAAATATATGACTATAGGGGTATAAATATCTTTAATGTTGATACTTTTTTTTTAGTCTCGTTAAAACTTATGTAGCTGAGAAAGCTTGATCGAAAAGAATTAATTCGTACTAAATTCCTACTCAACATTCACCCACACTTTACTAATTTACGGTGATTTACGGGTGAGTATGCAAATATTCTGACAACTAGAATAAACAATCTATTCTTGAAAGACATTCTTAGACACTATAAAAACCTGCACAAAAAAATGTCCCTCTTCTGATTTCGATAAATTTTTATCATAATGTATATTTTATGACGTGAATATAATAAGAGGGGAAGAGACTGTATAATAATAATTTTATGTAAGAGTGGATCGAAAATGGTATTACAAAAATATAACATCTACCAAACTCTAGTGGTACTTTCTATAAATTCAAGAACTTAAAAACAAATATCCTTTACCGAAAATAATGTTTTGGTATATGAAGGAATCATATCTGCTATAAAATTTTACCAGGATAAAAAACTAAAACAATAGTAGATCTCTTCAAAGAACAACTGAAAACAAATCATGGCGAATACTTAAAAAAGTTAACAAAACTGCACTAAAGCATTAAACAAATGTGCCCATGAACCAACTGCGGTAAGGAAATGGAATGAGTTCTATGGTGACTTACACTGGGAAAATTAGTTTTCTTTTTAAAACCGTAAAGAGAACAACAAATGATACACAGCTGAGATAGTTTCAGCTTCGTACCATACATTGGATTTGGTTAATACCCACGAAGAAATATCTTTTCAAATGTACATTTGTATAGCCTTCCCTATGCAGCTTTTGTAAAGAAGAAGATACCATCCCTAATTTATTTTGGGAATGTAAAAGTTATAAAGTTTACACAAATCTACAAGATCTCATTGAAAATAACTGTGTGCATTTCACCGACTTAACTTTTTTCTGGAACACTGATTTTGTTTGCAGTAAAATGCAACATAAGAACTAATAGCATACTAGATTTGTTTATTTTATTGGGAACATTACATGTTTAAATGTAAACAACAAGGACATGTATCAAATGCACCAGATTTTCGTGGTTTTTCTTAAATATCGATATACGGTTGAAAAACGTTCAAGTTTATGCCAACGTAAAACTCATCTATTTAACGAGAAATGATACCCTACTTTCATCTTTTGAACCAAGTGTTAAATAACGCCAGTTTCCAGTACATTCCCAGTGAACATAAAAAGTTAACATATTGTGCAGAATACAAAATGATATCTGGTTGTTTTAGGTACGTACAAATGTATACTGTGTTGATAATTTTGATATCAAAATGTCCTGTTTTGGTACGAATGTTTTGTCAAATTAATAGATTTCTACCTATATCCATGTTTTCTGAGTATACCATTTTCATTGCTGACACATCTGTTACCATTCTTCAGTGTTTTTGACTGACTTTCTTCCAAGCTGTCCATGAAGCACATGTGTGAGACTACGAAAAGAGAATATGGTAGTATTTTATGTTAATGTCTTCCTGAGGAGGAAAACACGTGTGCATGTGCGTGTGTGTATGAATGGGAGGGGTGGGTGAATGGGTGTGGGTATGAGTGGGATATATATTCGTTCAAACGAAGATCAGACAGACTACGTCAATGCCGTACACTGTTTTTGAGGAGGTTCATGATGTTGAATACTGTGTGTGTGGATGTGGGTGCGTGTGCGTGGGTGTTTGTTTGTGTGTTTAGTTTGTTTGTTTGTGTGTGTTCGTTCTTTAATTTAACGTCTTTTCACTATAAGTGATATTAGACGGATTTGTGTGTGTGTGTGTGTGTGTGTGTGTGTGTGTGTGTGTGTGTGTGTGTGTGTGTGTGTGTGTGTGTGTGTGTGTGTGTGTTTGCGTGCGTGCGTGTATGTGTGTGTGTTCGCGCACGCGCATGTGCGCGCGCGCTCGCGCGCGTGTGTGTGTGTGTTCGTTCCCGCACGAGCGTGCGTGCGCTTCCTGCAAAAGGTGATGATTTATAAACTCCAGGCAAAATCTGTCAGTTGCCTTACAATGTATGTTTCATTGGAACACGTTCATGCTCTTTGTGTTTTTCCTCTTATAGTCCCTGCCATCCCCATTTTCACCTGAATATTTATTTGGAAATAAAATCGTTTGCTGTAATGTTGCGGATACCAAACTTGAAACATGTGAAGATTAAAAGGACAGTAAACAGGGAGTTACTTTATCCGCTCATTAAATCAACACAATCAGAGGTTGTGTGAGGACATTCAGCACAAACTTTTCTACGTAGGATGCATTTCTCAAAATGCAGTTGCCATGGATTCCAAGTTGTTACTCTTACGTGTTGTGTATATGTGCAGGTTGATAATCATTACTTTTTTGTGTCCGGTAAAACATTCATCATCTGCCATGAGCTTCAAGTCTGTTTCCCGTTCGTGTGTTATCTTGTACTGAATGTTGATACCTGCATGTACTGTTGGTCTGTGCAAATGGTTGTGGTATATCACAGATCAACACTTACTGTTACCGACATATTGATGGTCTGTGCAAATGGTTGTGGTATACCACAGATCAACACTTACTGTTGCCGACATATTGATGGTCTGTGCAAATGGTTGTGGTATACCACAGATCAACACTTACTGTTACCGACATATTGATGGTCTGTGCAAATGGTTGTGGTATACCACAGATCAACACTTACTATTGCCGACATATTGATGGTATGTGCAAATGGTTGTGGTATACCACAGATCAACACTTACTATTGCCGACATATTGATGGTATGTGCAAATGGTTGTGGTATATCACAGATCACCACTTACTATTGCCGACATATTGATGGTATGTGCAAATGGTTGTGGTATACCACAGATCAACACTTACTGTTGCCGACATATTGATGGTCTGTGCAAATGGTTGTGGTATACCACAGATCAACACTTACTGTTGCCGACATATTGATGGTATGTGCAAATGGTTGTGGTATACCACAGATCAACACTTATTGTTGCCGATATATTGATGGTATGTGCAAATGGTTGTGGTATATCACAGATCAACACTTACTATTACCTACATGTCTGAAAGAGAAAAGAATAAGGAAAAAATGACTTGCCTTAAAAAGAAAAAGAAAGAAATACGTTGATGCTAATGAACATTATAAGAAATTAGAAGAGAAGTAAGCATTTATATTTTCCAGATCCGATTCAAACACTGGTCTGTGTAATGCTGTCTTTCTGTTTCAGACAAGGCTATAATTTCATGATTTACAGACGACGTGTGGAAAATCGTTGTTTTGCTAGACGGTTTATTGCTCTCTCTCTCTCTCTCTCTCTCTCTCTCTCTCTCTCTCTCTCCTCTCTCTCTCTCTCTCTCTCTCTCTCTCTCAATACGCATGTGTTACAGCCGGAGCGTGCCTGAGGTGCGCCAGCTGATCACATAAAGGTGATCGTCCATCCACATTATCGATCTGCGTTACACCTTCAATCAGCCACGGGAAGAAAAACAACACACACACACACACACACACACACACACACACACACACACACACACACACACACACACACACACACACACACACACACACACAGAGGCAATGTGGTGGGTTGGTGGTGGAGGAATACAGAGGCAGAGCTGTAGATCACGTGTGTATAGATGATTATTTATGTAAGTTGTATTCCTGTACAGTTTTCCCAAACACATATGTTATCGCAGGACACCCGTTTCTTCAAAACAATGATCTATTACTCTAAGAAAATAGCTGATTTTTAAATTAACTTTTGGAGTTTGTTCAAGAAGGACTCATTGCGTTCGGATAATTCCATACACGCTCCACCCAAAGCGGTCAGCAACTGTCTGGCAGACTCACTGACCCTGTGCAAAATCTATGCGCTGGCAAGGTTTTGAAATGGGAGAAAGGGCGGGGGCGGGTGGGGTGGGGTGGGAGGAAAAGAAGGACTATGAAACACCATGATGACATGACCACAATGGTGGAAACATCAAGATGGGCAACGAACGGATCAGTTATTAATGTTGCCAGCCGGGATTAAACTCCAGATATCATAAAGTCTTAATGTCCACGGGCTTCGTGTAAAAGAACCAACCCACGCCACCACTTTCAGATCCTGCCAGCTCATGGGTTTATGTGCAGGCTTAAAGGCTTGTGACATGATCACAATACACATGGCACCTGTGACGTTAGTGCCTATGGAATCTGTTCAGAGCGCGGAGACGTCGCCTTTGGAAACTGAAACTGAAACTAGACAGTTTTTTTCTGTCGATGTCGTTTTCGTTCGTTGTTTCTTTGAATGTATAAATATTTTCGTATGTGCTTTCAGACGACGAAGTTATTTGATATACAAAAATAAAAAGAAATAAACGTGCGTGTGCGTAAGTGTTGCAGTTAAAAAAAAAAAAGCATTCTACAATATTCAAGTGGTAATGGAAATCCAGTAAGAAAACAATCAAAGCAATGAAAGCTGTGAAGATATCAGGCTTTAATCAAAGAGAGGAGGGTAGAGGGGAAGAGGGAGAGAGACCGTGTGTGTGGTGTGTGTGGTTGTGTGTGTGTGTGTGTGTGTGTGTGTGTGTGTGTGTGTGTGTGTTGTGTGTGTCTGTGTGTGTTGTGTGTGTGTGTGTGTTGTGTGTGTGTGTGTGTTGTGTGTGTGTGTGTGTGTGTGTGTGTGTGTGTGTGTGTGTGTGTGTGTGTGTGTGTGTGTGTGCACGCGCGCATGCATTACGTGTATGTGTTTGTATGGCCTTCTGCGGGCGTGTTAAATTCGTTTCTTCCAACAGTTCCACATATAAAATCAATTCTCCACGCTCGGAATAAAATCCATATGGACTGGTACTTTGGCTCAGTGGGTCACACCGCCATGCTGGGGTCACAGGGGTCATAAAGTTCCACCCTCTCTGCTTCACGTTAACGTTTTAAATAATGTATGTCAGTGTGCAGAAAGTGAAAGGGACTTACAAAATCTTGTGAATATACTAGAAACAGAAAGCAAAGGTAAGGGGGGCTGGAACTAAACAGCAGGAAGACTGAAGTCATGGTGATCAGTAAAAAACATGAAATCCCCTCATGCAAAATAACAGCAAATGGCACAACCTTGAAACATGTTGATAAGTTTAAATACCTGGGAACGATCATTTCATCAGACGGCAGATGCACATCAGAAATAGCCGGCAGAATCGGCCAAGCCAAAACAGCATTCGGGAAGATGACAGGCATTCTTACCAACAAATGCCTATCAATTAACATCAGGAAGAGAGTCCTTGAATGTTATATAGAACCAATACTGTTGTACGGATGTGAGGCGTGGACAGTCAACAAACAAAGCCAGAACAAGATTGAGGCAGCCGAGATGTGGTTTCTAAGAAGAATGTTGAGAGTTCCATGGACAGCAAAGAAAACAAACGAGACAGTCTTGATGGAGGCAGACACAAGTAGATCACTCATAAGGAAGATTAGGAAAAGGCAGGCAACATTTACAGGCCATTTTATGAGGAAGGGGGATTTGGAGCACCTGGTCACAACGGGAAAGCTGGAGGGTAAGAGAGCACCGGGTAGACCCAGGGAGAAAATGCTGGACGGACTTGCAGAGTGGACTGGGGACGAGGGGGTGGGAGAGATGCTAAGGGCAACGAGAGATAGAGACATATGGAAGTCCATGATCGCCATGCGGCAGGGCACCTGATGATGATGATGATGACGTCAGTGTGATTTTGTTGCGCGCTTCAGTAGCTCAGCTGCTTGAACTCCGAACTCAAGTTATTGTTACTGTTACTGTTACTGTTATTGTTGTGTGTGTGTGTGTGTGTGTGTGTGTGTGTGTGTGTGTGTGTGTGTGTGTGTGTGTGTGTGTGTGTGTGTGTGTGTGTGTGTGCACGCGCGCATGCATTTTTTTAAAGCCCAGCCGACTGAATAGAGCTATAGCAGGGTTATAATCGTTACAAAACATATAAAACTTCAACAGGAAAAACAAAACAAAAGAAAATTAAGTACACATATCAATGCATTCGTGCACAAAATCTAAGGACATGCCCATGATGATGACCACTCCGTCCAATTTATCGCACAGGGGATTTAAAAAAAATACCTGAATACAAATGTAAGCATACCTAAGGACACCAAAACATGTATAAAACAGGCATAAATTGCCTAAAATTGCTTCCGCATATCTCACCTCCCAAGAGCCAAAAATGCACTTAATACAGTACCCAATTATCAATCCTAAGAAAAAAAAGTACGTAAGACTTTATCGAACACATACAGGTGAATGGGCCAGACAGGAAGAAAATGATAGGAAGAAATGGCAGAAAGCAAAGGAACAAAGAAACAAAGGAAGTGACAGAAAAGAGGAAATTTCTAGCACAGAATTTCCAAAAAGGTGGGGATACTATTTATACTGCAAAAAAGCCACCCGGCATCCCTACGGGGGATCGAATTCACGTGCCATCAACCGAGGGTTCCAACCTGGGACACACAACGTTAATACAAAACTGGACTTCTTCTGCCCATCATAACAAAATCGTTGTTTTGGTGGTGTCAGTGTACGATTAGATAAGCTCCCCTGTCCTTTAAACCACAACATCCTTGTCCTCCACTTCTTTCAGTTGTCATCTAGGTCGCAAGTATCACCAAAGGCGGCTGCTGACGTAAAACTAAATCAAATCAAAGCATTGAGTTTGGTTAAGAATGGATCAGAAAACGTTCAGGGCGCCGACTATACCTATTATCCCCCTCCCCCCTCCGTGAAAATCAATTAGCTTGACGTATGGATTGAAGCGACGTCAATGTCGGTCACTGCAATTGTCGAGAATGGCCATAAAAAGGTAAACGCGTCATTTGCCGATTGCAATAACTCCGAATACATCCAAATATGGACTGATGACGCGACAGGTGTTCTATAGCTTCTTTTTCTGTGTGTCATAAACAAGATAGGTGTGTAGTTGTTTCTGAGTGAGTGAGTGAGTGAGTGAGTGAGTGTATGTGTGTGTGTGTGTGTGTGTGTGTGTGTGTGTGTGTGTGTGTGTGTGTGTGTGGGAGGAGAGAGAGAGAGAGAGAGAGAGAGAGAGTTATTGTTACTTTTATCGAAAGTCCAGTCGACTGCTTAGAGCGATATGAGGGCTATAACCGTTTCAATTAAACAATACTTCAACAGGACAAAAAAAAAAAAAAAAAAAAAAAAAAAAGGGGGGGGGGGGGGGGGGAAAATTAAGCACACAGATCAGTGCATTCGCACACATAATCTAAGATGCCCCTGGCGTTCACCGCTCTGTCGAATTTATCACACAAGGGAATCAAAAAACTGAATACAAATGCAAACAGAACTAAGGACACTAAAACATACATAAAAACGGGCCTAAGTTAGCTAAAATTGCTTCCGCTTTATCGCATTTCCTTAGACCCCCCACCCCACCTCCAAGAAATGCACTTAATATATGTATCCAATTATCAATCCTAAAGTAAAGGAAAATACGTAAGACATTGTCGAACACATACAGGTGCATGGACTAGCTAGGAAGAAATAGGAAGAAATGACGGAAAGCAAAAGAACAAGGCAGAAAGAAAGTGACAGGCAAGAGGAAGTTTCTAGCACACAGTTTTCAGAAGGTGGGGATACACCCGTACTGAAAGAGTCCCCGGTATCCCCACGGGGGGGGGGAGAAAGAGAGAGAGAGAGAGAGGAGGAGAGGAGGAGAGAGAGGAGAGAGAGAGAGAGAGAGAGAGAGAGAGAGAGAGAGAGAGAGAGAGAAGAGAAAAGAAGAGAGAGAGAGAGGAGAGAGAAAAGAGCAGAGGAGAGAGAGAGAGGACAATGAAGGAAGTTTTATCATTACAGATGTGACAAGAGACTATTCTAAATTTAACTGAAGGTCTATTTTGTTTATTCATTTACCTGTCTGTTTCATTCAAACTTCACGATAAATCTTTCTAGATCAAATTTCGAATATAATATTCCATTTTGAACGTAACTTCTGTAATAAAGAAAGAAATTAATTCTACACACTCAGCAACCACCTCCGCAAGAGAGGAGAGGAAAAGCCTTTGGTAAGAAAGAGAAGAATCGGCTCTTCACGCTTTTAGCGGTGTCTCCAGGCGGTAGGAGTAAGCCAAGGGAAATAGCTCCTGCACTCTTACTCTAAACGGAGCCACTGCATCGTTAAACCAAGTTGATAAGCCGTTGTGCGCTATGTCTCACTGTCTGGTCTGTCTCATGATGTATGTATGTATGATGTGTGTGTGATATTATGATTGTATGTTGTATTTCTAATCAACGAGACACTGTTGGTGTATATATTTTGTCTCAATCTTTGTCTTCTTTAAGACAATGGTGAACTATTAATGAATCGATGGTATTATCTATGTCGGCATTCTCATTTGATTTGACATATATTCAATGTTCTCTGACAAATACTGATGTTAACTGACGCATATGAATCCTTGCCTCCTCGAACCATAGTGTATTTGGTGGTCATGAAAGGTAAACCATCTCTCCTCTTTCTCTCTCCTCTCTCTCTCTCTTGACTCTCTCTCCCTCTCTTCTCCTCTCTCTCTACCAAGGAAAGCATACAGCACGTTGTATATGATTCAGATACTCTCGGTAAAATATACTAAGTGTCGAGAGCGAGGATAAAGTTATCTGAACTTTGGCTTGAAAATGTTGGATGATTCAGTATGTGGATTGACATAAATGAGCTTCTTCGTGTAAATCGCTCAAGACTTACTGATTATAGGTGGCAGGAATGGAACACTTATGTCACCAGCAGCGACAGATTTCATTTATATGTACACAGTTTAGCCAGTCGCACTGCATTCTGGCATACTTATCAATGGAAACGGACAGATGTAGACTTGGGGTTTCTGAAATGTCTGTACATTCTCTCCGTTATAGACAGCATATATTCGTCATCTCATTCGTCCGTACTACGTTAAGGGGCAAGAGAACATGAAATTTATCTTTGTGTTTTGTTGTCCTGCTTAAAGTAAACCTAGAATTACTGATTCCCAAAAATATTACAACCAGTGTTTAGACCTTGCTTGCTTTTGGCATCTGCCCGGGAAGATTAAACAGCTCATCATGTATTTGCGTAAAGATTTAATCATTCCAAGTACTTCTATGTTTACTACCTTTATGAACAGCGTTGTTTTTCTGATGTTAACTCTATACCCCTGTTAATTGTTCAGCTACTTTCGTAGGGGAGCATTTGCATAATAGATAATCATGCTTGCTCCTGATACCATGTGTATGTGGCCTAAGGTCATGAAAGGTAAACCATATCTCTCTCTCTCCCCTTTCCACCCCTCTTTCTTCGTACAATTCTTCCCCTTCGTCTGCATCCTTATCCTCCTTGTCTTCTCTAGATTTGTTTGTAACTTACGTAACAAATCAACTGATTCATTTTTTCTGGTGTATTTGCAGTTGTGAGCAAACAAGTTTCCACAGATTAGCAACGGCAAGTTTGAAAAATTGGCTGTCAGTCAGAACGTTTTCCCGTAAGAAAATAAAATCGCTCTCTCTCTCTTCTCTCTCTCTCGTGCTTCACTCTCCCAACCCTCCTGGCCCCACCCCGTCTTTCCTTTCCTCTTCAACTGTCTGATGAAATAAACAAGAAGGAATCTCGAGAGGGAACTGACAAGAGAGTGCTAGTGTCCGCGGTACAAGCTGATCGATCCCGAGCCCACAGAGCAGGACTGGAATCCCCATGGATCAGACACAGCCTACGTGTGATTCATTCTGGGTTTCTTCAACCATGGGGCAGTGCCTGCTTATAGTAGTGCAGACTCGGAGCCCACAGGCTTGGCTGCCGCAGAGGACAATGATAACAACAACAACAAGAACAACAATAATAATGATGAGGATGACAATTAAAAGTAGCATGATGATGATGATGATGATGATGATATAATAACAATAATAATAATTACAGTAATATCGATGATGATAATGATAATGATGATGATAGGTGAATGGACATTTCCGCAGATTAGCAAAGGCAAGTTTGAAAAAATTGGCTGTCAGTCAGTAAATTTTCCCGTAAAAAAATAAAATCTCTGTCTCTCTCGGCCTCTGTCTCTGGCTCTCTCTCTTCTCTCTCTTCTCCTCTCTCTCTCACACACACACACACACACACAACACACACACACACACTCTCTCTCTCTCACACACACACACACACTCTCTCTCTCACTCACATGCTCACTCTCCAAAACCTCCTGGCCCCACCCCCTCTTCCCTTCAACTGTCATAACATATCATTATTATCATTATTACACTATTATTTTATTATCATATTAATAGTATCATAACAATGATGATGATGATATTATTACAACAATTATTATCATAACAACATGCATAAATACATGCATACACAAATACCTGAATCCATGCATACAAAGAGAGGGGGGTTAGACAGGTAAACAGACAGACGAACAATCAAACAAACAGATGAACAGACACACGGACAGAGAGACAAACAGTACGACAGGCCGGTAGTCAGACGAACAATTAGACACACAGGCAGACAGTCAGTTAGACACACAAATAGTCCGACAAACAGTCAGACAGTCATTCAGTCAGGAAGGTACAGACAGACGAACAGACAGAGATACAGACGACAAACACAGACAGCGAAAAGAGACAATCAGAGAGACACAGTCGGTCAGAGAGAAAGACAATCTATTCTATTAGAAAGACAGAAAGTATCGAACAGACAGACAAACGAAAACACAAGGCGAGGACAGACAAGGAGTCAGACAGACACCAGAGAGTCAAACAGACAGACACAGAGAGTCATCAGACAGACACAGAGAGTCAGTCAGACAGACAGAGAGTCGACAGACAGACACAGAGAGTCAGACAGACAGACACAGAGAGTCAGACAGACAGACACAGAGAGTCAGCCAGTACACAGAGATCAGTAACAGACACAGAGAGTCAGTCGACAGACACAGGAGTCAGACGACAGACACAGAGAGTCAGTCAGAGTCAGGCAGACAGACACAGAGAGTCAGAAGAAGACACAGAGAGCAGTCAGACAGACCAGACAGCGCAGACAACACAGAAATAGAGCAGACAGACACGAAAGAGAGAGACACTCAGACAGAGCAACAAACAGACAGACACAGAGAGTCAGACACGGCAGAGCGACAGGCAGAGAAACGGAAAGAACGACCAGACACACACACACACAACACACACACACACACACAACACACACACACACACACACACACACACAACGGTTCCAAGGACTGTTGGGAAGCAGATTAAAGGTCTCTGTGAATAACGTAGGACGGACCTAAAAAAGAAAATCTTAATCTACGTCACTCGGATCATTGGCTTCATTACTGATTTTTCAATGTTAAGTTCACACACACCACACACACACACACACACACACCACACACCACACAAACACACACGCGCAGCGCGCGCGCGCGCGCGCAGAACAGAAAGAGGCACACACAGACACACCGATACAATATACGCTTGAAGACACACACACACACACACAACACCACAACACACACACACAACCAGACAGAGAGAGAGAGAGAGGCACACACAGACACACCGATACACATACACGCAGGAAGAGAGACGGGCATACACAGACGCACACAAGAGAGAGAGAAATAAGAGAGAAGGAGAGAGAGGAGAGAGAGAGAGAGAAAGGCACACACAGACACACCGATACACATACACGCAGGAAGAGAGACGGGCATGCACAGACGCGCGCGCGCGCACACACACACAACACACACCGCACACACACACGCAGGACAGAGAGAGGGCGCACAGGTAGACAGACAGAGAGACACAAAGGATAAAGACTTCAGCATGAGGATAAAAGACAGTCAAAAGGTGAAGCTGACGGAGAGAGGGGGTAGACAGAAAGAGAAACAGAAAGACAGACAGAGGCAGAGGGAGGGAGGGAGGGGGGAGAGAGAGAGAGAGAGAGAAGAAATAGAGGGACAGCTACAGAAAGCAAGAGGGAAGGATAGAGAGAGAGAGAAGAGAGAGAGAGAGAGAGAGAGAGAGAGAGAGAGAGAGAAAGAGAGAGGAGAGAAAAGAGAGAGAAGAGAGAGAGAGAGGCAGAGAGAAAAACAGAACAGCTACAGAAAGCAAGAGGGGAGATGAGAGAGAGAGAGAGTGAAAAGAGAGAGAGAGAGAATAGAGAAATTTGAGAGAGAATGTGGTGTGTGTGTGTGTGTGTGTGTGTTGTGTGTGTGTGTGTGTGTGTGTGTGTGTGTGTGTGTTGTGTGGTGAAGTGAGAGTGTGTGAGGGAAGACAGAGAGAGAGAGAGAGGAGAGAGAGAGAGAGAAGACAGAATTGAGAACGTGTGTTGTTGTGTGTGGTGTGTTTTGATGGGTGTTGTTGTTGTGTGTGTGTGTGTGTGTGTGTGTGTGTGTGTGTGGCTGTGTGTGTGTGTGTGTGTGTGTGTGTGTGCGTGTGCGTGTGTGTGTGTGTGTGTGTGTGTGTGTGTGTGTATGCGCTAGAGAGAAACAGAGACAGAGAGAGAGAGAGAGAGGGAGGGAGGGAGAAACAGATGGTGTTCTTGCCGGTCACTCGCCTGACGTGCTGAGTGCACTTCGGTCATTTCATTTCCCTTTTCTTTCATGTTGACTTAAGAACGCTTTCATGTTGACTAAGAACGCTTTCATGTTTGAATGCTTTCATGATAAGACGCTTTCATGTAGATCATTTGTCTGTAAAATGCAAAATGCTTAGGACCTTGCATCCCGTCATACTGTGCAATATAAATCTTCATTATCATTATATGGCGTGCATTCTTGTTTTTTTGTTGTTTTTTCATGTTACCGCAAGCCATCAGATACAGACACGACTTAACAGGAGCATTACCGTCATGTATATGATGTTCTGCGTGCGTGTTCACACGGACGGGGGTGGGGGATGGGTGTGGGGTGGGGGGAGGATTTAGGCACCCACAGGTCTGCAAACATGTTGACCTGGTAGGTCTGAAAAATCTCTACCCTTTACCCACCAGGCGGTATCAAACCCCAGACCTTCTCTGATTAAAAGCCCCACGTCACATCATCCACCTGACTTGACGGGTTATTGCCATTGTTGCTTAAAGCCCAGCCGACTGCGCAGAGCCATATCAGTGCTATAACCATCTCAAATTGTACGTCATAACTCGCTAGAGGGGAGAAAAAGGAACATCTGGAAAAGAAAACTAAGTATACATATCATTGCAGCTGCGCACGTAATCCGAGGAGATGTCCCTGGCGTTGACCGCTTCGTTCAATTCATCACCGGGGGATTTAAAAAAAAAATCAAACCTGAATATAAACGTAACTTAAGAAACTAAAACAGATCTAAAAACGGGCTAAAATTAATTGAAATTGCTTCTCTATATCATATTTCCCTAGAGCTAAAAATGCACTTGATACATTTACTCAATTATCACTCCTCAAAGAAAGTACGATAGGCTCTATGGAACACACAGGTGAATGGACCGGCAAGGCAGAAAATGATAGGAAAAAATAACAGAAAGCAAAGGAGGAAGAAAGAAAACAAAGACAGTGACGAAAAGAGGAAATTTCTAGCACAGAATTTCCAGAAGGTGGGGATATTTTTACACCGAAAGAGCCACCACCATCCCCACGGTGGAAAACTTGACGGTTGGTATCTTGTCACAATCCCAGTCATAGCGACCTTGCTTACGGTTAGGGATGATCCATTTTCCTGTCCATCTGACAGGTCAGTAAGCATGTTAATCTTCAGCGTCTGGCGTGAACAGACAGAGGACAGCGCAGAGATCAATGACAAAGACATGCAGACAGACAGACAAGACAGACAGACAGACAGACACAAGCCAACTGAGGTCCCTTTCTTCTGCAAGCACCGCATGGGGAGGAGTCTTGTGGCACTGGGTTTTGTTTTCACTTGTCAGTATGATTTTTTTTAACTACAGAACTTAATCTTACAGGAAACACTCACCTCATATTTAACATTTAACACATCATGTAGTGAAGAAAACTATTCGACACACGCAGGCGGAAGAGGTCTACGTATTCCATATTTGGAACATAATCACACTGACTAAAAAAATTAAAAACGCAAAAACAGAATTTCTAAATTAAACGTTTCCCAGTCAGCTTTTGGTATGAACTATTCCAAAACAATCCATAATACCTGTCAAAGACGAGCTCCCTACAAAAAGAAACGCTGCTCAAGGCTGACAGTTGCCACTGGGAAACAGCTAGCACGTGCTTTGGAAAAACCAACTGGACACAAGGACAAGATGGACTAGCAAGCTCAATGAAAAGACAGGGGACACTCAGTCGAGTCTCACCCCTTTCACTGATGCGTGATTGAGAGTATTGCACAAATCTCCTGACCAGCACCACAGACGTTTGCATCTCTCGGGCCTGGTTGACACCCGGGTATAATACGACAAGAAGCGTAGAATACAGCCTTGTCATGTAGTCTCAGTCCAGAATGGAACCCATAGCATCATGGCTGCTATTGTCATCGTCGTCACCATGATGGCATTGTGAAAAATTGTCAGATTGTTATTGTTATTTTTGTTTAAAGCCCAGCCGAATGTGTAGTCATATCAGGGCTATAACCGCTTCGAAACAAACAAAGCTTCAACAGGGAGAGAGAAAAAAAAGAAAACCAAGTTACACACATCAATGCATTCGCGCACACAATTCAAGGACACCCCCCCGGCGTCGACCATTCCGTACAATTTATCACACATCGGATTAAAAAAAACACACACACCTGAATACAAATGTAAGCATACATAAGGACACCAAAACACATATAAGAACAGGCATAAATTACCCAAAATTGCTTCCGCATATCCCACCTCCTTAGAGCCAAAAATGCACTCAATACATGTACCCAATTATCAAACCTAAGAGAAAGCAGGTAAGACTTTATCCAACACATACAGGTGAAGGGACCAGCAAGGCAGAAAATGATACGAAGAAATGACACAAAGCAAAGGAACAAGGCAGAAACAAAGAGAGTGACAGAAACGAGGAAATGTCTAGCACAGAATTTCCAGAAGGAGGGGATACTACTTATACTGCTAGCGCTCACGGCATCCCCACAGGGGATTGTCTCAGATTCTGTGGTCATTAAGATGGCATAGGAAATGGGACATGAAAATGATCAATTTGTTCTGAGATCTTGCATCTCACCAGATATTCTACATTTTGTACTTCTAAAGATTATAGTGCCCTTGAAGCGGAATGAAACTGAATAAAATGTTACATGATGCAAGGACAATGGTAAACTGTCACAACAGTGACTACAACATGTAAATATTGTCGTTCTTCAAATAGTGGAGTCCACACACCTCCCTCAGAAATGAGCTGATTACAAGCGCTTCTCTGGTCCATGTGACCCTCATCTCGACACCTTGTACTCCAAAGTTATGCACGCGCGACCCCTCAATGGTCCAAATCTAGCAACGATCTTTTTAGAAACAGCTGAAAATATCTCGGTGATACATTTTTTAAACCCAGACACACACACACACACACACACAGAGGCGCGCGCGCGGGCGCACACACACACACCACGCACGCACGCAAACGCACACTCACACACACACACACACACACACACACACACACACACACACACACACACACACACACACACACACACACACAACCTCTCTTCCAATTGATAGACAAAAAAGGGAACTTGAAAAGCCATGAGATTACCGCTATAAAAGGAAATAACCGACAAAAAAGCCATGGGATTATTAATAACAAGGAAAGTTGATGAAAAAAATCATGGGATTAATAGTAAAAAGGGGAAGAACTGATGAAAAAGCCGTGGGGTATGCGGTTTAAAGGAAATAAAACTAACGGGGGAAAAATGAAAGTACTGATGAAAAAAAGTAATGGGATTTGCGGTATAAAGGGAAGGAACTGACAAAAAATGTAATTGGATTAGCGGCATAAAGGGAAGGAACTGATGAAAAAGTCATGGGATTAGCGGTACAAAGGGAAGGAACTGATGAAAAAAGTCATGGGATTAGCTGTATAAAGGGAAGGAACTGATGAAAAAGTCATGGGATTAGCTGTATAAAGGGAAGGAACTGATGAAAAAGTCATGGGATTAGCTGTATAAAGGGAAGGAACTGATGAAAAAGGTCATGGGATTATGGTATAAAGGGAAGGAACTGATGAAAAAGTCATGGGATTAGCTGTATAACGGGAAGGAACTGACAAAAAAGTCATGGGATTAGCTGTATAAAGGGAAGGAACTGATGAAAAGTCATAGGATTAGCGCTATAAAGGGAAGGAACTGATGAAAAAGGTCATGGGATTATGGTATAAAGGGAAGGAACTGATGAAAAAGGTCATGGGATTATGGTATAAAGGGAAGGAACTGATGAAAAAGTCATAGGATTATGGTATAAAGGGACGGAATTGATGAAAAAGTCATGGGATTATGGTATCAAGGGAAGGAACTGATGAAAAAAGTCATGGGATTAGCGGTACAAAGGGAAAGAACTGATGAAAAAAGTAATGGGATTATGGTATAAAGGCAAAGAACTGATAAAAAGAAAATCCGTGAATTAGCGGTACATAGGGAAAGAACTTGAGGAAAAGGCCCTAGAATTGGCGGTATACAGGTGAAACAACTGCTAATCTCCTTGGGTTTGTCTGGTGCTCTTTTTCCCTCGAGCATTCCTGTCATGAGTAGGTGCTCAAATTTCTCTTGTCTCATAAAATGTCCTATAAATGTTGCTTGCTTTCTCCTAATCTTCTTCTTTAATATTCTTTTTGTGTTTGTCTTTTTCAAAACTGTTTCGTTTGTTTTCTTTGCTGTCCATGGAAGTCTTAACATTCTTTTTAGAAAACACACTTCTAGGCAGATGGAACCTGGGACCTTCCTTTTTATCCACTTGACTGACAACTCTGACCATCAATGAGATACAAAACCTGGATTTTCTGAAATAATAAATTCTGCATGGAATGGGAGATTGTTAGAATGGCTTGACCATTTTGGGTCTCACCCCCCCCCCTCTCCATCCCCTGCCCTTCCTCACCACCGACCTCCCTCCCCAGCCCATAGTTTCAACTTCAATCAATGTATGGCGGTGATTGTTGTTTCCATCAGCTAAATTGATGGCCAGAATGGCGACTAACGCCTTGGAGGCCGTGCACAGCTACACCTGTCCTTCCAATCTCGTGGCTGCTCCCATCCACGTGCTGGCGGCTCACGTGAATGGCACTTGGCCTGCAGTCCACTTTCTGATCGATCGTGACACAAACTGTCGTTGCCGCTCGTCGTAAACTTGCAAAGAAACTGCAAAAGAAAACGTATTTGGTGCCAGTCAAATGGCCTGACATTTTGCATGATTGCGTTTAATTTGACTTCAAAGTGTAGTTTGTATTTATGCGTATGTATTCATTTTTTTTTCTTTTTCCTCCTCTATTCTACACAGTGGATGTACCATACGAAATCCGAACTTTTCTTCCGCCGAGAAAAGTGTTCGTTCGTTCTTTGATTAACGTCTTTTCACTATGAGGGATATTAGCAAAAAAAACAAAAAAAAAGTATGTGAGATGAGAGATGGGCGGGTTGGTTTTGGGGCAGAGAGGAGACAGAGTTATAGACATAAGTACGTGGGAAAATAGAAAAATGGAACAACAACTTAACACTAACATTTAACATCAACAATGTGTATGGAAAATTTAACTCTGAAATACAAACTTCATAAACTTAAAGTAATGCATTAACAGGACTGTGAACCAACGATTCTGAAATTTTAACTGACAAAAATTGATCGGAAGTTTCAGAATAATTTTCTTGTGTAAACATTTTTGGTCAAAAAGAACGTAGCATTTTGCAGTAAAATAGACAATGAAACAGTGTGAATTGTTCGCCGCAAATACACTTGACATTTTTACAGGAAAAGTGTGTCACCATTTGTATGTGTAATATATATTATATATATATATATATATATCTGTGTGTGTGTGTGTGTGTGTGTGTGTGTGTGTGTGTGTGTGTGTGTGTGTGTGTGTTTTCCTGTATGCATGTGTTCCTACAGAATCTTGCCAGGGATAACTGCTTTGTTACCGAAGGATCTGTATAGTGTGTTGAATGTATGCTGCACACAGAATTCTGGTTTATCGTCCCTTCCTAAAGACCAAAACCTAGACCACCCTTTAAATCTAGAGGCATAGGAGGTGGGGGAGGTGGGAAAAGTGGGCGAGAAATAACTCCTTGTCCATTCTGCGAACAGCTAGGCCACAAACTATTCCATCTGTTTGATGTGTTTTTTGTGTTTGCCCCGTTTGGGCCCTGATCTCAGCCCTCTCAGCTAAGTCAGAAACACCCTCACAATGACAGAAATGTACACAGATAAAGACAGACAGAAGTGTACACAGATAAAGACAGACAGAGGTGTACACAGAAAAAGAAAGACAGAGGTGTACACAGAGAGAGAAAGACAGAGGTGTACACAGAGAAAGACAGAGGTGTACACAGAGAAAGACAGAGGTGTACACAGAGAAAAGAAAGACAGGTGTACACAGAGAAAGACAGAGATGTACACAGAGAAAGACAGAGGTGTACACAGAGAAAGAAAGACAGAGGTGTACACAGAGAAAGACAGAGGTGTACACAGAGAAAGACAGAGGTGTACACAGAGAAAGAAAGACAGGTGTACACAGAGAAAGACAGGTGTACACAGAGAAAGAAAGACAGAGGTGTACACAGAGAAAGACAGAGATGTACACAGAGAAAGACAGAGGTGTACACAGAGAAAGAAAGACAGAGGTGTACACAGAGAAAGACAGAGGTGTACACAGAGAAAGAAAGACAGGTGTACACAGAGAAAGAAAGACAGGTGTACACAGAGAAAGACAGGTGTACACAGAGAAAGAAAGACAGAGGTGTACACAGAGAAAGACAGAGATGTACACAGAGAAAGACAGAGGTGTACACAGAGAAAGAAAGACAGAGGTGTACACAGAGAAAGACAGAGGTGTACACAGAGAAAGAAAGACAGGTGTACACAGAGAAAGAAAGACAGGTGTACACAGAGAAAGACAGGTGTACACAGAGAAAGACAGACAGAGGTGTACACAGAGAAAGACAGGTGTACACAGAGAAAGAAAGACAGAGGTGTACACAGAGAAAGACAGACAGAGGTGTACACAGAGAAAGACAGAGGTGTACACAGAGAAAGAAAGACAGAGGTGTACACAGAGAAAGACAGAGGTGTACACAGAGAAAGACAGAGGTGTACACAGAGAAAGACAGACAGGTGTACACAGAGAAAGACAGAGGTGTAATAATAATAATAATAAAAATATTTATATAGCGCAAAATCTTGATAAAATCAAATCTAAGCGCTGAAGCAGACACACACGCAAGCACGCACGCACGCACGCACGCACACACACGCACGCACACACACACACACACACTCACACACACGCATGGCTATAAATGGGGAGAAAGAATAAAAGCAATAAAAGCAAGAATAAAAGCAATGGAAAATTATAGAGAGCATAGCATATACAATTATATATTATAACCATGTGATTCCCTCCGAGCGGAGACAGGCTGCAGAGGGGAGGGGGGGGGGGGTTGAGTGAGGTTAGGATTTTATGAGGAGGAGAAAAGGTGAGTTTTGAGAGCGGACTTGAAGGAGACAAAAGTAGGTTCCTAAAGGACTGAGAGAGGAAGTTTGTTCCAGGAGAGTGGACCAGAAACAGAGAAGGCTCGTGGACCATAGGTATTGAGCTTAGTGCGTGGAAAGCGAAAAGTCAGAGGATCGGAGGCAGAGCGGAGGGTACGTGAGGGAACATAGATCTCAAGTAGGCTTGACAGGTAATCGGGGGCTGCGTTATTGAGGCTTTTGTAGCACATGGTGTCTAGTTTGTACTGTATGCGCTTTGATACAGGGAGCCAGTGAAGTTGTGCCAGGAGAGGAGATATGTGGTCAGCTTTTTTCTTTTTGAGTACAAGGCGTACAGCATTGTTTTGAATGCGCTGTAGGATGTGAATGGTGGAGGCAGGAAGACCAGACAGGAGTGAATTGCAATAGTCAATGCGAGACATTATGAAGGAGAGAACGAGTTTTGCAGTTGTTTCGACAGAGAGATACTTCCTGATCAGCCTTATACGATGGAGATGATAGTAGCAGGATCTGGCAGTTTGAGAAACAAAGTTGTTCATGGAGAGGGTAGAGTCAATGCAGACACCAAGGTTTTTAGCTGAATCAGAAATTGGGACTGATGTGTTACATAATGGGAGAGAAAGAGGAGGCAGCTGAGAAAGTTTCTGACGGGTGCCAATGAGGATAGCTTCTGTCTTGTCGTCATTAAGCTGAAGTTTGTTGAACGTCATCCAGTTCTTAATGTCTGAGTAACACTCAGTGGTGCGAGTCAACAGGCGCTGTATATTATCAGGTGAGTCACTGTCTTAAAGTTGGGTGTCATCAGCATAGAAGTGGTGTTTTATAGAGTGGGAGTTGATGATGGTGGACAGGGGGGAGGTGTAAAGAGTGAAAAGAACAGGGCCAAGGACAGATCCTTGTGGAACACCATAGGTCAGGTATGCAGGTTGAGAGTAAGTGCCATTGATGAGAACGGTTTGTTTTCTGTTTGATAGGTATGAAGTAAACCAAGACAGAGCAATGTCAGAGATGCCAAAAGTATGATGAAGTCTAGAAAGGAGAATACCATGATCAATGGTATCAAAGGCTGCAGACAGATCAAGGAGTGTGAGGAGAGAGACTTTGCCAGTATCAGTTGCAAGGAGGAGATTGTTGAGAATGTGTAGTAGGGCAGTTTCAGTGCTATGGCACTGGCGGTAGGCTGACTGGAAAGGATTGAGGAGATTGTTGGCAGACAGGTGAGAGTTCAGCTGGTTGAGGACGACTTTTTCAAGGAGTTTTGACAAGAAAGAGAGATTAGAGATAGGCCGGTAATTTTTCAGTTCATTTGGGTCTAAATTGTGTTTCTTGAGGAGAGGGTGAACAATAGCAGACTTGAAAGAATCTGGGACAGTTCCAGTTTGAAGAGAAGTGTTGATGATGTCAGTGATGAATGGGAGGAGAGTAGGGAGACAGTCGGCGTAGAGAGAACCTGGAAGAGGATCCAGTTCTCAGGTTTTGAACGACATGGATCTGATTGTGTTGAGAATTTCTTCTTGTGAGACTGGGGTAAAAGTAGTAAGAGGTGTGCCAGAGAAGGAAGGGTCAGGTGGGCATGGTTGACAGGGTGTCCTGTCAAGCCTGTCACGAAGAGTTTGTATTTTGGTGATGAAATAGTTGGAGAATACAGATGGGAGTTCTTCATTTGTATGTTTTGTTGGGAGAGGTAAATCTTTTCGTGTGCCAAGGAGATGATTCATGGTTGTAAAGAGTTCTTTTGAAGAAGAGGCATTCAGGATTTTGGTTTGGAAATAGCTTGTTTTTGCTGATGCAATGAGGGTGGATACTTTTGTTTTAGAGGCTTGGAAAAGTTGCCTGTGTACAGTGAGTTTGGATTTGCGCCAGCGGCGCTCTGCTCTGCGGCGGGCACGTTTTGCACAGGCGATCTCATGAGTGAGCCAGGGGGTAGGGGGGCGGTCAGGTAAAAGACGGGTTGTGGCTGGAGCATGAGTGTCCAGAAGATGGTGGAGAGTAGTATAGAATTCATCGGCAAGGTTATGTGACTTTTCAGAAAGGAGACGGGAGGCATCAGATGAAAATGTGGAGAGGTCGATAGATTTGAGATTGCGTCGAGTCACTGTGCGCATGGTACGGGAAGGAGGAGAAATGTCGAGAGAACAGAGAATTGCAGAGTGGTCAGATGGAAGGGCTGAAGTTAGACGGGTAGAAAGAACTAAGCAGTTGTCAGTAGCGGAATTGTGGTGATCACGAGAAATGATCCAGTCAAGAATGTGACCTTTTTGATGGGTTGGTTCAGAAATGTGTTGAGTCATATTGTGATTGGACAGAGAGTTGATGATATGTCTTGTGTCATAACGGTGAGTGTTGTCATAGTGGACATTGATGTCACCGAGAATGATGAGATTTCCAGGTAAGAGACAGTAGTGGTCAAGCAATTGGTCAAAGTCAGAGAGAAACGTGGATGTGGTGAGTTTGTTGGCAGAGCTAGGTGGGGGTCGATAGACACAGGAGAAGGTGATGGGGTGAGGGGTGGATTGGCAGGATACTTCAACGTGCTCGAAAGAAGGATGGGAGAAAGGCAGAGACTGCGAGAAAGATAGGCGGGAATGGAGTGAGTCGTTGTAGAGGATGGCGATACCGCCACCTCGGGATGAGCGATGGAAAGAAGCAAGCCTGTAACCACTCGGAGTGAGGCTAGCATGTATAGGTTCGTGACCAAGGGGGTTAAGCCATGTCTCTGTGATAAAAGCAATGTCAACATGCTCATCTGCGATAAAATCAGCAATGACTTCGGCTTTGCCATCAGTGCATGTTTGACTGAGCATTAAAAAGACATAGTTTCAGCCTATCACAGTCATATGGTGGCGGCCGAGGTGGCGACGAAGGCGGCACCGACGGGACAGAAGGCGAAAGCGGCACCGGCGGGACAGAAGGCGAAGGCGGCACCATCAGGACAGAAGGCGAAGGCGAAGACGGCAGAGGAGGAGACGAAGCTTGCAGCAGCGAGGTCAAGGGCAGGGGCAGTGGAGGAGAAGAAGAAGCAGGAGACGAAAAGTGGCGTCGGGCAGGAGGCAGGTTGTGCCAAAAACGGTGTGAGTCCAGACGGATGCCAGGCCACAAGAAAGATCGCGGACACAGTGAAGGGGTGTACAGAGAAAAAAGAAAGAACAGAAAGAAGAGCAGTGTACACAGAGAAAGACAGAGGTGTACACAGAGAAAGAAAACAGATGTACACAGAGAAAGACAGTGTACACAGAGAAGGGGACCAGAAGACGGTGTACACAGAGAAGGAACAGAGAAAGACTACAAGAAGAGAGTGTACACAGAGAAAGACAGAGAAGGTGTACACAGAGAAGAAAGACAGGTCACAGAGAAGAAGACATACAAAAAAGACAGAGGTGTACACAGAGAAAGACAGAGGTGTACACAGAGAAAGACAGAGGTGTACACAGAAGGGGTACACAGAGAAAGAAAGACAGAGGTGTACACAGAGAAAGAAAGCAAGGTGTACACAGAGAAAGAAAGACAGGGTGTACACAGAGAAGACAGAGGTGTACACAGAGAAAGAAGAGAGTGTCACGAGACACGAGGTGTACACAGAGAGAAGAAAGGTGTACAAGAAAGAAGACAGGTGTACACAGAGAAAGACACAGAGGTGTAAAAAGAGCAGAGGTGACCGAGAAAGACGAGGTGTACACAGAGAAAGAAAGGACAGAGGTGTAAACAGGAAGGAAAAAGACAGAGGTGTACACAGAGAGAAGACAGTAAAGACAGTGTACACAGAGAAAGGACAGAGGTGTGTACACAGAGAAAGACAGAAGAGGTGTACACAGAGAAAGACAAGAAAGAGGTGTACACAGAGAAAGAAAGCGAGGTTACAAAGAAGAAGGCAGAGGTGTACACAGGAGAAAGAAAGGGACACAAGAAGAAGGAAGGAGGTGTACACAGGAAAGAAGAGGTGTAAAGAGACAGACAGAGGTGTACACAGAGAAAGAAAGTGTACAGAAGAAGAGAGGTGTACAGAAAGAAGAGGTGACAAGACAGAAGGTACAAGGAAGACAGACAGAGGTGTACACAGAGAAAGAACAGAACAGAAAGAAGGTGTACACGAAAAGAAAGGTGTACAAGAGAAGAGTGACGAAAGAAAGACAGAGGTGTACACAGAGAAAGACAGACAGAGGTGTACACAGAGAAGACAAAGACAGAGGTGTACAAAGGAGAAAGAAAGCGGTGTACACAGAAGAAAGACAGACAGAGGTGTACAAGGAAGAAGTTACACAGAAGAGAGAAGGTGAACAGAGAAGAAAGACAGGGTGTACACAGAGAAAGACAGACAGAGGTGTACACAGAGAAGACAGAGGTGTACACAGAGAAAGACAGGGACAGAGAGGTGTACACAGAAGAAATGAAAGAGACAGAGGTGTACACAGAGAAAGAAGACAGAGGTGTACACAGAGAAAGAAAGACAGAGGTGTACACAGAGAAAGACAGACCAGAGGTGTACACAGAGAAGAAGACAGAGGTGTCACGAGAAAGAAAGGTTACACGAGAGAGTGTACACAGAGAAAGACAGAGGTGTACACAGAGAAAGAAGGGACAAGAGAGATGTACACAGAGAAAGAAAGACAGGTGTACACAGAGAAAGACAGACAGAGGTGTACACAGAAGAAAGACAAGGTGTACACAGAGAAAGAAGGTGACAAGAGAAGGACTCAAGGAAAGAAAGACAGGTGTACACAGAGAAAGAGAGGTGTACACAGAGAAAGAAAGACAGGTGTACACAGAGAAAGAAAGACAGGTGTACACAGAGAAAGGACAGAGGTGTACACGAGAAAGAACAGAGGTGTACACAGAGAAAGACAGAGGTGTACACAGAGAAAGACAGAGGTGTACACAGAGAAAGAAAGACAGAGGTGTACACAGAGAAAGAAGACAGAGGTGTACACAGAGAAAGAAAGACAGAGGTGTACACAGAGAAAGACAGACAGAGGTGTACACAGAGAAAGACAGACAGAGGTGTACACAGAGAAAGACAGACAGAGGTGTACACAGAGAAGAAAGAAAGAGGTGTACAAAGAAAGACAGACAGAGGTGTACACAGAGAAAGAAGACAGAGGTGTACAAGAGAAAGACAGTGACAGGTGTACAAGAGAAAGAAAGACTAGGTGTACACAGAGAAAGACAGGGTGTACACAGAGAAAGACAGAGGTGTACACAGAGAAAGACAGAGGTGTACACAGAGAAAGAACAGAGGTGTACACAGAGAAAGAAGACAGAGTGTACACAGAGAAGAAAGACAGAGTGTACACAGAGAAAGAAGGAGTGTACACAGAGAAAGAAGACAGGTGTACACAGAGAAAGAACAGAGGTTGTACACAGAGAAAGACAGACGGTGTACACAGAGAAGACAGACAGAGGTGTACACAGAGAAAGAAAGACAGAGGTGTACACAGAGAAAGCGACAGAGGTGTACACAGAGAAAGAAAGACAGAGGTGTACACAGAGAAAGAAAAGACAGAGGTGTACACAGAGAAAGACAGACAGAGGTGTACACAGAGAAGACAGACAGAGGTGTACACAGAGAAAGACAGACAGAGGTGTACACGAGAAAGAAGAGGGTGTACACAAGAGAAAGACAGGGTGTACACAGAGAAAGAAAGACAGAGGTGTACAGAGAAAGAAAGACAGAGGTGTACACAGAGAAAGACAGAGGTGTACACAGAGAAAGACAGAGGTGTACACAGAGAAGACAGACAGAGGTGTACACAGAGAAAGACAGGTGTACACAGAGAAAGAAAGACAGGGTGTACACAGAGAAAGAAAGACAGGTGTACACAGAGAAAGACAGAGGTGTACACAGAGAAAGACAGACAGAGGTGTACACAGAGAAAGAAAGACAGGTGTACACAGGAAAGAAGGTGTACACAGAGAAAGAAAGACAGGTGTACACAGAGAAAGAAAGACAGGTGTACACAGAGAAAGACAGAGGTGTACACAGAGAAAGACAGACAGAGGTGTACACAGAGAAAGAAGAAGGTGTACACAGAGAAAGACAGACAGAGGTGTACACAGAGAAAGAGACAGAGGTGTACACAGAGAAAGAAGAGGTGTACACAGAGAAAGACAGAGGTGTACACAGAGAAAGACAGAGGTGTACACAGAGAAAGACAGAGAGGTGTACACAGAGAAAGACAGAGGTGTACACAGAGAAAGAAGACAGAGGTGTACACAGAGAAAGACAGAGGTGTTGTACACAGAGAAAGACAGAGGTGTAACAGTGAAAGACGAGGTGTACACAGGACAGATGTACAATGATGGTTGTACACAGAGAAAGACAGAGGTGTAACACAGTAGAAGAAAGGAGGTGTTTGTGCAGAGATAGTGGGGTGTACACAGAGAAGGAAGGGGGGAGAGGTTTCAAGGGAAAGAAGATGGGAACAGAGAAGAAAGATAGGGGGTGGATACGGTAGAGAGGACCGACTGGGTGACGAGGAAAGAAGCAAGTGTACACAGAGAAAGCTGACAAGGGGGTAGCCAGGGAAAAAGTGTCACAGAGAAAAAAGACTGGTTCACATCATGTGAAGTAAAAAGATAGTTTCACAACAGTCATAGGTGCCGAGGTGGCGACGAAGGGGACACAGGGAAGAAGGAAAGGGGACACAGAAGCAAGGGACACAGGACAGAAGGGAACAAGAGAAGAAAGAAGTGCACAGGAGAAGGGAGGCAGTGGGGAAAGAAGAAGCAGGGACAAAGTGGTACAGACAGGTGTAAAAACGGAGAGAAGACAGAGGGTCCACAGAGAAAAAAAGACAGAGGTGTACACAGAGAAAGACAGAGGTGTACACAGAGAAAGAAAGACAGGTGTACACAGAGAAAGAAAGACAGGGTGTACACAGAGAAAGCCAGAGGTGTACACAGAGAAAACACAGAGTGTACACAGAGAAAGACAGAAAGTACACAGAGAAAGAAAGAAGGTGTAACAAAAGAAAGACAGGTGTACACAGAGATAGACAGGGTGTACAAGAGAAAAAACAGAGGTGTACACAGAGAAAGACAGAGGTGTAACAGAAGACAGGTGTACACAGAGAAAGAAGGTGTACACGAGAAGAAAGAGGTGACAAGAAGAAAGACAGGTGTACACAGAGAAAGAAGAGGTGTACACAGAGAAGAAGAGGTGTACACAGAGAAAGCGAGGTGTACACAGAGAAGAAGAGGTGTACACAGAGAAAGAAAGACAGGGACACAGAGAAAGAAAGACGGTGTACACAAAAGAAAGACAGAGGTTACACAGAGAAAGACAGACAGAGGTGTACACAGAGAAAGAAAGACAGAGGTGTACACAGAGAAAGACAGACAGAGGTGTACACAGAGAAAGAAAGACAGAGTGTACACAGAGAAAGACAGACAGAGGTGTACACAGGAAAGACAGACAGAGGTGTACACAGAGAAAGAGACAGAGGTGTACACAGAGAAAGACAGACAGGTGTACACAGAGAAAGAAAGACAGAGGTGTACACAGAGAAAGACAGAGGTGTACACAGAGAAGAAAGACAGAGGTGTACACAGAGAAAGAAAGACAGAGGTGTACACAGAGAAAGACAGACAGAGGTGTACACAGAGAAAGACAGACAGAGGTGTACACAGAGAAAGACAGACAGAGTGTACACAGAGAAAGAAGGTGTACACAGAGAAAGGACAGGTGACACAGAGAAAGACGGTGTACACAGAGAAAGACAGAGGTGTACACAGAGAAAGACAGACAGAGGTGTACACAGAGAAAGAAAGACAGGTGTACACAGAGAAAGAAGGTGTACACAGAGAAAGAAAGACAGGTGCACACAGAGAAAGAAAGACAGGTGTACACAGAGAAAGACAGAGGTGTACACAGAGAAAGACAGACAGAGGTGTACACAGAGAAGAAAGACAGGTGTACACAGAGAAAGAAGACAGAGGTGTACACAGAGAAAGACAGACAGAGGTGTACACAGAGAAAGACAGAGGTGTACACAGAGAAGACAGAGGTGTACACAGAGAAAGACAGAGGTGTACAAGAGAAAGACAGACAGAGGTGTACACAGAGAAAGACAGAGGTGTACACAGAGAAAGACAGACAGAGGTGTACACAGAGAAAGACAGAGGTGTACACAGAGAAAGACAGACAGAGGTGTACACAGAGAAAGACAGACAGAGGTGTAACAGAGAAAGACAGAGGTGTACACAGAGAAAGACAGACAGAGTGTACACAGAGAAAGACAGAGGTGTACACAGAGAAAGACAGACAGAGGTGTTACACAGAGAAAGACAGACAGAGGTGTACACAGAGAAAGACAGACAGAGGTGTACACAGAGAAAGACACAGGTGTACACAGAGAAAGAGAGACAGAGATGTACCAGAGAAAGAAAGACAGAGGTGTACACAGAGAAAGACACAGGTGTACACAGAGAAAGACACAGGTGTACACAGAGAAAGACACAGGTGTACACAGAGAAAGAAAGACAGAGGTGTACACAGAGAAAAACACAGGTGTACATAGAGAAAGAAAGACAGAGGTGTACACTGAGAAAGACAGAGGTGTACACAGAGAAAGACAGAGGTGTATACAGTGAAAGACAGAGGTGTACACAGAGAAAGACAGAAGTGTACACAGAGAAAGACAGAGGTGTACACAGAGAAAGACAGAAGTGTACACAGAGAAAGACAGAGGTGTACACAGAGAAAGACAGAGGTGTACACAATGAAAGACAGAGGTGTACACAAAGAAAGACCGAGGTGTACACAGTGGAAGACAGAGGTGTACACAGAGAAAGGCAGAGGTGTACACAGTGAAAGACAGAGGTGTACACAGTGAAAGAGAGGTGTACACAGTGAAAGACAGAAATGTACAAAGAGAAAGAAAGACAGAAGTGTGGAGGTCCCCCTAGCACGGCACCAACACCAGACTAAGACTGTATATTCAATCCTGTTGTACGGCTCAGAATGTTGGAGGATGACAGAAAGCGACCCTACCAAGCTATCAATCTCAAACATACACAACCTTCCAAGAATCATCCGAATCTCCGGGACCAACACCATCTTCAAATACTTGCCCAATGCAGTCAACGTGGTATGGGCATCAACATCACAAAAAGACGATGGAGATGGAATGGCTACATCGTCTGAAGAGAGCAAACTAACATTACCTGAACTGTCGTCACTGGACACCAGAGAAGGAAAAGGCAAGAACAATACAAGAGTGTTTCGGGCCTGAAATGCACTTGGGGTACTATACAGAAGCCGACTCACTTGGGGTACTATACAGAAGCCGACTCAGAGCAAATAGAAATGGAAAACCTTTGTTTCTTCTCTGCATGGCGATGGCATAAGAGGCAATAACTTTCTTCTGACTGATCTCTACTGAAGCAACTGATCAAACAAACCTGGCCATTTGTTTGATGTGGTGTCATCACTTTGGCAGACCAACTCTTTCCGTGAACAGGAACATAAATGCATTTCATTTTGTATGATTAGAATGTTAAAATCACGGAATCTACCAACGTTGTGACCCACAGCTGGGATCTACCGTCACTAAGGTCTACCGACATTGGGATCTACCAACACTAGCATCTGAATCAAACAATGTGGGACAGTGTACACAGAGGACAGAATGACAGAAAAGTGTACACACAGGAAAAGGACAGAAATGTACACACAGGAAAAAGACAGAAATGTACATACACAGGAAAAAGGACAGAAATGTACACACACAGGAAAAGGACAGAAATGTACACACACAGGAAAAGGAACAGAAAATGTACACACACAGGAAAAGGACAGAAATGTACACACACAGAGAAAAGGACAAAAGTGTAAACACAGGAAAAGGACAGAAGTGTACACACAGGAAAAGGACAGAAATGTACACACGGGGAAAAGGACAGAAGTGTACCCACAGGAAAAAGGACAGAAATGTACACTCAGGAAAAAGGAGAGAAGTGTGCACACAGGAAAAAGGACAGAAGTGTACAAGCAGGGAAAAAGGACAGAAGTGTACACACATGAAAAAGGACAGAATTGTACACACAGGAAAAAGGACAGAACTGTGCACACAGGAAAAAGGACAGAATTGTACACACAGGAAAAAGGACAGAAGTGTGCACACAGGAAAAAGGACAGAAGTGTACATGCAGGGAAATAGGACAGAAGTGTACACACACAGGAAAAAAGACAGAAGTATACACACAGGAAAAAGGACAGAAGTGTACACACAGGAAAAAAGACAGAAGTGTACACCAAGGAAAAAGGAGAGAAGTGTATACACACAGGAAAAAGGACAGAAGTGTATACACACAGGAAAAAGGACAGAAGTGTACACACAGGAAAAAGGACACAAGTGTACATACAGGGAAAAGGACAAACGTGTACACATAGGAAGGACAGAAGTGTACACACAGGAAGACAGAAGTGACACACAGGAAAAAGGACACACGTTACACCAGGAAAAAGGACACACGTGTACACACAGGAAAAGGACAGAAGTGTACACACACAGGAAAAAGGACAGAAGTGTACGCACAAGCAAAAAGGGTACAAGTGTACACGCAGGAAGGACAGAAGTGTACGCACAGAAACGACAGAAGTTCACACACATGAAGAACGGCAGAAGTGTATACCAAGGAACAATTACAGGTTTATAAACAGTATCTGATCATTAAAAGAACAAAGAAAGATGTTACATTTCGATTTTCGGAATACAGACAGAAAGAAGAAAAGAAATATAACATGAATCAAAGAATTTTATGTTTTCCAAAATTCTGATCGAAAAAAATGGAGTGGTTGACAGGTATTCATGACTTTTTATCGTATACATCTACTTATCTAGCTACCTTACCTACTTACTTACTTACTTACCTACTCACCTACCTACTTATCTATCAATCAATCAATCTATCTATCTATCTATCTATCTATCTATTATCTATCTATCTATCTATCCTATCTATCTATCTATCTGTCTTGTCTATCTATCTGTCTGTCTGTCTATCTATCTGTCTATCTATCTATCTGTCTGTCTACCTATCTCTCAATCGATCAATCTATCTCTCTCCACACACACACACACACACACACACACACACACACACACACACACACACACACACACACACACACAACATGTCTATCTACCTGTCTATCTACCTGTCTATCAATCTATCTATCTAGCCATCCATCGGTCGGCGCGAACGCAGTGCGTGCGTCTGTGTGTGTGCGCGTGCGCGCATATCCGCGCGTGCTGCGTGTGTGCTTGCGTGCGTGCGTGTGCGTGTGTGCGTGCGTGGTGTGTGTGTGTGTGTGTGTGTGTGTGTGTGTGTGTGTGTTTGTTGGCATATCTTTCGCTCCATCACTACGTCACTCATTACCTCCACGCCGCTCATGTCAGCTCCCCACCATACCTCCAGACCCATAATACTGAGGTCACCATAACAGAAAGAGCACAATAGGGCGCAGAACCTGGGGCAAGCAATTCTTTTCAGCAATACTATGGTGATGAGAATGGCTATTTATAGGCCATTTTACGGGGAAAGGAGAATTAGAGCACCTGGTCACAACAGGAAGGGAAAGAGAGCACCAGGTAGACCCAGGGAGAAAATATTGGACGGACTTGCAGGGTGGCTGAGGGCAGAGAGAGTGGAAGATGTGCTTGCGGCAACAAGGGATATGCTATGAGGGCCATGATCGCCAATGCCATGCGACAGGGCACATATGATGATGATGATGATGATGATGATGATGATGCTGCTGCTGCTGCTGCTGCTGCTGATGATGATGATGATGATGATAATGGCGAATGACGAGTTCCATTTTGGAACAAGACCGCATGACAGGGTCCAACTCCAGGTTTACTGTTAATAATATATTGCGGCAGTCACCATCCAGGCACAACGATATAGAGACACTGGCGATGCTGGTAAGAAAATGCGACCAACGTTCTCAAAAACACGCACCTGTGAAGTGGATGAGACTGAACTGAGTGAGACAGTCTTCCCAATCAGCCCATAGAACGCTCTATACGAGGGAGCCGGTCGGGTCCGAAAAATCCATCACACACACACACACACACACACACACACACACACACACACACACACACACACACACCCCCACCACACACACACACACACACACACACACAAACAAACACAACAACACAAACAAACAAACAAACAACACAAATACAACACATTTACCTTTTTGCCAAGTTGACTAGGTTTTCTTTTTTATTATTTCCTTTTATTTATTTACTTACTTATTTCTTTATTCGTTTTTGAGAGGGAGACCACAGAGAGAAAGAGAAAGAGGTGTGTGTGTGTGTGTGTGTGTGTGAGAGAGAGAGAGAGAGAGAGAGAGAGAGAAACAGAGAGAGAGAGAGCAGACAGAAAGAGAGAGAGACAGAGAGAAAGAGAAAGAGACAGAGAGAGAGACAGAGAGGAGAGACAGAGAGAGAGACAGAGAGAGACAGAGAGAGAGAAGAGAGAGAGAGAGAGACAGACAGACAGACAGAGAGAGAGAGAGATTTTCTTCTCTTGTCGAAATGTTTTTTTTTTCATGATAAGAAGAGAAAGAGATCACACATACATGCATGCATACATGTGTATGTGTGTGTATGTGCATGTGTTTTGTTTCTGAGAAGCAAGGGTGGATGGTGGGTTGATAAAATCTAAGTGACGGTGATGACTGATTGATTGATCAAGGCTAAACACCGAACCAATACGTAGGGCTTATGCGCACGTTTCCTGCTTCTGCCATGAGCAGTTTGGATCTTATCCCTCACGTGCCATCTCTGGCGCCAGTGCATGTACATGTAGAGCACGGACACGCCATCTTGTTATTGTTATTGACATTTTTGTTTAAAGCCAGGCGAAATCATAAGAGCCATATCAGGGCTAAACCGTTTCAAAACACAATACTTCAACAGTAGGGACAAAACGAAAGAAAATTAAGTGCACATATCAATATATTCGCGCACATAATCTTGGGCGTTGACCACTTGTCCAATAAATCACGCAGGGGATTTAAGAAAAACAAACTTAATCATCATCATCATCATTATTGTTGTTGTTGCTCATGTATTGTTGTTGTTGCTGTCGTTTTTGTCGTTGTTGCGGGCAGTGGTGATGGTGGTGCTATCATTTAATTACAATTACTGTTTTCATTATGACTACATGTATGCTGCTGCTGCAGCTGATGATGATGATGATGATGATTAATGCTGAAAACTCATCCGACTGCACAGACCTATATCAGTGCGATAACCGTCTCAAAAGACATACAACACTTCTCTGACCTTGGGAAAACAACGTGAAAAAGAAATTGAAGTACACATATTTATGTGTTCGCGCACATTCATCATCATCATCAGGTGCCTTGCCGCATGGCGTTGGCGATTATGGACTTCCATCTGTCTCTGTCTCTTGTTGCCTCAAGCATCTCCTCCACCCTTCCTTGTCTTCATCCACTCTGCAAGTCTGTCTAGTATCTTCTCCCCGGGGTCTACCCGGTGCTCTCCTTCTCTACAATTTTCCCGTTGTGACCAGGTGCTCCAATTCCCCTTTCCTCATAAAATGGCCTATGAATGTTGCCTGTCCTTTTCCTAATCTTCCTTATGAATGATCTACTTGTGTCTGCCTCCATCAAGACTGTCTCGTTTGTTTTCTTTGCTGTCCATGGAACTCTCAACATTCTTCTTAGAAACCACATCTCGGCTGCCTCAATCTTGTTCTGGCTTTGTTGTTGACTGTCCACGCCTCGCATCCGTACAACAGTATTGGTTCTATATAACATCTCAAGAACTCTCTTCCTGTGTTAACTGATAGGCATCTGTTGGTAAGAATGCTTTCCATCTTCTTGATTGCTGTTTTGGCTTGGCCGATTCTACTGGCTATTTCTGATGTGCATCTGCCGTCTGGTGAAATGATCGTTCCCAGGTATTTAAACTTATCAACCTGTCTCAAGGTTGTGCCGTTTGCTGTTATTTTGCATGAGGGGATTTCATGTTTTTTTTGTTGTTTTTTTTTACTGATCACCATGAATTCAGTCTTCCTGCTGTTTAGTTCCAACCCCTTACCTTTGCTTTCATTTCTAGTATATTCACAAAGTTTTGTAGGTCCCTTTTACTTTCTGCAATTAGCACGGTGTCATCTGCGTATCGAATGTTGTTTATCATTTTTCCTCCAACCTTTTAATCCAGGGTCTTCCTCTAGGTTTCTCATGAGTTCTTCGCTGTAAAGTGAAAACAGATCTCGTGACAAAACACAACCCCTCTGACTCCTCTTCTGATGTTTTGGAAAGAGCTTATATCGTTTTTTATTCTTATTGCAGCTGTTTGTTTCCAATACATATTTCGCGCACATTATACCTCTGGTGTTTACCATTCTGCCCAGACAATCGAAGAGGGAGCTTCAAAAAAACTGAATACAAATGCACGAACATAACTAGGTACACTAAAACACATAAAAACTTAAGAACCGAAGTAACTAATCTTTAAATTGCTTCCGCACATCACATTTCTTAGAGCTAAACACCAGTTATAATTCCTAACAGACGCCATGTAAGGCTTTCTAGAACACATAAAGGTGAATGTACTAGCAATGTATTTTAAAAAGAAAGGGGTAGGGGTAGGAAGAGATGACAGAAAGCAAAGAAACAAGGCAGAAATGACAGTGACGGGAAAAGGAAATTCCAAGCACAGACTCTCCAGAAGGTTGAGGATACTATTTAGACGGAATGAACCCATATCTCTACAAGTGGATATCACCATATGCCATATGGTAATAAAAGAAATGTCACCAAAATGTTTTCGTCAGCATGGTGCAGACTGACGCACAAATGCATTAGGTACATAGTGAACAATGGACTGTACAATTTGTTGTTGTTGTCAGCATGCTACAGAATGGCGCACGTGAGAGAGGTGTCACGTGCATGACAAACAGCGTGTTTCCTACAGATGGGCCCTGTAATAAACAAATAAATGAAATAAGGTTTTTCTCGTATATCAGTAACTTAGAAAGTCTTAATACATTCACTGTCCTGGGAGGGGGGGGGGTTCATCTGTACTTCACGTTTTTGAGTTTTTGTCCTGTAGTCAGAGTCACGACAGTAACACGATAAGGCCAAGAGACAATGTCAGACCTCTTCTGTATCTCTCGTATACTGTGATCATATTTCATGGCGTCGTCATTTGGCGTGATGATCGTTTTGCTTCCCATTTACTGAAGTCATCTAGTAGAGATCAAACAGGAATGTTTATGAGCCCGTCTGGATGCGAAACCCGAGAACGTGCGTGACATTTGTATTCGCACAAAGTGGCGTTGATTCATCGTTTATGCCTTCGTCAGCCCATATTATCATGCCTATATTCTGATGAGCTGTAAGCAGCATCAGTTGTTTATTTTCAGTCTTTGTGTTTATATTCCATAACTACCATTCTACTTTAACGAAGAGAGGGGAGAGACAATCTATTTTCAGTCCGTCGAGAAACGGTAAGGTACAACAATAACCTAAGTATGTTTACGGTGCTTCTCCTCCTCCTCCTTTCACTTGTATTGTTTTTCCCTTTTCTCCATCTTCTTCTCATTTTACTTTTTGTTTTCTTTTATTTCTCTTTTCTCTTCTTCTTCATCTTGTTTTTATATTCTTTCTCAACTTCGTTTTCATCTTCTTCTTCTTCCCTCAATGTTGTTGAATTTTCATGAGATACCCGAAAAAGTAAAGAGTATGATATCAAATTTGGGATGTTAACTGTTCTCGTTCAAACAAAATCATCATTAGTATCAGACTACTGCATCAGGCTAAAATACACCTAAGCTATAAATCACACATGTTTTAAATGATGCTATTCTGTTTCCTAACCACTGACTGTTATTGTTCAATTTGGAAGAACAACTCTTCTGTCCATCTCGCAAGACTATGATAATCTATCCATATTTGTCTCACTTATTATTGATCACGCTTATGAAAACAATTCTTCGCAGAGACGGAAAAAAAGACGAGTTTTCTGTGTACATGCATGAAATATTTATAGTATGGTAATTGAGTGTTCAAGTTTATTCAAGATTTGTTTCTATTTTCCATTTTTATTGTTTTGGTGGTCACAACGAGTATGTCATGCTCTGAGTGCGAACACTTACGAAGGGGGATTAGATACATTCAGGTCTGCACCCATGTGGACCATGGAGATCAGAAAACTCTCCACCCTTTACTCACCAGTTCGCAGATATCCAGGCAGGACCGAACCTCAGACCTTCCGATTTGAAGTCTAATGTCTTACCTGCCTGACTAGATTTACCGCGCCTATCACCAAATGTCTGAATGTGCGATTCTTACTCAAACTCTCAAGCCCACGTGAACAGCGTGAACAGCAGCAATGGCCGAATGGATCGGTGATGGTGTGTTCATTGACAGCATCTACATCTCACCCGTTGAAATACTCTGCGGCTCGGCAACCCTTTCAATCCCAAGTACCCGACTTTCATTCGTGCTACACTGCAAGCCAACTGAATGACAAAGGTTATTTATTTCTCTATCGGGCTGTGTCTGTCTTCAGCAGTCTACCTGATAGTCTGCCTATCCTGGCCCATTCGCTCAGTTGTTAGAGCGCTATGTCCATAAATCAAGGATTGTGGGTTCCATTATTTTTCACGCGGGTTGCTTGGTTCTTGAAAATCCGTGGACTCAAGATCTTATATCTCCAGTTCGATCCCAGCCCGCAATATCAAAAACTGAACTGCCGCTGCCCATCTCAATGTTTCCATCATTCTGGTGGCATCACCTCAGTGTTTCATAGGTTCCTTGCCTCCAATCCCCATTTCAAGGCCTTCACAGCGCATAGGGTTTATATGCAGGTCAGGCAGTCTACCGGATAGTCGCTGGAAGATCTGGTGGAGCGTATATGGAATTGTCCGCGTGCCATGAATCCCTCTCAAACAAACTCCACACACAAGCACAGTCTGTATGTACGTACGTCTCTCTGTCTGTTGATCTTTCTGTCTATATGTGCATTTCTACTCTGTTAGTATATACATTAAGTTAATCTTTTGCCTTATAAACGCTCTATACCAGACGCTAGGCGCTTTATTCGTCCTCTTATTTATTGCTCTTACATTTTGGTTCCTTTCAGCTTTATCACACAGATGTTAGCAACGCCAGTAATAGAAAATGAACCGACCACTCATGCATTGTCTTATTCTCTTCACCAATGGAAAACAAAGATCAGTCGACTGACCGTCGTCTTCGTCTTCGTTCGTTTGCAGTCTACATGACCAGAGAGAATGCTGGACGGACTTGCAGAGTGGCTGGGGATGAGGAGGGTGGGGGATATGCTAGGGGCAACGAGAGATCGAGATGGTTGGAAGTCCATGGTCGCCAACGCCATGCGGCTGGGCACCTGATGATGATGATGATGATGACCAGACCACATCTGACCGTTTCTTCCAGTGTCTGCTAGCTTCCATGGTGCTTGGTGGTCACAGGAGTTGTAGTCGGCCATGTCTCCTGTCGCTTTACTTTGATACAGACGACATCGCTGCTTATCTAACCCTCTGACTCCCGCACCCTGTCCACCAGCATCCTGCGTTGTCAACCGTGCTAACAAAGCAAAAACTTAACCCTCTGATTCCCTCACTCTATCCACCAGCTTCCTGCAGGAAGCTGATGGATAGAGTGAGTGAATCAGAAGGTTAAGTTTTTCCAGTTGGCAGATAGGGTGCGGGAGAAAAGGGTTAAATTTAACAAGTTCAGTTGTCTGGTCCTTTAGACCGCTGGGGCAGGTTGCTGAAGGCGACAGCTTGAACATGAAATCGATCAGTCTGTGTAATTCATGTGTGGGATGAGGACATAAGTAGGTGCAGCCTTTGACAGACTAATGATCTGACTAAACGTGTGGCTCCTCTTTCCCTTTCAGTTTGTCTCCCATCTCTCTCCCCTCTCTCTCTCTCTCATGGTGAACCTGTACTAGTGCAGACACTTCACAGGCTGAATAAAAATAGACATCAATGTACTTTTCCCACTGTCCTTTAAAAAAAAAGACCTTTTTTTTTAAAGCCAAGCCAAATGCATAGAGCCACACCAGGGCTAAGAAAAAAAAAAAAAAGAAAAAAAAAAAGCAAACATATAAATGCTTCCACGCACATGAATCTATGGAGATGCCCCTGGCGTTGACCACTCCGTCCAATTAATTACACATTTAAACATAACTAATGACACTAAAACATATACAAAAACGGGCCTAAATTACCTAAAATTGCTTCCGCCCATCCCACTTCCCCAGAGTCAAAAATGCACTCAACACATGCACCTATCAATCTCTAAACACACACACACTCTCTCTCTCCCTCTCTCCCCCCACCCCCTCTCTCAGTTGTATTGATAGTTTTGGCACTGCTTGTCACTACGGACAAGCGTGGGTGTCTGGTATGTATACGTATGTGTGCGCCAGTTGGTACGTCTGCAAGGACATGCGTATGAATGTAGAAGTAGATAGGCCAGACTAATGGACGATCTACTGCTGTTCATTCAGATTTTCTTCTTTTTTTTTTCTTTTTTTTTTTTTTGGGGGGAGGGGGGACGGTTTGACGTTGAAGACCAACATGTGAATGAACTGTTAAAGGAGCTAGATACATAGTTGACAGGTGAGTATCGACCACTGTGTATCAGCACGGACCGACACGTTGATCACTGTTCGATGAATCTACAGCTGTTACCTGCGTAGGCAAGTCAGTAAACTGGTATCACTCACGTCTAACGGTCGCTCACGTCAGCTCTTTCTTGCATCATCTAGCCTACCTGTAGGCGTTTCAGAATGTTACGTACGTATGCGTGTCCACAACGTGCCGGTGGTCGATGTATGTCTATACCCGCGCGTGCGTGCGTGCGTGTGTGTGTGTGGTGTGTGTGTGTGTGTGTGTGTGTGTGTGTGTGTGTGTGTGTGTGTGTGTGTGTGTGTGTGCGTGCGTGCGTGCGTGCGCTTATGAAAATGAAAGACGAAGCAGCCAAATGGAAAAACGTGCAGCAATAAAGGCCAGAACCAACTCTGCAGAGCGTTTAATGGATTGTTCGGTATGCGGCCGTCTGTGTGCATCAGACTTTGGCCTGAGATCCCACTTGAGAGTACACAAACAAAGTGCTAGGTTGGACTTTATCGACCACGATAGTCGACCATATACATACATCCATCCATACATCCATACATACATATATACATACATATATAATATATATATATATATTTAGACATATATAGATATATACATACATACACATCTCTCTCTCTCTCTCTCTAACACACACACACACACACGAAGTTCGGGCTTTTATGCACACAGAGAGAACATGAACATTCTAGTTCGCATTTTCGTTTTCGAGGCTAATAGCATAAGCACATTACTGCTATCCAGCCCAGAGAGAGAGAGAGAGAGAGAGAGAGAGACAGAGAGAGAGAGAGAGAGAAAGAGACAGACAGACAGAGAGAGAGAGAGACAGACAGACAGACAGACAGACAGAGAAGAGAGAGAGAGAGAGAGAGAGAGAGAGAGAGAGAGAGAGAGAGAGAGAGAGAACATAATTCGCATTTTCGTTTTCGAGGCTACTGGCATAAAAGCATTACTGCTATCGAGCCCAGAGAGACGTGGGGTGGGCAGATATGATGATGATGAGAGAGAAGAAACAGAGACAGACTGGACAGACAGAAACAAAGACAGAGACAAACAAAGACAAGAGATGAATAGACAAACGGACAAAGGCAGAGATAAACAGAAAGAGACAGCTAAAACAGATGGGTAAAAATAGATATAGAACATATGGACAAAGATAAACAGACGACAGAGACAGTACCAAAACAAATACAAAGACAGACATGCAAAGACAGGGTAGACATAGATATAGACAGAGAGAGAGAGAGAGAGAGATAAAAAGACAGGCAAGCAAAGACAGAAATAGACAAAGACAGAGACAGACAGAGATCAACAGAGACAGAGATAAAGATAGATACACAAAGACAGAAAAAGCAGCAGCTAGAGAAAGACAAAGAGACAAGAGATAAACAGAGGCCGACAAAGACAGAGACAAACAGACAGAAGAACAGAGACAGAGACAGAAACAAATGGAGAGATGGAGACAGGGATAGGGATGCTTGATCGTGCACTGACGTTTACTAACCTGGCGTAATATACGTTGGCCCCTGGCCCATATACAAACCCCACACAGGACATAGCGTATATCAACAAACGAAACACAGACGTAATTCTTCCACACACAACCCAGGACAGGCGAGCATTACCGTGTGATTATGCAAAGTAATGCCAAGAGATTTGCTGTCTGATTAAAAGCGCTATTCAATCTATGTTGCTTATAGCCCAGTCGACCACATCAAGGCTAACCTCATATTAAAAAAAATATGTATCAAAAGAAAAGCTCCAATCTAATAAATGTAATTGAAACGCCAACAGTTAAAAGTCCGAGAGAAGGATTAGTCTAACACACACACTAACACACACACACACACACACACACACACACACACATACACACACACACACACACACACACACACACACACACACACACACACACACACACACACACACACACACACTCACACTCACAAAGATGTTGCATAATTATATGAGACATGCCGTATGTCTAAACCCAATTACGAAAACGCTTATAACGTGCCGTTTATCTAAACCCAATTGTGAAAACGTTTATACAAACTGCCACTGGCAAATGCATGATAAAAATCTTCGTACAAATTTCTTCTGTGAAATGCATGATAATCTGTATAATAATACAGTTTGGCAAAGAGATTTATGGAAGAAAATACTTGTTGTTCAGAAAGAGAAAGAAAGAGGGGGAAAGAGAATTAAAGAGAGATAGACAGTAGGGGAAGGAGGCAGACAGAAAAACAGAGAGGAGGGGGACGGAAAAGAGCTAGAAAGAGAGGAGGGGGAAGGGGAAGAGGGAGGGAGGGAGGGAGAGAGAGAGAAAAGAAAAGAGAGAGAGAGAGAGAGAGAGAGAGAACAAGAACAAGAACATGTATTTATTTTCGAGGACAGTGGCTCAAGCAGAATCATGAAAAAGAGATGGAGAGACAAAAAGTTACCAACAGTTCTTTGATTACACATGTACATCAGAAGATGAGAATATCCCACCAATGTTGCTTTGATATTTATCAAATTTAACTGCAGTATGCCTAGTTGAGACGATAAAAGATATGACCAACAACCAACACCAGCACTGCATATTTCACTGAAACACATGTAAAGAAAAACCATGTGTCGTTTGTGTTGATTCACATCCTGTGACTCAGCTCTATTTTTATCAGTCTCTCTTTGTTCTGACTCAGATCTATCTGTAACTTCTTTGGTCCGATTCACCTTTGAGCTTTGTATTCATGTTATTATCATCATTATCGGTATTATCATTCTTACTGATACTGTTATTATTATTTTTGTTATTATACTATCCTTATCATCATCATTTAAAAATCTTTGTTCTCACGGGGATAAAAGTGAGTGGTCCTTCTCTTCTTCTCCCTCAATTCTGTGAAAAGTCATGAGAGCAACCACACTAAAGAACTGTTCGCCCGATTCTTCTAACTCTGTCGGTTATGTGCCAGAGCCTGGATCTCTGGCAAATGGTTTCACTGTCCATTCATCAAGGTTGTCAAGTCCATCGTTTTGGTTTGTTGCTTGCTGCTGCTGCCTGCTGTTGTTGTTGTTGTTGTTGTTGTTGTTGTTGTTGTTGTTCAGGTTTCCCCCCTGTCTTCCACTCCGTCCTGCTCGTTCAACAGTTCGCTGAATGCATGATTTAGCAAGGCCAATGGATCTTGTTACATGGCCATACCAACGTTGTTTTTCTTTTCTTACCTTACGTCAGATCTTCATACAGTCCATTGTTCTGTTTGATGCTTTGTCACACTTGTTCATTGGTGATATAATCAGTGTATCTAGTGTTTAGTGTCTTGCAATAACACCAATGTCAACGGCTCGGACCTGCAGTCTTAGATAAGAAGATGTAAAAAGGTGTGACTAGCGTTTTGTCAAGGTAGCAGTTTATTCTTTACACATGGTTGAGACAGACTGTACCACCATGATGAAGACAAAGTAAATGAAAGATCAATGAGGTATCTTCAGGCCTGCACACTGTTTGCTGATGCAGATATGACCTGTGGGTGGTTTCGATTCCTTCTCCACTGCGACACTTGATCTCCGTGAAGAAATCGGTTGAAAGAGATGACGAATCATAGCAACACCGTTCAGAATGTCAGCACACTCCACCCACGGCTACACGTACGTACATACAGAATTTTCCTTTCTGAGTTGAAAATGTGTGACAGGACCGTGCTCGTCGCTTTCTTTCGTAACATTGCCAAGCGTTAACCAGGCCCGAGAGATACAGATACCTGTGGTATTGGTAAGTAAATCTAAACAACACCCTGAACAATAACGCCTCCCTGAAATGGATGAGACTCGGTTGTGTCGTCCTATCCTGCCCGATGAACCCATAGCACGCTCAGCTTTGACTAGAAACCGGAAAATCCCAAAATGATTACGGAATTTGAACACACAACCTTCCAACTGTTGCTAGTCCGATGCACTAATCACTGTTCTACGGTAGTTGCTGTATCTGCACAAAGACTGTTCCATAGCATGAACGCTCTTGTCTGTCAGAGACTTTGAGAAACGAACTGAAAAAAACCCCAACAAATTTTAGATTAGTTACGAGAGCCACAGACAAACTAAACAGATTACATTTTATTTTTACACCCAGTCCCCCACCCCCGCAGGGCCAGGACTAGGCGTAAATATAAACATAGAAATAACAATTCACGATAAATCAAAACTTAGCTGGAAGGAAAATCGGAAGGATTAGAAAAAATTTGACATTCTATGCGTGCAATTGGGAGGTACGGGGGTAAAGAAGAGGAGACAAGGGAAGGGGAGGAGAGGGGGACAGAGAAAGAGAGAGAGGGAGGGAGAGAGAAACTTCAGACTTCAGAATTTTTATTCAAGAAAGGCCATAGCCTCTACTGAACGGGTGCTTACAAGTACAATGAAATAATCAGATAGCATATCATAGGATTAGCAATCAACAACGAAATAAACTTATATTACGATAAAGCAATTTCCCTGATTTTAGCTGCTTTGAGCAGGAATAAACCAAAATTCTTAATGTAATCGAAACGAGTTGAGCACATCTACAAACACAGTTTAAACATATTTGGGCATCTACGAGTATAATACTTTTGAGGGATAAACCTTGAACGGATTTCATCTAAAGCTGGACAACACAGAACAAAATGTATTTCGTCTTCTTCAGCCTGCATACATAAGGGACAGACCAAATCAGACTCTCTGAGTTGCTTGTATCTCAATTGATGGACTTTCGAAGTTGACAAACCAAGTCTGAATTCTGCTATTGCTTTTTCCAAATTAATATCCAGATCAAGGCTTATGTATGGTTTAACACTGTGAGAATCTACAACAGTTCTGTAAAAACCATACCTTCCACTTGTATGTATATGGTCATTCCATTTTGCCATCTACAATCAGTGTTTGCCGAAAATCACAAATAAACTGTCTCGCCAGCTCCTTGGAAAAAAACAAACATCACCAAACCCATATTCATTCAGACACATACGTACACTAGTTACCCAATTCTTCTTACCTTTAAAATCTAGATCAAATAGCATCTTATAGGATTTTTTCGGCAGTCTATTGTTTTCCATTCGCAATAGTTTTAACCAAAATTGAATACATCGTAGAACTGAATGAACAAACAATGGGTATCTGTTTGTTGTCCATATACTAAATCATTAGATGTGCGCTTATCTAGTCCTAAAAAATCTTCAAAGCAAATAAGTGTACAGCTTCACAACGCGTAACTGCCTTATCTAATCCCCAAATTTCTGCTCCATACATCAAAATTGCCTGTATTTGTGAGTCAAATATTTTGACAAGTAAATCAAATGAATTATTATTCAATACATTCAATCTTTTCATCATACATATCAATGCATTTTTTGCCCTGCTAGCAATATCTTTACAAGCCAGAGTAAAACTCAAACGTGCAGAAAAATAAATTCCCAGGTATTTATATCATTTAAAACAGGCATAACTATATCATTGTACATCCATCTCTCTCTAGCAGCTAAATGTCTCCTTTTCTAAACACAACATTAATAATAATAATAATAATAAAGAGCATTTATATAGCGCCTAATCTGATGAGAACAAGAGCCCTAAGCGCTTACAGGTATCACGCAGACACAACCAAACACACACACACACACACACACACACACACACACACACACACACACACACACACACACACACACACACACACACACACACACACGCACACACACACCAGCCGACATTCAAGGCTCAAAAGACAACAAGGGGGGATTTGGGGAAGTTAGGTGGTAGAGTCTTTATAAGTATCATGAGAGGGACTGGAAGAGATGGGTTTTCAGAGAGGACTTGAAAGAAGTGAGAGTTGCAGAGTGGCGAACAGAGACAGGGAGCTGATTCCAGATTACAGGGGCCTGATAGGAAAAGGAGCGTTGACCATAGGTTTTAGTGCGACAGGATGGTATGCGGAAGGTACGAGTATCAGCCGAGGAACGAAGTTGACGAGAGGGGGTGTACAGATGGAGGAGGTCAGAGATGTAAGGGGGTGCAAGACCGTTGAGAGACTTAAAACATAACAAAGCAATCTTGTAGCGAATTCTCTTTTCAACAGGTAACCAGTGAAGAGATTTGAGAAGAGGAGTGACATGAGAGGAACGAGATTTTCTGAAGATGAGCCTAGCAGCATTGTTTTGAACTTTTTGAAGCTTTTGAATGAGAGAGAAAGGACAGCCTGAGAGGAGGGAGTTGCTGTAGTCGAGACGAGAGAGAACAAAGGCACAGAGGAGAGTTTTGGTGGCTTCGACAGAGAGGATATTGCGAATAGAAGAAATTCTGCGTATCTCAAGATAGCATAATCTGCAAACATTCTGGACGTGTTTTTCAAAGGACAGGGTGTTATCAAGAGTGACTCCAAGATTGCGGACAGTGGAAGATAGTGGAATGTCAGATCCAAGCAGAGAGACAGACAGAGGAAGGGAAGAACACTTAGCCAATGTGGTGGGAGAGATAAGGCTAAGTTCAGTTTTAATGGGGTTGAGTTGAAGTTTGTTTACAGTCATCCAGGAGTGAACATCAGAAATGCAGCCTTGGGTTTGTCTGATTATAGAGGGCAGCCGTGGGAGGGAACCAGAAGTATAGAGTTGGTTGTCATCAGAAAAGCTATGATGGGACATAGAGTGAAGTCGCATAATTTCAGAGAGGGGTTGTGTGTACAGCACAAATAGGATGGGACCTAAAACAGAGCCTTGGGGCACACCAAACTGGAGGGCAGCAGGTGCAGAGGATGAACAACAGACAGAGACTGTTTGAGTGCGATTGGAGAGGTAGGACTGGAACCAAGACAGAGCGATGTCAGAGATACCGAACACTTTATGGAGACGTGTGAGCATGATAGAATGGTCGATGGTGTCGAATGCAGCCGAGAGATCAAGGAGAGATAGAAGAGAGATTTGATTTTGATCAAGAGCAGTCAGAATATCATTTGCAATTTTTACAAGAGCAGTTTCAGGGCTGTGTCCAGTGCGATAAGCCGACTGATAAGGGTAAGAGAGGTTGTTGGCGGTGATATGATCAGAGATCTGTGCGAGAACAATTTTTTCAAGGACTTTGGATAAGAAAGGTAGGTTGGAAACAGGTCGATAGTTTTTGAGGTTATTGGGGTCAAGACTAGGTTTCTTTAAAAGAGGTCTGACCAGGGCAGATTTGAAGGAAGTGGGAAAGATACCAGATGACAGGGAATTGTTGATGACAGTTGTGAAGTGAGGGAGCAAAGTATCTAGGCAGTGTGTTAAGATAGATGCTGGAAGAGGATCAAGCTCACAGGTCTTGATGTCAGAATGGCGGATTACATTGCGGATAGTAGTTTCAGAAGCAGGCTGAAAAGAAATAAGTGGTGTGCCTTGAAACAGAGGGTCGGGAATAGGAGGTTGAGAGATGGGCTGGGAGTCAAGACTGGAACGGATGGACCTAATTTTATCAATGAAAAAATCTGAAAAATGTTGTGCTAGACGGGCAGGGGGAAAGCATGATGGGAGAGGAGATTTATCTGATTTGCCAAGGAGGGTATTAGTAACGGAATATAGCTGTTTTGATGTAGAGCATGCAATAATTTTCGCATTGTAAAAGGCAGACTTAGCATTACTTCAAATTTACCTTAAGATGCAAAGAAGCAGCCGCTTTGTGTGAGTATTTAACTGCCTCTGTAAACCTACAACAGTTTCAGATAACAACAGCACATCATCTGCCAGCAAAATAATAAACAATTCTGACAAATCTTGTGGAAATTTGGCCCCATGACGGCCATTGCTGATAACCTCCAGAGCAAGCTCATTAATAAACATAGAAAATAACACAGGACTACAAACATCTCCTTGTTTAACTCCAGTTGTACACTGAATATAATCTGTAAAATGAAGCCCACAGCGGATTCCACATTTAACATTTTGATACATTGCCTTTATACATTTAAACAATTTGCCATTTACACCGTTCTTCAACAAAATTGGCCAAAGCAAATTTCTGTCAATAGAATCAAATGCTCTTTCAAAATAAATAAAATAAACATACAATTTTCTATTACAAAAAAAATGTTTCTGAATAAATGAAAGGAGAACAAACACATGATCTATTGTAGAATATCCTCTCTTAAAGCCAGCTTGGTGATCTCCTGTAATGTCATTAATTGCAACCCATTCCTGTAACCTCTTATTGATAATGGCGCTATGTGATTTTACTGCTTATATTACAGAGAGAAATTCCTCTATAATTATTTGGATTACTGGCGTCCCCTTACTTAAATAATGGTAAAATTATTGATTCTGGCCAACTTTCTGGAAATATGCCATCATCAAAAAGTTTATTAGATAGTTTCAAGAAAAACTGAATTGTATGTTCTGTCCCATTTTTCAAAAATTCACCAATAATAAGATCAGGGCCTGCAGCTTTATTATTCTTCAGTTTACGCATGGCGGACACAACTTCATCCACTGAAATAGGACGATTAAGATGGCCATCTGTTTCCTCGTTGACTTGCATAGTATACTCAGCCTCCTGCACAACATCTTTATCTAACAGACAACGAAAATGTTCAAATCACGTATTAACAGTAATGCAACGTTTTGACTGACTTCTTTTAAATGATGCCTTTTTAATGGATTTCCAAAATGCCTGTTGGTTGTTCAGTGTGGATACCCAGCTGTTCAGTAATGCTAGATTAAAGGACCTTCTTTCTCTTTTTAGAAATTTTTATATTCTCTTCTAGCAATAGCATCTGACCTCATCGCTTAAAGTTTTCCTAAATCTTTTCAACAATCTTCGGACATTCCGTTTGGCTGTTAAACATTCAAAATCGAACCAATCACTGTTTGTGTTCGTCTTGTTACTATGCAAGTATGTCTTCTTATTTTCAGCATTCTCTTTGATACAGTCATTGAACACGTTCAAATCATCATTTACAATTCATAGCAGACTGAAATTTCAAACCCGTCTCCTCTTTCTGTAAATTTGATCTATAAATATAACCATTTTCATCGCTCCACACAAATTTTTCAATCGTTGTGTCACTATCACAAACTTCCACTCCAAATGTATTTTCATTTGGAAAAGTAAGAGAGAGAGAGAGAGAGAAGAGAGAGAGAGAGAGAGAGAGAGAGAGAGAGAGAGAAGAGAGAGAGAGAGAGAGAGAGAGAGAGAGAGAGAGAGAGAGAGAGAGAGAGAGAGAGAATGACGAGAAATGGTACTCTTATATTTTCCAACGGTAGATATTACAGGCTAAAAGCCATTTTACAAACTTGTTGCTAATCTACAGAATTACCTAGAACTACATACACAGAATAAGAACTACATCGATGAATAAATGATATAGTACATAAGGAAATCAAAGCGTAAGAGCGTTTGCTATCGTTTATTCGTTTGTACATTCGTGTGTGAGAGAGAGAGGGGGCTGGGGTGGGGAGGACTTTGTGAGATGGAGAAAAGTAAAAACAAAACAAAACAAACAAGAAAAACAACACAAACAACGGTGTGTGTGTGTGTGTGTGTGTGTGTGTGTGTGTGTGTGTGTGTGTGTGTGTTCTCTGTGTGTGTGTGTGTATGTGAGAGAGAAAGAGAGAGAGAGAGAGCGTTACTGATCATTTGTGGTCGAATCCTCTCTAGTCACAGTTATGTAAATGAAATGAAAGTCAATCAAAACAATAGAGAAAGGAATAAAAACAAAATGAAGTAAAGTAAAATGAAATAAAATAGAATAAGTAAAATAAAATAAAATAAGATAAAATAAAACAAAATAAAATAAAATAAAATAAAATAAGATAAAATAAAATAAAACAAAATAAAATAAAATAAAATAAGATAAAATAAAACAAAATAAAATAAAATAAAATAAAATAAGATAAAATAAAATAAAACAAAATAAAATAAAATAAAATAAGATAAAAAAAAAATGAAATAAAATAAAATAGAATAAAGGGAATAAAAAGAAAATGAAACAACGAAAATGTGAAACTAAAAATGAAACAAAATAAACCAGAGGGTGTATCTAGCACAAACGATGTCAAACCTGATACTTTATTTGCGTAGTACTTTACTTTATCGTTTCTCTTAACTGCACCCACGCTCGTTTTCAGCAAATCAAAATAAAATGAACATGATAACTCTGTAACAGTTACGATTAGGTAACATGACTAATTTCAACCATAGCTGTGCAACATTTAAGGATATTGCTTTCTTCCTGCGTGTGCAATCATGGTTGTCAGTACAGAATAACATACACAATACAACCAGTCACCGCCGTGCAATGATTTGAGCAATGCACTACTGACTGGAAAATTCTGCGTTCGTTATTTTTTGTTATTTTTGTTTAAAGCCCAGCCAACTGCGTACAGTCATATCAGGGCTATAACGATTTCAATACACACACAACACTTCAACAGGAGAAAAGAACTAAATACACATATCAATGCATTCGTGCATATAATCGAAGGAGATACCCCTGGCGTAGAAAACTCCATCCAATTTATCACACAGGGGATTTCAAGAAACATACCTGAATACAAATTTAAACATAACTAATGATACCACTTAAGCAAAATAAAAACGGGCTGAAATTACCTAAAATTACTTCTGCGTATCTCTTTTCCTTAAACCCAAAAATGTACTTAGTACATGTACCCAATTATCAATCCTAAGAGAAAGTACGTAGGACTATCGAACACATACAGGTGAATGGACCAGCAAGGCAGAAAATGATAGGAAGAAATGACAGGAAGCAAAAGAATAAGGCAGAAACAGTGACAGAAAAGAGGAAATTTCAAGCACATATTTTCCAGAAGGTGGGGATACTATTTATACTGGAAGAGCCCCCTTCATCCCCACGGGGGCAATTCACGGGTTGAATCCCATCAAACCTATCATAATCACAGTCGGGGTTTTCGGTCCCAAATGGCTCCTCTTAACGCTACGGGCTCGTTGAAAGGGCTGAAACCACACAGTCGAGTCTTATCCATTTCACGGGTGCATCTCTGAAAGTGTCGCTCAAATATCCTGACCAACACGACAGGTGTCTGTATCTCCCGGAGTCTGATTGACGCCAGGATTTGTCATGAAAGTAACTGTGCGCAGTCTCAATCCAGAACGGTACTCCGTAGATTGTGATTATCATCTTCACTGTCATCATCATCATAGTTTTGTGATTATCACCCTGTCATCATCATCATAGTTTTGTGATTATCACCCTGACTGTCATCATCATCATAGTTTTGTGATTATCACCCTGACTGTCATCATCATCATAGTTTTGTGATTATCACCCTGACTGTCATCATCATCATAGTTTTGTGATTATCACCCTGACTGTCATCATCATCATAGTTTTGTGATTATCACCCTGACTGTCATCATCATCATAGTTTTGTGATTATCATCCTGTCATCATCATGACAGTTTTGTGATTATCACCCTGACTGTCATCATCATCATATGTGATTATCACCCTGTCATCATCATGATAGTTTTGTGATTATCACCCTGACTGTCATCATCATGATAGTTTGTGATTATCACCCTGACTGTCATCATCATCACGATAGTTATGTGATTATCACCCTGACTGTCATGATAGTTTTGTGATTATCACCCTGACTGTCATCATCATCATAATAGTTTTGTGATTATCACCCTGTCATCATCATGATGAGAGTTTTCTGATTATCACCCTGACTGTCATCATCATCATAGTTTTGTGATTATCACCCTGACTGTCATCATCATCATGATAGTTTTGTGATTATCACCCTGACTGTCATCATCATGATAGTTTTGTGATTATCACCCTGACTGTCATCATCATGATAGTTTTGTGATTATCACCCTGACTGTCATCATCATGATGATACGTGATTATCACCCTGACTGTAATCATCATGATAGTTTTGTGATTATCACCCTAATTGTCATCATCATCATCATAGTTTTGTGATTATCACCCTGACTGTCATCATCATGATAGTTTTGTGATTATCACCCTGACTGTCATCATCATGATAGTTTTGTGATTATCACCCTGACTGTCATCATCATGATAGTTTTGTGATTATCACCCTAATTGTCATCATCATCATCATAGTTTTGTGATTATCACCCTGATTGTCATCATCATCATGATAGTTTTGTGATTATCACCCTGACTGTCATCATTATGATAGTTTTGTGATTATCACCCTGACTGTCATCATCATCATCATAGTTTTGTGATTATCACCCTGACTGCCATCATCATCATCATAGATGTGTGATTATCACCCTGACTTTCATCATGATAGTTTTGTAATTATTACCCTGACTGTCATCATCATGATAGTTTTGTGATTATCACCCTCACTGTCATCATCATCATAGATGTGTGATTATCACCCTGACTGTCATCATCATCATGATAGTTTTGTGATTATCACCCTGTCATCATCATGATAGTTTTGTAATTATCACCCTGACTGTCATCATCATCATGATAGTTTTGTGATTATCACCCTGACTGCCATCATCATCATCATAGTTTTGTGATTATCACCCTGTCATCATGATAGTTTTGTAATTATCACCCTGACTGTCATCATCATGATAGTTTTGTGATTATCACCCTGACTGCCATCATCATCATGATAGTTTTGTGATTATCACCCTGACTGTCATCATCATGATAGTATTGTGATTATCACCCTCACTGTCATCATCATCATGATAGTTTTGTGATTATCACCCTGACTGTCATCATCATGATAGTTTTGTGATTATCACCCTGACTGTCATCATCATCATGATAGTTTTGTAATTATCACGTTCACTGTCATCATCATCATGATAGTTTTGTGATTATCACCCTGACTGTCATCATCATCATCATCACAGTTTTGTGATTATCACCCTGACTGCCATCATCATCATGATATGTGATTATCACCCTGACTGTCATCATCATGATAGTTTTGTGATTATCACCCTGACTGTCATCATCATCATCATAGTTTTGTGATTATCACCCTGTCATCATCATGACAGTTTTGTGATTATCACCCTGACTGTCATCATCATCATCATAGTTTTGTGATTATCACCCTCACTGTCATCATCGTCATCATAGTTTTGTGATTATCACCCTGTCATCATCATGATAGTTGTGTGAAAAACTGCCGCAGCTTTTGTGGTCATTAACCCTTTGACTCCCGACCCTTATCCAACAATTGCAAAAACTTAACCTTTTGACTCCCTGAACAGGAAGCTGGCGGACAGGGTGAGGAAGTCAAAGTGTTTAAGTTTTGGCTTCGCTAGCACACGTGACAATGCAGGATGCTAGTGGGTATGGTGCGAGATTCAAAGTGTTAAAGTGTCGTAGTATAATGGTTCAGAACAAGTTCAGACAGTTCAGAATAAGTGAAATTAAGTACGATGATTCTTTCAAAAAAATAAGATGAAACAGACTGAAACGATATATACAGCGTAGTAACAATCCACAGACTGCCATAAATGACCTCACCCCTGACACTTTGATGCTTAAGGTATCATACCCATGCTTTTGCAACTGTTCATGTCTGTTTTTTTCTTCTTTTTTTTTCTTACGCATTAGCGTTATCCATTATCGACTGGCCATTGCTGTGGCAGCTTCATAAGTGCCTGTTGACCAGAGTGTGTCTGTTTTCACCAACCAAAAAGACCAGAACAAGTGGTTGGACTTTTATAGCACGAAATGACCACCTGTAAGATGCGTTGTTTAGGTGACTGTCAACAAAACCAGACGTGGTATGATCCGAAACACTAGGATCAGAGTTTAAGTTCAAATTACTTAACAGCCCAGCTGACTATTAGAGCCATATCAGAGTTAACACCATGTTGAAAACAACTTCAAATTTTATTAAAAGGACAACAGTTAAAAACGAAGCTAAAAACTATCATTTCAAGCCTAAAATGCATTTAAAACTTTCCCATACTATCATCAAGAAGAGCATTAATGAAGAAGATTAGGAAAAGACATTGTATACACAGTTAAAGGTAACCAATGTGTTTATTAAAAAGGTGTACCAGCAAGGAGAAACCCTTCAGAGTCTTAAGACACTGGTGCCCTGCAATTGTTCATGCGCATTCAAACTGACCGATTTTGCAGCTTCCATTAGAGCAGTCTTTTGACACAAGTTTAGTATCCCTAAAATTCACAAACAATTCAGACACTCTTTGTTTTGGATATAGGCGCACACAGACACACGCAGCAAACACACACACCCAGATGTTGGTATGAATCAGTCCTGTTTATATCTCCAGTTCCCATCAGTTTTTTAAAGACACTGAACAAGTAAGCAAATAACACAAAAAAGAACACAAATCTGTTTCGTGAAAAGAATCTCACTTATATCATCAGGGAAACAAACGATCACAGAAACTATGGGACCGTGCTTTTAATGGCTTCCACTGCATTGGTAACTCCCAGAATAACCAGCACATTGTCTGAAGACAACAATAGCCCAGTTGTGAGCAGCCTGGAATCACTCACGAGGCCAACGGCTAAACAAAGTAAGTTTTCGTTATGTAAGGCCTAAAATAGTACAGTAATTATAAAGTCTGAAACGGAACAGTCATTAAGAAAGCGCTTAGCGTACAGGTAACGTTGTAACGTGACTTAAACACTGTTTGCAATTGTAGATGAAACTGATATGTATTTTTTGAAGAACATCTTTCATTCATGCCTTAGAATCTTTTCAAACCGGTTTTTTTTCCCATACAAAACAACAGCACGTACTTGGAATCCTTTTTAGAATTTATCATGCAGGCTTATCAAAGGCACTTCATTTTAATGGCTGTTCGAGGACCAAAATATATAAACTGAATAGGTACATCTGCATGTTACCAGTCACACAGACTATTTTCGGTTGCTTTATCTTAGTTGGGGTACGTAACTAAGTGTCCGTAACAGTGTCTTTACGTAACAACGTCAGCTTGAAAGAATGCTCACTTTTTGGATTGCGAATGAAAACGCGAAATTGTCTTCCCATCCTGTTTATATAATGTTATCTCTCTCTTATATGCACAGCATCATTCACTTCCAGTTTTTAGACAGGAATGTATACATCCAGGAAAACTCAAATAAACAAGCTAATAAACTGATTGCAAAATGCCGCTATCGTCTCTGCGGCGCAGAAGAATGTTTTTATTCTCTTCCCCAGGACTCAAACACTGACAAACAAAACAGTCTAGCGCGGGCCATTAATGTCAGTGACAGGTCTTGAGTGCTAGCGGCATGAGGGAGATGGGAACAAACAAATAAACATTTGGCGGGGTGGGGTGGGGGTGGTGGGTGGGGTGGGGGTAGGGGGAAAGAATGAGTTGCGACAATCGGAGGTTTGAAGAGAGGCATGCCGACCGTTAAGAAGACTGAGTATGTGGAGAGATTATTGCGTTGCCGTGCTGGGAATGGCGCCGACACTGTGATACGAAGAGGGGGTGGGGGGTGGGGATGGGGGCTGGGGTGGGTAATGAAGAAGGTGGTGGGTGAGGACGGAAGAAAGGAAGTACAACGCTGATGTTATGACCGAGTCCTGCCATCTTACTAGTGAGGACATTCAACTGACGGCCTTGGAATGTATGAGCGTTGATTTCTGGGTTAAGTGTCACCGTGCTGGCCACTGTGTGTGGTTTTATTGTTCCAACTGGTGTCCGTCTTGTTTCTACACCCACTACCCACCCTCCACTCTCCCTCTCCAGGTGTCTGCATTTCACAAATGTTCTCGAAAAGAATTTTGATGAAATTACAGATGAGGAAAGAGAAAGCTAGGAAATAAACGTTTTCAACCGATCAATATTCAACGAAGAAATAATGATTATTGTGGGGAAAAAAAATTTAAGAATGGTAAGTCTGCCGGTGTAGACGGCTTGATTAGTAAATTTTTCAATAATTTTGTAAAAGTCTGAAACTTTGAAGTTATATATATATATATATATAAAAACCTTACTTTTTGTTGTTGTTGACAATGGAATCAATCCAGGTTTTTGGTAAGAATGCTTTATTTTGCCCTTTTTTTTTCTTAAACAAGGATCAGGTAAACTGCCTTTGTTTAAAAAGGTCAGTGACACCAACAATTACAGAGGTATAATTATATTAATGTAATATTAGTGATCTTTTCTGCAGTTCTATTGTTCACAAAAGATTGCAGGAATGGATATCAGAATGACATTACCGATGAATTTCAAGCAGGATTCAATAAAATATATACAGCAACTAATCAAATATTCACTTTGACAGCCGCAGTTCAAAAACTGTACACAAAGTTATAGGGTGAACTCGTAGATTCGAAAAAGCGTTTGATTTAAATTGTAGAAAGCTTCTGCGGCCTGTTTTATCTGAAAATGGAAGAAAAGGAAAGTTATGTTCTTGTCTAAAAAGTTATGTAAAATGAAATAAACGCCAGATCTCGGGCTGAATTGTCACATCATGTGTATTGCACTACTAGGGTTAAGCAAGGTGATGAGTGAGCCCTGTGTTGTTTTCAATACTGATAAATGAACCGATTTTCCATATCATTGAAACTGGAAGACATGGTGTAACATTTGATTTGACTGATTTGTTTGTCATGCTTTTCGCCGATGACGTACTTCTGTACATAACAGCTGCTGGGTTGCAGAAACAGCCGAAGGACAACTTGCACGCAGCGGCAGGAAGATCAGATTTGAAAGTATATATGGGGAAAACTAGTATTTGGTCCAAAAAAAAGTCATACATTGCAGGTGGAAGAAAAACTGACACAATCATGTACATATATACGATAGTTTGCACATTGTAGGTTGTTTAAGACAACCATTACACTGGAATTATATACTGAATCGAGTTATTAATCGACTTACTTCACGTGCTTTAAGTAAATTTAGATTTGTTGTCTCTGACATTGCTTGCCATAGGTTTAGATACAGTATAAGAAAAGATAATCCAATTATATGTCGCTTATGTGATATGGCTAAACAAGATGAATCAGAGAAACACGTAAAATAGTATCAGAACGCGTATTTGACATAAGACAAGACAGGCGCAAATTTTGGGCTAACTGCCCTTTCTCTAGCGTAAACTTAAGACAATAAATAACAAATTACAAACAACAAACACAAAAATTAACCTGCTTGACGAAACAACGGGGAAGTTTGATTTTTCCCCACTAATTTTTGTAACTGATGTTTGTTATTTGTTGTTGTCCTACGTTTACGCTTGACAAAGGCCAATTAACCGAAAATTTGTGCCTGTCCTGTCTTGTTATATCAAATATGCGTTGATTCTATTTTTCGTGTTTTTGTGGTTCCTGTTTGTTTGAACGTGCGCGGTCACACTTGTTTCGGGTTTTTTATAAGACGAACTGCATTGTTTGCTCTGTTGTCCTCTGTAGACTGTTACAGAGGCTCAAAATGAAACTGATACCACAGAAGTGTTATCGTCATCTGTGTAAATTTAGATTCAATTTACTTATGTCTGCTTGTAATGAAATATTATTCTTTACATATTTTAAGCTGTGAAAATACTAGGCACTGTTACGACAGGACTTTAAATACACTGAAATGATTCGTAATGGTTTATCTGATAAACTGTGTGATTTGCATGAAAGTAAATCATGTGAACCTACGCTGCAACTCCCCCATCAATATGGGACTATGGCCTAAACTGAATAAAATTATTCAGATTTGTATTCACATCCGCTGAGATTTATCTTGTTTCGACATAAAGCGGGACATTACATTACGTTTTACGTCAGGTCTTCATGTTCGTCGTGTCTGAATTTCGTTATTTATTTTGTTGCTACTGACAGGTCTATCTGTATTTATGCGTTTTGTAGACCCTAAATGGGCAAAGGTTGCATGTAAACGGTCAGTTTGTTATCCTTGTATTTTTTTTTAAAGGCGCAATGATATTTCTCGGATGTGTATATGCACGGTCTTTTGCCCACACTGTGTTAGTGGCCTGTTGCTGCACAGTCTGCATACTCCGTCGTCGGTGGGTGTGCATGCTGGATGTTATCGTGTTTCCATAATCCAGCCAATGACATCACGTACGGGTTCTTCAACGTACATAATTTGCTATTCTGCGTGCGGATAAGCACGAACGTGGTTAAAGTATACTGGCATATCCGCACACATGTTGACCTGGGAGATCGCACAAATCTCCACCCTTTATCCACAGGGGCAACTATCAAGGAGGATTGAACCCAGGTCCTCTCGACAGGAAATCCGACATTTACCCACTTGACTACCGCTCCCACTGAGAAATGAAAATGATCGGGCTCTCTCTCTCTCTCTCTCTCTCTCTCTCTCTCTCTCTCTCTCTCTCTCTCTCTCAACCTTCCTTATTTAAATTTACTTTATTGATGTCATCAACTGTCACTAAAGTTGTTCGAAATTCAGCTTTATTTCTATACAAAGCGCTTAAATTTAGAGAGACAGCAATTTCTCGAGTCTCTTTTAGAATGAATTCTTCCCAAGGGACCCAAGGCTCGAATATGAACAGAATGTTTGTATCTTATGTTCTTTCCGCTTATTTGTTATGCACTTGTACAAAATATTTCAAATTAGAAATATTTTTATTGCCTAGTTAATGTTAACATGATTGTTAATGTTAACACGATAGTGAGAATGCATAATTACGAGCATCCCCCTTCTGTGGCCTATATGAACAAACCATCTGAAGTCTGGAACTCTCTCTCTCTCCTCTCTCTCTCTCTCTCTCTCTCTCTCTCTCTTAGTTCTTACGTATCGTCGGGGCTGTGCATCAGGTTTGTTATGCTTGCAGACGGCAAACTCGGTAAACCTTTGTTCTCATCGGTCTCGCCCCGCTATGAAAAATCACATTGCTTACGTGTTTGCACATCAGCCCAAGCCTGCAAACTGTTAAGAGCTTGATGCATTTATCGGTTAAGTCAGACGGCGACTACTCCTATAGCAGCGCAGTGTTCTTGTCATTGTCAAGTAGGCTGTTTGTCAGCCTTATTCTACAGAAGAAAAGAAAAGTGAAAAAAAAATATATACACGAAAGGATAACGGGGAAACAGTATTATATGAGCATAGTGTGTGTGTGTGTTGTGTGTGTGCACGCGCGCGCGCGTGCGCGTGTCTGTGTGCGCGCGCACGTGCTTGCTTGCTTGTTCCCTTGCAGTTTAGTACGAAAACGGGTCAGCAGTGATTTTTCGATTATTTGTGGGTAGTTTTAAACGGGTACAGGCTCAAATGTATGTACGCATGCATGCATGCATGTATGTATGTATGTATGTATGCATGCATGCATGTATGTATGCATGCATGTGTGCATGCATGCATGCATGCATGTATGCATGCATGCATGCATGTATGTATGCATGCATGTGTGCATGCATGCATGCATGCATGTATGCATGCATGTATGTATGTATGTATGTATGTTGTGCGTATGTATGTATGTATGTATCTATGTATGTTTATGTATGAAAGGTACATGTATGTATGTATTGTAGGTATGTATTAAGTATGTATGTATGTATGTAATGCTATGATGTATGTATGTATGTATGTATGCATGTATGTATGTATGTATGTATGTATGTATGTATGTATGTATGTAGTATGATGATGTATGTATGTATGTATGTATGTATGTATGTATGTATGATGTATGCATGTATGTATGTATGTAGTATGATGCATGCATGTATGCATGCTTTCATGCTTGCATGCATGTATTCACTTTTTTCTTTCTATTCATGTTTATTTATTTCAGGGGGTTAGACATTTGAACTTTTTTAAACGTGCGTATCTGTTGGATCACAATGGCCAAAAATATCAGAAAGGACAGTTCACCTGTGTTTTTAGGCGTATAGATATTAAAGTGTTTAAAAAATCAGGACACGCGTTCACTTCAGACCGCCCAAAACAAATTTTGTGTACATTTTCAAAAAGAAAAACTAATGGCTCTTTTTTGAAGGTCAAAATCATGCAAACGTTTATTGCGCAACTAACAACCACAATTCAAGGGAAGTAATTTCATTTCGCAGGCATTTCATTGTGACCATTTTCTTTGTGTAAATTATAATTCAGTTTTGAAAGTTTTGTTGGCGTCTCTCGTCTTCTCAGAAAGAGGGAGACTGTCAGTGTGGCCTGACCTATTTTACAACTGGTTGTTTTGCTTCTTGAAAACGACTTTGTTCTTGTCAATAAACCCTCTTCATTCGTGGTCATAAAGTTTTATGATTCAGGTCACATCCGTTCACATTCAAATGTTTTCCTTGTTTGTTTGTTTGTTTGTTTTTAATCAAAGCCTCGCCTACCACTAAGGGCCAACGTAGTATGGCTGTATGTTTTAGTACTGCAAACATTTTCTTTCTCAGATATTTCTTTGTTTACTTGAAAATAAAGTGAATCAAAACGGATTTTTGATAACGTCGTTGTTGTAATGGTTTTGTTGTCGTTTATTTGATTTTTCATCAACAGACTTTCTCACGAACCACGGAGTGTTGTTAGGTTACCGTACACTGTCGGTGTCATCATCGACTACGTTTACCAAACACAACCACACTGAATTTCGTTTTGGAAAATCGAACCTGCCAAGTTTGAAACGAAGAGAGAAATCATCCATAAATGTCAAACGAGATTCGCAGGAATGCGCATATAACGTTTGGCTCATGTCCCTCTGTCGGCGGGAGGTGGTGTGACCGACATAACCAGTCCTTCTTGTCAACAAAGAGAGAGGTCGTTTAAGTCCAGACCTCCAGGACCTCCCAAGTTCACGCGACAGCCTCCCCAGAGAGAGATCAGACCCGGGAAGAATCAGGCTGTGCGAGAGTTACTGGCCCATGCTGAGGAGGATCGGGGTTAAGTATTCACGCTGATGGCGGCTTTACAGTCCTCGCACGCAGTCCCAGACGGGGCCGTCTTGCTAATAGTGTGTTCGGGCGATTTCAAGCCGCGGTTCTCAGACGTTTTCCTCGGGTAAACACCGTGTCCTTGGAGTCTGACTGCCTTCCTACCGACAGACGACACACACTGGAGACACGTGACAGTGACAAACTTGAAAACATACAAGAAAGAAGATGAAACAAAGAAGGAAGAAAAAGAGAAAGAAACGAAGAAAGGAAAAGAAGAAAAGAAGAAAATAAAAGAACTAAAAGAGAAACAGAAGAAAGAAAGAATATCTGATAAGTAAAGAGGCATATGTAGACAGACATAGATAGATAGATAGATAGATAGATAGACAGATAGATAGATAGATAGATAGATAGATAGATAGATAGATAGATAGATAGATGATAGATAGATAGATAGATAGATAGATAGATAGATAGATAGATAGATAGAGGGAGGGAGGGAAAGAGAGACAGACAGACAGACAGACAGACAGACAGACAGAGATAGAGAGAACAATAAAGAATGCAGAGAAAGAAAGAAAAAAAAAAAAGAAAGAACAGAAAGAATGAGAAAGAAAGGACAGAAAAACAGAAATAGAAACAAGCAGAGAGAAAAAAAGAAACAAGGAGAAAAAGGAATAGAAAAACAAAGCAAAAAGAAGAAAACGAGGAAAGAGAAGAAAGAAAAAGAGATAAAGAATGAAAAAGATTTAAAAAAAAAAAAAAGAGAGAAAGAAAAGAGAGACAGGAAGAAAAGAGAGATGGAAAGAGAGAAATAAAACGAGAAAGCAAGAAGAAAAAAAAGAAGGAAAGTAGCAAAAATGCCAGTTTTAATGTTGTGGGGTGGAATTGAACGAGAGGTATCATATGTTGAATCCACGGCTCTATCAAAAGAACAAACCAACCAGTGAAAGCTAATGGAGAAAAGAGCCAAAGGAAAACCAATACGAGGAAGAAGAAAAAAACGTTGCCGTAGTGCTCCCATGCAATGAGTAGAAAAGGAACAGGAGGTAAATCTGCTTTCCAATACTATGTTGGAGCTTAAATAGTTCAAAGTTTCTTCAGGAGGAAATTTTCGGACTGGGACAAATCTATATGCGCTCCACCCGATATGCCAGTTGTAATCTGGCAAATTCTCTAAACCTGCACAAAACTCTGAATTAAACATTGGTATTACCCTGAAACGGAAGTGGGGACAAGACCTATGAAGCACCAGGCTGACACCACCAGAATGTTACAATGGGCAGCCAACAGGCCAGTTGTTATGTGCAGTCTAGGACTGAAGTGGAAACATCAACATCTGAGTCCACGGCTTTTATTTACAAGTGTCAGCCAGCCGAAGATATTGTGGTCCTGCTGAGGGTGGAACCCACGACCTCAGGTTTTTATCATCGTGACGCTCTAACCAACCAGGCTAACGAGAACACATGGACCACATTTACAGTTAGAGTTAGACTTTTGTTTTTTTGTTTTGTTTTGTTTGTTTTCGTCCCATTTTCTACGCCACCTTAATGGCCATAGAAACTGGCACAATTATTTACAATGCGATGATGATGTCGATGAGGATGATAATCATCAAGCTATGGAGTTCCATCTAGGATTGAGACGGGCTGTACTCTACGCTTACTATCATAATATATCCTGGCGTCAACCAGGCCAGTGAGATACAGACACCTGTGGTGCTGGTCAGAAGATTGAGCAACACCCTCAAAGACGCATCCATGATTTGGCTGAGGCTCGACTGTGTGGTCAAAATCTTGCCAATGACCCCATAGCACGCCAAACTCTGGGTAGAAGCCGGTTAGAGCCGGAAAATCGCAATTAGTTTTTGAAGGTACTGATGGGGATTCGAACCCACAACCTTCCAGTCAGTAGTCCGTTGCGCTAACCACTACACAACAGTGACTGGTCTGTTAGAGTAAGACTTAGTCCATCCACGGCTTCTCATGACAAGGCCGTGTTTAACTGTTTCACTCCCTCACCCTATCCACCAGCTTCCTACTTTACCCTTTTACTCCCTCATCCTATCCACCAGCTTCCTACTTTAGTCTTGACTCCCTCATCCTATCCACCAGCTTAATATTTTAGCCTTTGACTCCCTCATACTATCCACCTGCTTCTGTAGGAAGGTGGTAAATAGGGTGAAGGAGTGAAAGCGTTAAGTTCCCGCTTTGCTATCGTGAATGATAATACAGAACGAAGTGGCGGACGTGGTGAGAGAGGGTTAATCACGCATGTACTCACATAGTGTGTGATGAGGGAAATAAAGGGTTAATTAATCACATATGCCCACACGTTGTACCAGTACCGTTAAAGGAAAGGGGTGTTCAACGCAATCCAGTATCCAAACATCACACAGCATCGGTAGGTCTAAGTACAACAGTTGATTTGTATGATTCAACCTCTAAGAAATTACCTCGTTAGTGGTATTGTTTCCTCGTGCTTGGGTCTAATCCCACAACACCGATGATTAAACGAATTTCACACGTTTAGCAAACACTCACTCCTACATCAACATGTGACTTGATAATTAACAAAATCAAATAACTAGACACGAGTGCAGCCGTAATAATCCTGTGCCATTAAAACACACACACACACACACACACACACACACACACACACACACACACACACACACACACACACACACACACACACACACACACACACACACACACACACACACACAAATCGAAACCGTTCTCATTACATTCCTGTTTACTAGCAGGCATCGGTAATTGCTAGACAACCGGGCAAGAACGTGGAAAGTGAAATTCAATTAAGCAAAAACTTACCGGCACAGCATTAGTTAACCAGACAATTAATGGTTGTTAAAATGAATTGAAGTAAAAACAGCCCTTTGGAGCACGATTCGTGGAAATGAAATTGTTCATGATCTTACTTTTGGAAACATTTGTTTACAAAATTGTGACCAACATAAACATCTCAGCATCGTTTTACAGAGTAATTGTAGGTGGAGGGTGGCATTGCAGGCAAAAGTGTACTATTACATTATTTCTCTCCTTTACTTTAAACACAAGCTGACCCGGAGGGCTGTGAAACAGTACAAGTTATTTTAATTTTACCAGCGTTGATTATGCTGATGTTGTTTGGAATGGCTCTACAGCGTGACAGTTAAATATTCTGGAAAATATACACCTTGATTGTCTGCGCACGATTACACGTTCTGTCTAGAGAACTAGACATGAAAAGTTGTTCAAAGAATATGGGTTAGCACATTAAAAGAAAGGCGACGAAAACATGAAATTATAATGTTCTGTAAGATTATCCATGGCATTTGTCTCGAATGTCTCTCTGGCGTGTTACCACTCCTTGTTTCATCAGTAAATCCTTATCATAGACTAAAACCTGTGTAGAGAATTATCCCTCGACATCTAACAGACCTTTACTGTAAGTTTAATCTTTCTTCAACCACAGCCTTTTTGAATAGCCGTAATGTAAACACACACACTTTGTCTTAGTCAAGTTAACGGCATGTTTCTGCCGCAGACATTTTTGTCCCATCCCACTATCATTACGGACAAAGGAAAGAACATGTACAAAGGAAAGAACATTGCAAACATCAGCCCGATAGCGATTTCAGTGATACACATTTTTTTTAAGGTTTTAAGGACGACCTGTGTTGTGCCTGTAGGTTCCCACGCGAGACTGCTGAACATGTTCTCTTGCACTGTCCAAAATATACTGTGTGACAAGATACCACTGTCCATAACCAGACTCCAGACCATACCTCCGTCTGTGTTTACTTTTCTGGTAGCACGGCTCTAACAACAGAAGTTAACAAACATATGTTTGAAGCACAATTTGTGAATTCCTTAGACAAACGTAACCGTTCGTATTTTAACTAACAGCAATTTATGAACTCTGTATACTTTCAATTGCTCTCGGTTCGATGTGTAATTTCTAATAATTACGTTCCAGATCAGATTATCCTCATGTTCATCCATTCAAAACCATTCATTCTCATTCAGCACAGTGAAATATAGAATTTGAAGTAGTAGTATCGTAAACGATAACCATTTGCATTCTCTGTCTCTCTCTCACTCTTTCTCTCTCTTATTCTTTAAGAGATCAGAGCTTGTCAACATATTTCACTATACTCTACAGAGCAGGATAGGCGCACAACGCATTCTGCTGTTGTAAAGTGGAGGAAATATGAAAATAAAATAAAAGAATAAAAAAAAAAAGGAGACATGATGAGAATGGGAATCTAGCGATTTTCAGTGATTTTCCCCCAGATAGACCCAGTTGGTGCATACATTACTCTCTCTCTCTCTGTCCACCTCTACCTCTACCCTCCTCCCCCCCCCCACCCCCCGCCCGCCTCTCTTTCTGTTATTGTGTCTCTCCCTCCTTGGCAGCTGTTATGGTCGTTCGAAGTCTCTGCTGTCATTGCTTCCTTGGGCTTGAAGTCCCTACTGTCATTGCTTCCTTGGGCTCGAAGTCTCTGCTGTCATTGCTTCCTTGGGCTTGAAGTCCCTACTGTCATTGCTTCCTTGGGCTTGAAGTCTCTGCTGTCATTGCTTCCTTGGGCTTGAAGTCTCTGCTGTCATTGCTTCCTTGGGCTTGAAGTCTCTGCTGTCATTGCTTCCTTGGGCTTGAAGTCCCTACTGTCATTGCTTCCTTGGGCTTGAAGTCTCTGCTGTCATTGCTTCCTTGAGCTTGAAGTCCCTACTGTCATTGCTTCCTTGGGCTTGAAGTCTCTGCTGTCATTGCTTCCTTGGGCTTGAAGTCCCTACTGTCATTGCTTCCTTGGGCTTGAAGTCTCTGCTGTCATTGCTTCCTTGGGCTTGAAGTCCCTACTGTCATTGCTTCCTTGGGCTTGAAGTCTCTGCTGTCATTGCTTCCTTGGGCTTGAAGTCTCTGCTGTCATTGCTTCCTTGGGCTTGAAGTCTCTGCTGTCATTGCTTCCTTGGGCTTGAAGTCTCTGCTGTCATTGCCTCCTTGGGCTTGAAGTCTCTGCTCTCAATCCTTGGGCTTTTTCCTCTTACGACAAGTTGGTTTGCATTTTTATTATCGAGTTTAGATTAGTGGTATGGTGGGTGTGTGGTTGATAAGTTCGTTTTTGCCTTCAGCTGCTGGTTGATCTGTCAAGGTCTCTTCTTTTTTATGTATGTTGGCGAATCTTCCTGGTTTATTTTTCTTGCATTGTGGAATTTTGGCGTGGGTGGACGGTGTCACTGGAGGTTTTCCCCCTTTTTCCCCATATTCTAATTTTCGTTGCAGCTAGATTCCCATTCTCATCATGTCTCCTTTTTTTTTTTTATTCTTTTATTTTATTTTCAATCTCGTTTTGTATTAGCGTGTTCATTTCTATTCCATGCTGAATCATGTTTTTAATATATCAAGTGTAATGAGCGCTGCTCTCTCTCTCTCTCTCTCTCTCTCTCTCTCTCTCTCTCTCTCTCTCTCTCTCTCTCTCTCTCTCGCTGCTAGTTCAGTTTCAACTTGATGTGCAGTGTGTGTAAGTGCGCTTGCACTGGTGGATGGTGGGAATTATTGTTGTTTAAAGCCCAGCCGACTGTGTAGACCCATATCAGGGCTATAACCATTCCAAACATACACAATACTTCAACAGGACCGAAAAAGAAAAAGAAAATAAGTACATGCATCAATGCATTCACGCACAAAATCTAAGCAGACGCCCCTGGCGTTGACCACTCCGTCCAACCTACCGCACAGAGGATTTAAAAAAAACATACCCGAATACAAACCTAAACACAACTAAGGACACTAAAACATACATTAAAAACGGGCCCAAATTACCCGCCTATCTCATTTCCATAGAGCCAAAAATACAGACCCCATGTACCCAATTAGCAATCGTAAGAGAAAATATGTAAGACTTTATCGAAAACAAACAGATGAATGGACCAGCAAGACAGAAAGTGACAGGAAGAAATGACAGAAAGCAGAGGAGGAAGAAAGAGAGTGACAGAAAAGAGGAAATTTCTAACAAAGAATTTGGGGATACTATTTATACTGAAAGAGCCCCCGGCATCCCAACGGGGGGAGGTGGAAACTATTAGAATTTTTTTCTCGGGCAGCGTGCAAGTTGCATGCATGATGATGTGAGAGTTTTTCAAATATTAGGACCATTTTAAAGCTGTCTCCATATTCAAGTTTTCTTTTGTCCATTTTCACATATATACATACATGCATGCATACATACATGCATACATGCATACATACATAATCAGTAGCAAGAAACCCTGGGGAGAGCCGGACAGCAAAAGGTCCTCAGATGAGAAACCCCCGTCAAGCAAATGTTTAGGCCCTTAACTCCTGACACTCTAAGGGGGCCCGGCCGCATCCAGGTCTCTTCTCCCGTCGCCATTTTTTTAAAGGAATTTGTCCTCGACCTGGAATCGAACCCGTGCGTCCTAGGTGGTCAGGTTTCTCAAGGCAAAGTCACTCTTCTGACGGGTGTCTTAACCAGTTGGCTATCGGTCACCAGCAAGACATAGGAGAATTTTAAGCTTTGTGTAGTTCGATATTGTTCCTCCTGGTCCAAATCCAGTCGGAGCTCTTTTCCGCTGCTTCCGCCACTGCCTTTAGGGCTCTGGCGCTCTCTGTCTCGAAATCGATAGGCACTTCATGAGATCATAGGTTGATGTACCTATCAATCCCCTTGCTCCAATCTCTATGGCCAGGGCTTTGGCTTGAAAGCCAGGTGTCAAGTTGTTGGCTAGACTGGCGTACTTTTCAGTCTTGTAGATATGGACTGAAAAGTACGCCAGACTCTCTCTCTCTCTGTCTCTCTCTCAGCGGGAGAGGCAAAGAGAGAGGGACGGCGGGAGAGGGAGACAGTCAGACAGATAGATAGATACAGATATAGATATATTACTTTCACGAAGAAGATCGGGGGCGGACACATTAAAGTGGCAAAAGAACAAAACAGTTCATTCTCTCTCTCTCTCTCTCTCTCTCTCCTCTCTCTCTCTCGTGTGTGTGTGTGTGTGTGTGTGTGTGTGTGTGTGTGTGTGTGTGTGTGTGTGTGAGGCGTGGACAATCAACACGCAACGTCAGATTAAGATTAAGACAACTGAACTGTGGTTACTAAAAAGAATGTTGGAGTTCCATGGACAGCAAAGAAAACAAACGAGTCAGTCTTGAAGGAGGCAGACACGAGAAGAACATTAATAAAGAAGAGTAGGAAAAGATAAGCAACATTTATAGGACCTTTTATAGAGGCAAGAGAAATTAGAGCACCTGCTCACAACTGGAAAGCTGGAAGGAAAAAGAGGACCAGGTAGACCCAGGGAGAAAATACTGTGCGGACTTGCAGAGTAGCTAAGGAGAGAGAGGGTGGAAGATGTACCTGCAGGGACAGGGATATATTCGTGTGGAAGGCCATGATGTTTTCACTAAGATGTAGAAAAATAGCAGTTCTATAAGATTAGTAGTTATCATAATTATATAGTTATGAACTTAACATTTTTGCAAACACATTTTAACTGTACTTTGTTCACATACAATTTCATAAGAAGCTACGGCCCACATTATTACATAAAATTTCTGGTGTGCCTCACCAGTTCATTGAGTTCTCTTCTGTCAAGAAAATCTGATACACCTTTTCTCTTTATCCAACCCGTCTAAGTCGAAGTATGCAGACTACGCAAAAATGTTCTACTGATATTACAAATCTTTTCTTATATACCACTATTCTCCAGCTCGTTAGGACTGCAGCGCTTTACATATAATAAGACTTTTTAGTGCAGCCTGGCGAACATAGGCAAAGTTGACCACATTCTACTATGTTGCTGCAGTCTGCAGCTTTGACGGGCGTGCATGCTGGGTGTTTTCATGTTTCCGTAAGCCAGCCACTGATGTGATTTACAGGTTTTCTAACGCGCTATGTTTCATTCTGCATGTGGATACATACAATGGGATTTAGGTATTGGCAGGTCTGTTCATATGTTGACCTGAGACACGGGGGAAATCTCCACCCATTACTCACCAGGCGGATGTATCTAGGCGCATCAAACCCAGGATTAAAGCTGTCGGGATTCCAACATTTACCCACGGACAGTGAAAGTTGTTTGCGCAGTATGGCCACCAAAACTGTGTGTGTACGCACAGCCATGCCAGCAGGAATATAACTCAGATGAACATAAACCGACAATCAGCTGAAGTAAGATTACTCGTGCACACCGAAAAAAAATCCAGTAATAGTTTACTAAGACGAAACGGATGATTGCAGGAATCTTGTATTCGCCAAAAATGGCCATATTACGATTTTTGAGGTCGACGTGATGTAATTCAGACACTCACCGAAAACTAAAAACCAAGAATCCAAGTGCAAACTACCAATCATCTAACTGACTAACGTAAAACTACTAAACAACTCACTTACTTACTTACTGACTGACCAACATTCCTCACTCACTCACTCGTGTTACTAACCCAAATCCGATATGTAATAAGAACAACAACAGGAACTTTCAGGTTACCTTTACTGACCCACCCCTACCTACTGACTCAGCTAGACAGACAATTTATTTACAGGGCTCCCATTTTTTTCGGATGCGTGTCTGCACGTTGCTTCGCCCACACCGTTAAACGGGCGGCATGTCGCTGCATGGTATGCATACTCCGTCTTCGTTAGGGTGCATGCCATAAATCTTCATTCTATGCCCACCAGGCGGGAGGCACACAGGTAGGATCAAACCCCAGACCTTCCCGTTCACAATCTGACGTTTTCCCCTAATTATCTTCCCACCTAATTTCCCATCTATCTATCTGCCTAACTATACATATATCGATTCTTGGCATATGTAGTACTGTAACAACGACACACTTTTTAAAAAATTGTTATTGTTGTTTAAAGCCCAGCCGACTGAGTAGAGCCACATCAGGGCTACAACCGCTTCAAAACATACAGAACTTCAACAGGAAAAAAAGAAGAAAATTAAGTGCACACATCAGTGCATTCGCGCACATAATCTAAGAACATGCCAATTTATCGCACAGGGGATTTAAAGCACATACCTGAATACAAATTTAAGCATACCTAAGGACACCAAAACATAAAAATGGGCATGAATTACCGGTACCTAAAATTGCTTCCGCATATCTCACCTCCTTAGAACCAAAAATGCACTTAATGCATGTACCGAATTATCAATGCTAAGAGAAATTATGTAAGACTATATCAAACACACACAGGTGAATGGACCAGCAAGCAGAAAATGATGGGGAGAAATGACAGAAAGCAAAGGAACAAGGCAGAAACAAAGAGTGAGAGAAAAGAAGAAATTTCTAACACAGAATTTCCAGAACGTGGGGATACTATTTATGCTGAAAGAGCCCCCGGCATTCCCACGGGGAGGGGGGGGGTCCCTAATTATCTACCCATCTAGTTTCCCATCTATCTTCCTATCTACCTATCTGCCTAACTGTATATCTATCGTTCTTGACATATATAATATTGAAACAGCGACACATTTAAACTGTCCGAGAACCCTTGACACTAATGCACACACTACACTTTCTCTGTCATGGCAGTTCTGATTCAGTAACAAAGAAAGTCATAAAAAACTGAGCAGAGCGAAGAAAATCGAAACAGCCAGTAGCATAATGGCATGTTAAAAAAAATCAAAGCCAAAGGGTGATCGATTGTCCACCTCTCAGAAGTGTCCCTCACAAAGCAGACGAAAGAGAGTAGCTGGCCGAGTGACACTTTGAGGAAGGTCCATCATTGGTGTTTGTAGGGCAAAGCGGTCAATCGCTTCCTGTCACGAAGACACGGATCAAGTGCTGGCTCTCCCTTTCTCTGACCATAGATACAGATCCAGATAGGCAACTCTCTCTGTCGCAATCTGTCCACAGGATCGGTTTGGGGCTTCCCGAGCATACAAGAGTTATATAGCGTTTTTGTGTCATTCAAATAGCTTGATATCAAATTGTGACAAAATATGATGCCATTACGACACCACACACACACACACCACACACACACACACACACACACACACACACACACACACACACACACACACACACACACACACACACACACACACACACACAGACGATAGTAAATAGCTTACAAATTATTCCAAACAAGAGACGTTTTTGTTAAACGAAAAATGTTAACGATTCATAGACTTTACAGCACAGATTAAATGTCCATGCATAGACATGACCGCAGTGTTCGTAGTACGTCATACACTTTTGCCCGCTGTTCATTGAAAAAAAAAAAGAAGAAGAGAAAGAAAAAAGAAACAGAAAGAAGAAAGGAAAGAAAGAAAGAATAGAAAGAAGGAAAACTGAAAGAAAGAGAAATAGAAGAAAAGAAAGGAAAATGAAAGAGAGAGAAAAGAAGAAGAAATAAAGAAAGAAGAAGGAAAGAAAGAAATAGAAAGGAAAGGCAAGAAAGAAAGAAAAAGGAAAGAGAAAAAGAAAAGAAAGAAAAAGAAATGAAGAAGAAAAGAAAAGAAACAGAAAAGAAGAGAAAAGAAAAGAGAAAGAAAAAAAAGAAAGAAGAACTTAAAAAGAAAGAAAGAAAGAAAGAAAAAAAAAGAAAGAAATAAAGAAAGAAAAAAAGAAAGAAAAGAAAGAAAGAAAGAAAGAAAAGAAGAAAGAAAGAAAAGAAAGAAAGAAAGAAAGAAAGAAATAAAGAAGAAAAGAAGAGAAAGAAAGATAAATAAGAAAGAAAAAAGAAAGAGAAGAAAAAGAGAAAGAAAGAAAGAAAGAAAGAAGAATAGAGAAAGAAGAGAAAAGAAAGAAATAGAAAGAGAAAGAAAGAAAGAAAGAAAGAAGAAAGAAATAGAAGAAAGAAAAGAAAGAAAGAAAGAAAGAAAGAAAAAGAAAGAAAGAAAAAGAAAGAAAGAAAGAAAGAAAGAAAGAAGAAGAGAAAGAAGAAGAAAGAAAAGAAGAAAAAAGGGAAAAAGGAATAAAACAAGAGAAAGAGAAAAGGAAGAGCCAAAGAGTCAAAGACAAGAAGAAAAAAAGAAGAGAATAACAGCGAGGACAGACAACGAAAATGAGGATTGACAAAAAAACCACATGTTTCATCCAGACCATGGGAATGACCATCTCAAGCCTAAGCATGCTCGAACGCTAACAACAACAAAAGCAACAACATTCAATCAAACATGTACCAGCACCACCTTTTACTGTTATTGTGTTTAAAGCCCAGCAGACTGCGTAGAGGGCATCTTCACTGCATCAGGGCTATAACCAGTTCAAAACATACATAATACTTCAACGGAGGGGGGGGGGGGGGGAGAGGAAAGAAAATTAAGAACACATATCAATGCATTCGCGCACATCATCATCCATCAGGTGCCCTGCCGCATGGCATTGGCGATCGTGGACTTCCATCTGTCTCTATCTCTTGTTGCCTCAAGCATCTCCTCCACCCTCCTCGTCTTCAGCCTTCTGCAAGTCCGTCTAGTATTTTCTCCCTGGGTCTACCTGGTGCTTCTTTCCCTCCAGCTTTCCCGTTGTGACCAGGTGCTCCAATCCCCTTTCCTCATAAAATGGCCTATAAATGTTGCCTGTCTTTTCCTAATCTTCCTTATGATGATCTACTTGTGTCTGCCTCCATCAAGACTGTCTCGTTTGTTTTCTTTGTTGTCCATGGAACTCTCAACATTCTTCTAGAAACCACATCTCGGCTGCCTCAATCTTGTTCTGGCTTAAAACAGTATTGGTTCTATATAACATTCAAGAACTTCTTCCTGATGTTAATTGATAGGCATTTGTTGGTAAGAATGCTTGTCATCTTCTTGAATGCTGTTTTGGTTTGGCCGATTTGCGCACATAGTCCAAGGAAATGCCCATGGCGTTGACCGTTCCGTCCAATTTATCGCACAGGGAATTCTAAAAAAAACATACCTGAACACAAACTGAAACATAACTTAAGGACACTAAAACATAAAAACAGGCCAACATTACCTAAAACTGCTTCCGCATATCCCATATCCGTAGAGCCAAAATGCACTTAATACATATACCCAATTATCAATCCTAATAGAAAGTACGTAAGACTTTATCGAACACAAATAGGTGAGTAGACCAGCAAGGGAATGATAGGAAGAAATGACAGACAGCAAAGGAGGAAACGAGAGAAACAAAGACAGTGACAGAAAAGAGGAATAGGGTGGGGATACTTATTCATACTGAAAGAACCCCCGGCATCCCCACGGGGGGACCACCATCAGTTTCGAAAGAAAAAAACCCCATAAATATGAATAACCACGGAAGGGACTGGCGAAAAAGCTGCCATCTTGTTCAGAAATATACTGACAGAAGCGAACTATCTCGACTAACAGACACAACTCTTGTTGCCAGGTAACATTTTTAACTTGTTTCAACATTGTCTCGAAATACTGAGGCGTTCATTCAACAAAAGCAGCAGCTATTAGATTGATATAGGCCATGAACTGGCCGAGTAGCCAATCTGTGTTAGTACTGGTATCTACAGTGTGCAAGTATGTCGGACTATGGGAGTGAACTGGATGACGACTGACCTATTATTGCAGAAATGAACGATGACGTCTCTGTGGCGAAGCAAGACCTAGATGTTAATAGGCCATAGGGATCTAGGCTACTGGGAACTTCAGTGGTCTGACTTTATCGTCCGGTTCTTTGTTAAACTCCTGAGGATGGGCAAAAACAATCTGATGATCGGATTTCGTTTATACACATCTTCCTCTCCCTTCCTCTCTGAAATCAAGCGAGAAGGAGAGAGAGAGGGGAAATTTTTATCTATCTGCACGAGAGACGACGTGAATGGGGTAACTAACATTGAGTGAGAGAGAGAGAGAGAGAGAGAGAGTGTGTGTGTGTGTGTGGTGTGTGTGTGTGTGTGTGTGTGTGTGTGTGTGTGTGTGTGTGTGTGTGTGTGTGTGTGTGTGTGTGTATGTGAGCGAATCAAAAAGTTACCAAGTTTGTGATACGTTAATGGTTAACACGCCTGTCTAGGATGCGAGAAACTCAGGTTCAAATCACAGAGAAACCAGGAATTTCTCTGCCCCCGCTAGATCTTAATTGGTGATCTGGGTGTCAGTCCTGGAGGGGATGATATTTCGAGGTCCCGTGTGTGCAGCATATAGTTAATGCACGTGACAGATCACTCGGCAATAAAGGATTGTTCGTGGTAAAAGTCTGTAGAAAACTATCGACTTCTCTAAGCAAACAAAAATGCAGGCATACCAAAAAAAACAACAACGAAAAAAGATTAAGGAAAAAAAAAATGGTTGGCGCTGTACTATGGCGACGCGCTGTCTCTGGGAGAGTAACCGCATTTCACACGGTAAACCCACTGTGACAAAAAAGAAAAGAAAAAAAAAAGAAAAGAAAAGACAAAGAAAGAGAGAAAGAAAGAAAGAATAAGATACGAATATGATTATCAATCGCTTTATTTCTATGGCCACTGGCCACTTGAGAGATGACTGTGGCGCACAGGCGCACAGGCCCACTGGTAACGCCTGAAAGTTTTGGTATAATGTAATGGATTTGTGGAAGGGAAAGGAACTATTAATGCTATATACATCCTAAGAACTATCATAGAAGTCAATGAGATGAATAGATATATTTATGCTTTGTTGACTCACAAAGAACTATATAGAGAGGGCAATGAGATGAATAAGGATTTATATTTATCCTTTGTTGACTACACCAAGGCTTTCGATCGGGTAAGACATGATGAATTGATCAACCAACTGGAGAGACTCAATGTTGATGGAAAAGATCTACGAATAATCAGAAATATGTACTGGGAACAAACAGCTGCAATGAGAATAGAAAACAATGTAAGCTCTTTCCAAAATATCAAAATAGGAGTCAGACAGGGTTGTGTTTTGTCACCAGATCTGTTTTCACTTTACAGCGAAAACATCATGAGAAACCTAGAAGAAGACCCTGGATTAAAGGTTGGAGGGAAAATGATAAACAACATTCGATATGCAGATGACACCGTGCTAATTGCAGAAAGTGAAAGAGACCTACAAAACCTTGTGAATATACTACTTGAAATAGAAAGCAAAGGTAAGGGGCTGGCACTAAACAGCAGGAAGACTGAAGTCATGGTGATCAGTAAAAAACATGAAATCCCATCATGCAAAATAACAGCAAATGGCACAACCTTGACACAGGTTGATAAATTCAAATACCTGGGAACGATCATTTCACCAGACGGCAGATGCACATGAGAAATAGCCGGCAGAATCGGCCAAGCCAAAACAGCATTCAAGAAGATGACAAGCATTCTTACCAACAAATGCCTATCAATTAACATCAGGAAGAGAATCCTTGAATGTTATATAGAACCAATACTGTTGTACGGATGCCAGGCGTGGACAGTCAACAAACAAAGCCAGAACAAGATTGAGGCAGCCGAGATGTGGTTTCTGAGAAGAATGTTGAGGTTTCTATGGACAGCAAAAAAACCCAAACGAGACAGTCTTGATGGAGGCAGACACAAGTAGATCACTCATAAGGAAGATTAGGAAAAGACAGGCAACATTTATAGGCCCTTTTATGAGGAAGGGGGATTTGGAGCACCTAATCACGGCAGGAAAGCTGGAGGGAAAGAGAGCACCGGGTAGACCCAGGGAGAAAATGCTGGACGGACTTGCAGAATGGCTGGGGACGGGGAGGGTGGGGGAGATGCTAGGGGCAACGAGAGATAGAGGCAGATGGAAGTCCATGATCGCCAACGCCATGCGGCAGTGCACCTGATGATGATGATGTAATGCAATATTATTCAAAGGAAATTACATATTAACACCACACTGGTAACACAACTCTCACAGTACGGATCGTCAGCGTTTTGCTTCCGGACTCAGAGAATTCGAACTACCGAGACCACGCACATGAAAAAAAATCTACATTCATAGAGAAAAGAAAGATAGAAGTATGTAAGAAGGAAAATTTGACAGCTTCTTGGCCACTATGAAACGACACAATCTTGCCCAGTTTGGTCACATCCTCCGCCTCGACCTAGCGCACAAGGCTCTAATCCAGCATATTCTAAAAAGCAGACGCCATCGAGGTCGACAGAGAAAGAGCTGTTCGGAAAACGTGAGGGAACAGACCACGCTCACTAAGCATGTCTGACCGCCTGACTATCGCACCACGCTCTCTCGATTCCTCACATGTCACTCAAAACCAGTGATAACAGAACAGTGTCAGAATACACCTTCGAGTGTTGACAAAAAGAGGACAATTCCGTGTCCTCTGTAGACAAGACATCCGAGTTCTTGTCCTTATCACGCTGATGGATAACGTGTCTTCAGGCAGTGAAGAAAAGAGCACATTCACCCGTGTGTCACCTGACCATCTTCATTTTTATTGACCGGGCCATTTTCTCTGTCTGAGTTGACTTTCGACGAGCCCACAAGCAACGACAAAAAGCACAGTCGTTCCACTACGCACAAAAAGTTAAGGATCACTTGCACAAAAATTCATAACTTTCAAAATAAGAAAGCCAATGCGTTGAAGTTTGGCAAACATTTAATTCCATGCTTTAGCGATAACGATACACAATTGCCTTCAATTTCGAGCAATCGTTTGGTGTGTACATTTGATCAAAGTGGGTACGTATCGAAATTTGATTTCCCAAAGTCATTGAAATCACAAGACAGGGCATTCTGATGCTCCCAAAAGTTCAGTAATGCGTGTAACCGCCATGGCTGTTCTGGCACTCGACGCAGCGAGTCCTCATCGAGTTGACCAGGTTGGTGAAGATCCTCTGTGGAAGCGCCTGCCACTCAGCCTGCAGCATCTGGTAGAGGTGTTGGGCATCCCTGAGAGGGGGTGGTTGCTCCTCACTTTGCGATCCAGCTCATCCCAGAGGTTCTCAATCGGGTTGAGATCGGGACTGCATGCTGGCCACTCCATTCTGTTGACTCCAGACTGCTGCAGGAAGTCGTTGACCACCCTTGCCCTGTGGGGGCGAGCGTTGTCATCCTGGTAGACAGCCGTCGGTCCCATCTGCTGCAGTGTAGGCACAGCCAGCGGTCGAAGGATCTCATCCCGGTATCGGAGGCCAGTCAGGTTACCTGTACATGATACAAGGGTGTTCTGTGGTGAAGGCTGAAGGCCCCCAGACCATTACAGAACCTCCACCAAAGGCCACCTTTTCTTGGACAGTGGTGTCAATAAAGCGTTGCCTGGGCGCCTCCAGACCCTCAGTCGGCCGTCGTTGTGGTTCATGGTGAAGCGTGATTCATCACTGAACAGGACCTGGGACCATTGCTGACGTGTCCACCTCACGTGACGTCTGCAGAAGGCGCGGCGTGCTGCCCTATGGGCTGGAGTTAAGCGTGGCCGTACAGCTGGGCGACGAGAACGGAGGTTAAACCCATGAAGGCGGTTCCGTATGGTCTGCTGGCTGATGTTGATGTTAGTAGCCACCCTCAGCTGCCTTCGAATGATGCTGGAAGAGGCTGTTCTTGTCTGCAGGGCTTGTCATTCAATGAGACGATCCTCACGTGGGTTTGTCTTCTTCAGTCGACCAGATCTGCGTCTTTCATGGACCCTCCCAGTGGCTGTGAAGCGTTGAATCAGTCTGACAATGACCGAGATGGACACCTGAAGTCGCCTGGCCACTTCTCGCTTGGGAACACCATCTTGGAACCATGCAACAGCTCGTCCCCTCTCAAACTCGCTCAATTTTCGTCGTGGAGGCATTGTCAGATCAGGCCTACACTGGTCTTCTTATAAAGCCAAGCAAGAGACAGCATCTCACACATAAACAGCAGTGCTTGCACGTGCATAATGGTTTTTCCATCTGGCTTGTGCAATGTGTTCAGGCAGAACGGTCCAAAACAAGGTCCTTTTTCGCAAGTTTCCGCTTTTCCGTTTGCGGCCAAGCTCAGTAGTAGAGAATCCCGTGCAATTTTCGCACTAACACAACATCGCCCACTTACAGCTGAACAAGAATTCATAACAATTTGGCTGGACTGAGAAATAAATAACAGTAGCGAACTGAGTTTATTACGCACCTGTTTTCTCATAGTGATCCTTAACTTTTTGTGCGTAGCTTAGTTTGACTCGTTTTCTCTAAGTTTTGAAAAGCGTCCAGATATTCAGAAGAAATCACAGTTATATGGTCTTTATTGTGATCGCCTTGGCGAAGCAAAACTCCCTATTAGGTCGCATTAGCAGTGGCCAGACTGTTTAGAACCTGGAGAAGCAGTATCATAAGCTTCTCCATAGAAGCTGTAAAAGACGTTTCGTCTATCGTCCTCTACATGTATGAAACTTGGTCACCGCTACATAGGACAGGAAAAATTACATCGGAGACACACACACACGCACACTTACACATTACAGTAAGAATTGGCAAAGTTACACTAATGAGAGGGAAAATTGCACTATGGACTACATATACAAGGCAAAAACAAATGCCTAGGGCTTGTCACAGATTCAGTCGTCTACCCAAACCTGTTGATATTTAACATGAAGTAACGAGGACAATAACAGCAATGTAATAGTGTTTTGCAAAAATCGAACTGTGTGTTCCACATCCTCTCTCTGATATAAAACTTGGACATTGCTGGCTAAGTCAAGAGAAAAGAATGTAAACAGGGGCCTATGTGCCAGCGCTAGTGGAAACAGCTTTGTGTGTCAATTTTTAAACACAAGAACAGAAGGTAACAACAGAACTAAATCAACATCTTGGTGTGCCCAGTACGATGACATGACCAAATCAACATCTTGGTGTGCCCAGTACGATGACATGACCAAATCAACATCTTGGTGTGCCCAGTACGATGACATGACCAAATCAACATCTTGGTGTGCCCAGTACGATGACATGACCAAATCAACATCTTGGTGTGCCCAGTACGATAACATGACCAAATCAACATCTTGGTTGTCCGCAATGTGTGCCCAGTACGATGACATGACCAAATCAACATCTTGGTGTGCCCAGTACGATGACATGACCAAATCAACATCTTGGTGTGCCCAGTACGATGACATGACCAAATCAACATCTTGGTGTGCCCAGTACGATGACATACCAAATCAACATCTTGGTGTGCCCTAGTACGATGACATGACCAAATCAACATCTTGGTGTGCCCAGTACGATGACATGACCAAATCAACATCTTGGTGTGCCCAGTACGATGACATGACCAAATCAACATCTTGGTGTGCCCAGTACGATGACATGACAACAACATCTGTTCCATACGATGACATACCCAATACTTTGGTGTGCCCAGTACGATGACATGACCAAATCAACATCTTGGTGTGCCCAGTACGATGACATGACCAAATCAACATCTTGGTGTGCCCAGTACAAGACACAACCAAATCAACATCTTGGTGTGCCCAGTACAAGACACAACCAAAATCAACATCTTGGTGTGCCCAGTACAACGACACAACCAAATCAACATCTTGTGTGCCCAGTACAACGACACAACCAAATCAACATCTTGTGTGCCCAGTACAACGACACAACCAAAACAACATCTTGGTGTGACCAGTACAACGACACAACCAAATCAACTCTTAGTGTGCCCAGTACAACGACACAACCAAATCAATATCTTGATGTGCCCAGTACAACGACATAACCAGAACAACATCTTGGTGTACCAAGTACAATGACACAACCAAATCAACCTCTTGGTGGGTAGTTGTCATATGTAATCTTTGCCTCTTACAGCAGAGCTCTAACCCCTTTTTCTTCAAATAATACTGTCTGTATTGTACTCATATTACTAGCTCTCGAGGTAATGCTGACTGTATGTTTCACGACTTCTTTGGAAGCTTGTGTCAGTATACGTGCGTTTGCCAGCTTGAGCTCCTGTGTCCGTTCTTGTCTGTTTACGTGCGTAAATACGTACATACGTTTCTGTGTGTCTGTCTGCGTGTGTCTGTGTATTGGTGAATGCATATTCGTTCAGAAACACACTATAAGACATCATCATCTACCGTTCCATATCCTATGGAATTCTAAAAGTATTGCGCCATCCCTACAGTTCTATATCTCACAGTCGCTCTCCTCGTCCTTCCCACCTACCAGTTGCACTACATGGTCAATTTCATATTCTCATTAAAAAAAATTTCTATCAGTGGCAGGTACAGTTGCGTTGTCACCGAAGAAAATTAAACTCAACTACGTCATGAATCATACAACCATGTTAGCTGACTTCATCATCTAGTTTTGTATCCGGCGTCATTGTGAAGTCTGATACGATACAGCAAAGGACAGGGGTAATGAAACGAAATGAAACTTCACTCAATAAATGTATATGTATATATCAGCACAACGACAGATTCATCTGCCCTTGCTAATCTACTGATATTAGACCAACAGAAAGGTACTGGCAGCCAGCACTGAGATCATATCGTGTTTAGACTAACTGATGTTGCCAGGACTGGTGCGGCTTTTTTGCTGTGTCACCATCATCTTTTGACAGACTAGCTCCCAGGTTTCTGAAATCTATACCTCTACCAATTTATAACTACATAAGATTGCTGCATCTGACTCTTTCCATTGTTGGCTTCCATTCTATACACTCTCGTCTTTTGTCTACTTTTCTGCTGGCAGTGGCTTGGCGTTTGTTGCCTGCTGTGAGGTCTGTATCACCGGCACAAAGTTGACTGATTGGAGATGCCCCTTCTACCATGGAATCATGGTGATCATAGATTTCCACACATTTCCGACTTTACATTAATGACAAGCAACCGGGACAACTGTTTACAATTTATGACGATAAGGATGATATTCATGATGTTATCGAGTTCCATTCTGGATTGAGATTGCGAGACACAGCTATACTAAACGCTTACTTTCATAATACCAAAGGAAATAAGAGGGAAGCAGGGAGAATTTTTAAATATCAGCTAAGTAACATAACTCTTGAGAGTCACGGAGTTATCTCCTATGTAGAATTTCTCAAACCCAACACAGTTTGCGCTACCCATTCAGCTAGCATAGACGCAGCCACAAAGCATAAAGTGGTAAGCTCAGAACATTCCTAACTTTCATAATATATCCTGACGTCACCAGGTCAGACAGATACAGACAGCTGCGGTACTGGTCAACAGATTTGAACACCATCAGTGACGCTTCCGTGAAATGGATGAGACCCAACCGTGTGGTCCCAGTCTTCCCAATGACCCCAAAGCATGTTCAGCTTTAAGAAGGATCCGGTTAGGGTCCGTAACTCCCATGATCATGTTGCATAATAAGGACTGCTGGGATTCGAACCCACAACTTCCAGCAGGGAGTCCGTTCGCTAAACACAGCACAACGGCAACTGACGTTTCCTGCGTTATCTTCAAATGGGCCTTGGCAAGTGGCATCTAGTACCTCTTTTCTATCTCCTTCCTGGCTGTCTGTGAATTATTGTTGTTAGTTTTGTTTAAAGCCCAACCGACTGCAAAGAACCATATCAGAGTTATAACCGTTTCGAAACAAACAATACTTCAACAGGTAAAAAAGGTAAAGAAAATTGAATACACATTTAAAAGCATTTGCGCACATGATCTAAAGACATGTCCTTGGTTGTTGGTCACTCCATCCGATTTATCACACAGGAGATTTAAAAGAAAAAACTAACTACAAATTGATACATGACTAAGGACACTAAATCATATATAAAAACGGGCCTGAATTATCTAAAATTGCCTCCGCATATCTTTTTTTCCTAGAACCTAAATGCATTTAATACATTACACAATTATCAATCCTAAGAGAAAGTACATAAGACTTTATCAAACACATACAGGTGAATGGACCAGCAAGGCAGAAAATGATAGGAAGAAATGACAGAAAACAAAGGAACAAGGCAGAAACAAAGAGAGTAACAGAAAAGAGGAAATTTCTAGCACAGAATTTCCAGAAGGTGGGGTTGCTATTTATACTGAAAGAGCCCCGGGCATCCCCACGGGGAAAGGTTGGGACTAAGTTTCTATTGACAAGGTTGAGAGCTGCACACGCTCCCCATCTTCTTTGGCTTGGAAGACATCTTTTGTAATCTCGGGTAACCTCGGTAGTCAAGATCGTATATGCAATTTTAGGCAAGAAATTTCTAGGCCAGGCTCGCTGCTTTTAATTTATCATATACACACACATTGTATGTAATGTCACAAATAAGGAAGAAAGATGCCAGTAAACGTCCACAATTTTATATAACACAACTTTTTTTTTTTGATTTCATAAACATACTCCCTTCCCCCTTCCCCCATTTATTGTTGTTGTTGTTGTTTTCAGCAAAGACAAATAGAACGCCCACAGACAACAAAACAGGGGTACGACGTAATCGTTTGTAATTGGATCACACTGCTTCCACTCCCCCATATTCATCTCGTCTCCTTGCCGTGCACGTGACAAAAGAAACAAACAGGTCGCGTCCTTCAATCACATCTTCTCAAGTTTATCGTGTCTATGTTCCTTGAGCACTTTACGTAAAATTTGGGTTAAATGTTGACCGTAACCGAAACAACTTCAAGTAAGTTAAGATCAAATCTCATAAAACGAAACAAAATTTAATAAGACGAAATAAAATAGAAGAAAAGATAACGGCCAGAGCTCTTTAATATCAAAAGAGAATGATTAGTTCAGGCCGTCGTACAGCAAGCTAATGATGATTATTTCTTATATTCTTCATCGATGTCTGAAATAACATCATTGTGAAATATCATATTTTCATTTTATATTATCATTTCAAGTTAATCGGTGTGCGGTTCTCATATTACAACAATTGTATTGTCTATGTTGTTGTTCTTTCTTGAGTTTGTCCACCGTACACATTGAAAGCCACTGTACCCCAAAGTACAGGAGAGAGGGCAATGAAACAAAACTTTATTCATTAACGGAATAGATATTAGCACAGAGGCCAGGTTATCTATCTGCCCAAACTACTTTAATTATATCAAAACAATAGAAAATAGAACACTGCAAAAGAATTGATAATTCATCAAATAAGACAAAGTTAAACAAACAAAATTAAAAATTAATGATAAAACCCTCGAATGTGACATTTGATCGCGACTACATAAAAGTGAACACACATAATGAAATACGCGCACGCGTGGGGGGGGGGGGGGGGTAGGGCGAAGAAGAGGGTGAGGGCTCGTGTTAAGAGAGAAAAGAAGAAAAAAAAATTACGCCAGAAGGACAATACAGGGGGCATGTTTTAATGGGAAAGAACAAAACAAAAATCATTAAGAGTGCCCATCATTGACACCAGAAGGACAATACTGGGGGCACGTTTTAATCATCATCATCAACGTCGTCTCATCATCATCATCATCATCGTCATCATCATCATCATCATGTGCCCTGCCGCATGGCGTTGGCGATCATGATACTCAATACGAATCTATCCCTTTTCGCTGCAAATACATCTCCCACCCTCTCTGTTCTCGGCCACCCTGCAAGTCTGTTGAATACTTTCTCCCTGGTTTTAACAGGAAAGATTAAAACACAAGTCATCATGACTACCCATCGTTGA
>CM060309.1:79071533-79119033 GCA_030674185.1 Monoplex corrugatus | reverse complement strand
TATCTCCAACGCTTCTGTAGGAAGAGAACGACGCAAATAACCTAAATTCTGTTTTAGACTGCAATTTATATCCAGTTTGTCCATCGCTCTCTCTATAATCGTCAGACACGTAAACACAAAGTGGGTGATGGCAGTACAGTCAGTGCAAATGTTGAGAAACAACCATCAACAACGACGACGATGACAACTGATTCACCGACTACCACAAACACCAGGCCGTTAGGTGTTCTTGGTTTTTCCTCTCTTAGCCTTTTTCCTGGTGTCCGGTGAAGGGCTGTCTGGATGGCTATATCTTGCTCACTTCATATATGTACTCAACAATCCATCTCGACCGTCTTTTCGTGATAATCATGCTCATACACGTTTGATTGTATTATACAAGTAGTTCTACAGAGATGATTGAAGCCCTGGAGGAATTTGACATAGAAAAAATAATAGTACTCCTAAATAAAATTTATGACACTGGAAAAATCCCCCAAGATATGTCAAAATCAATTTTCATTGCACTTCCAAAGAAGACAGGGGCTACAGAATGCGAACTCCATCGCACAATCAGTTTGATGAGTCATGTAACAAAAATCCTGTTAAGAATAATCATCGTTGTTGATGGTTGTTTCTCAACATTTGCACTGACAAGGAATAGAATCAAAAGAGAAATAGTAGAAGAACAGTGTGGATTTGTGGAAGGGAAAGGAACTATTAATGTCATATACATCCTAAGAACTATCATAGAGAGGTCAAATGAGATGAATAAGGATTTGTATTTATGCTTTGTTGACTATACCAAGGCTTTCGATCGGGTACGACATGAAGAATTGATCAACCAACTGGAGAGACTCAATGTTGGTGGAAAAGATCTACGAATAATCAGAAATATGTACTGGGCACAAACAGCTGCAATGAGAATAGAAAACAATATAAGCTCTTTCCAAAACATCAACAGAGGAGTCAGACAGGGTTGTGTTTTGTCACCAGATCTGTTTTCACTATACAGCGAAAACATCATGAGAAACATAGAAGAAGACCCTGGATTAAAGGTTGGAGGGAAAATGATAAACAACATTCGGTACGCAGATGACACCGTGCTAATTGTAGAAAATGAAAGGGACCTACAAAACCTTGTGAATATACTAGAAACAGAAAGCAAAGGTAAGGGGTTGGAACTAAACAGCAGGAAGACTGAAGTCATGGTGATCAGTAAAAAACGTGAAATCCCCTCATACAAAATAACAGCAAATGGCACAACCTTGACACAGATTAATATGTTCAAATACCTGGGAACGGTCATTTCATCAGACGGCAGATGCACATCGGAAATAGCTGGCAGAATCGGCCAAGCCAAAACAGCATTCAAGAAGATGACAAGCATTCTTACCAACAAATGCCTATCAATTAACATCGGAAAGAGAGTCCTTGAATGTTATATAGAACCAATATTGTTGTATGGATGCGAGGCGTGGACAGTCAGCAAGCAAAGCCAGAGCAAGATTGAGGCAGCCGAGATGTGGTTTCTCAGAAGAATGTTGAGAGTTCCATGGACAACAAAGAAAACAAACGAGACAGTCTTGATGGAGGCAGACACAAGTAGATCACTCATAAGGAAGATTAGGAAAAGACAGGCAACATTTATAGGCCATTTTATGAGGAAGGGGGATTTGGAGCACCTGGTCACAACGGGAAAGCTGGAGGAAAGAGAGCACCAGGTAGACCCAGGGAGAGAATGCTGGACGGACTTGCAGAGTGGGTGGGGATGAGGAGGCCGGGGGAGATGCTAGGGGCAACGAGAGATAAAGGCAGATGGAAGTCCATGGTCGCCAACGCCACGCGGCAGGGCACCTGATGATGATGATGATGAGTTTTTGGTTGAAGATGATGCTGGGCGAGATGATCAGCATGCTTTTGGGGAGGTTCTTTGTATGGAAGGGTGACAACCTGGCAAGGTTGCTTTCTGTCACCCTCACCGGTTTGTCGATTTGAAATAAAAATCGTTGCAAAATTATTCAACAAATCTCGGGTGGAGTAAATAAACAGCTATAGGGGAAAAACAAGCAATAATCATTAGTATCAGTTACATTAATATCTTCAAGTTTTTCTGCTTCTTCTTTTTGTCTTTCTTCTGCGTCTTTCGTTCGCCGTCTGGCGATGAATGAAGTTCCTACCGGCTGCATTGGTGCTTGGTAGTCAGAAGAGTAGTAGTAGGCCGTATCAGTATCAATTTGCCTCACATCTGTAATCAAGTTTGCACCTCTGTGCCTGTGTTTGTGCTGTCCTTAAGATCTACTGTGGTGTTCAACATTCTCCTTTCTGAAATGTGGAAAAGGATACCTCTCTCGAGAATAACCGACACCGTTTCGGGAAAAACACACAAATCTCTCTCTCTCTCTCTCTCTCTCTCTCTGCCTGTCTGTCTGTCTGTCTGTCTGTCTGTCTTTCTATCACCCAAACAGAGTTGTTTGTTTTTGCCTATCAGAGATCACTCCCATGAGGTGGAAACTCATCTCCGATTCTCTGCCAATTTGGGCAACGGAAGGATGGCAGCAAACACGAATAAGGATTGCCATCAATGATGCTGTCCTTTGTGAGATCCATCGTCAGGCTGACAGCAGCTGAAGTAATAGAAAACAAGAAAACAGTGTTTGGCAGCTAAGGAATGGCTGCATGGTCGGGGCATTAGGTGTAAAGATGAGGATTAGGAGGGAACTGAAGGGAGCTGGGAGGCGGGGAGACGAGGAGATTGTTGTCCTCCATTCGCCTGATCGATATCAGGAATTTCCCTTGACCTCCTCTCTCCCTATTCCGCCCCACCCCCACCCACCCCCATTCTCTCTCTCTCTCTCTCCCCTCCTGAAAGTACAGGCAACACTCTCAGAGTGTTGGGCTTGACATGATGGTGTTGATGCACACGGTGGATAGGAACGTCATCAGACAACTCCAGCTTGTCGGTGATCACGTCACTGAAAATCCCTTCACATTCTGATGTTGTCTCCTTCTCCCTCCGTGGAATCTCGTGGAGGTGGATGTTCCTCTTCCAACAATTTTCCAGATCGTCCGTCTACTCTGTTGACCGCATCTTCAGGTTGTAATTGTCAGAGCAAAATTAATCTGCTAGCTGCTCCCGCAGAGACATCACTTCTTCATATATTCAGGTCCTGCAGCATCATCATCATGTGTCCTGCCGCATGGCGTTGGTGATCATGACCCTCCATATGAATCTATCCCTTGTAGCTGCAAGTACATCTTCCACCCTCTCTGTCCTCAGCCACTCTGCAAGTCCGTCCAATATTTTCTCCATGGGTCTACCTGGTGTTCTCTTTCCTTCCAGCTTTCCTATTGTGACCAGGTGCTCCAATTCCCCTTTCCTCATAAAATGGCATATAAATGTTGCCTGTCTTTTCCTAATCCAAAATGATCTTGTGTTTGCCTCCATCAAGACTGTCTCGTGTGTTTTCTTTGCTGTCCGTGGAACTCTCAACATTCTTCTTAGAAACCACATTTCCACATGTCCTGAGGCAATGACACAACAATTCAGGAAGCTGGTTCTTCGGATGGTGTTGTAGGCGTTAGTGCGCTGGCTGAACTGTTTCCAGTCTTCTCTGTGCTCGCTCAGCGTTCTCCACTACTGACCGATTAGTCCAAAGTCGAAAGAGAAGAGTCTGTGGACAGCCAACAAAGAGAAAACTGCAAGCATCCAATCTCGAGGAAACACAAGCAGAAATGAGAGTCTGGGTGTCATCATCAGAGAGGAGATGGCGGACAGAACCGAAGCGACGATGCTCCAAGTAGCACACGTTTGTACTAGCGGGAGACTCATCACACACATACATTTAACCAAGATTATTCCAGCGATAGGCTGATACAATACCAGTATAAAATACAGACTAGATAAAACATAGGCTAGGTAGGGCCTCAGGACCTGGCCAGCTCATGGGTTTATGTGCAGGCTTAAGGCATGTGCCACGATCACCATGCACATCACCCGTGACGTTAGTGCATGCATACGGAATTCGTTCGAGCGCGGAGACGTCGTCTTGAGAACTGAAACGACGCAGTATTTCATATGCCCTGTACTCAAAATTTGCCAGCAAATTATTTGGCAAATTCCTTGATCCAGTGCAAAATCCATATCCTCTGGCACGGACTTAAATGACGATAGGAAGGGAAGGGGGGAGGGGAGGATTGGATCTTTCAATTCAATTCATATTGCTTATAGCCCAGCCGACCACTAGAGCCATAAATCTTTACTGACACCACCAGAATGATTGAAGCGGTGAGGTGGGCAGTGAACAGGCCAACTCTCATGTTGCGAGCTGTGCAATCTTGAGGCCATAGCTCTTATCGTAAGTGCTAGCATAGCCAGCCTGTGTATCCTGTCTTTCATATTACACACACAGACACACACACACACAAACCATCCTCTCTCTCTGTCTCTCTCTCTCTCTCTCTCTGTGTGTGTGTGTGTGTGTGTGTGTGTGTGTGTGTGTGTGTGTCTGTCCGTCTTTATCTGTGTCTGTCTCTCTGTCTCTGTGTAAAGAAAATAGCCAATAAACACACACGTAAGTGTGAGCAGTTGACATTTGGAGACAAAAGGCAGTATCTGAAACCAACACAAACAGCTTACGCAGAATTATTGTTTATCAGAATGTCACAGAGGCATATGATGCCTCGGCTATGAGCAGAATCGAAAGCACGCGCATAAAATGATGGAGACCGTTTAGAAAATGGCAAAGCACGCCATGATGTCAGATGAGAGAAGATGTGAACAAAACGAAATAAAAGTATAACGTACATGGGCCCCAGCCACGATGCAAACAATGGGATCACGAGCAGGGGAGAGGCGGATTCAATGCACATTTTATAACCACTTGACATGATCGACATCGTAGAGAAACCATCTACGTTATATCACGTAATCATACTACCATTCACATTTTCTACAAATAACTACATCATGCGAGAGAAAGAAGGCCAGCTCTAGATGATCAGTGAAGCCATAATATCATATTTCTTCTGATTTTAACACACTTTACTCAGTGAACACGCACACACAATATATATATCATATACATATATATGTATGTATTATATATATATATATATGTATGTATATATATATTAGATAGATAGATAGATAGATAGATTGATAGATAGATAGATAAATAGATAGATAGATAGATAAACATATACAAACAAAACATAATACAGCATCAGCGAAGTATCAAGCCATCGCTTTTATCTTAGCCTCGCCCTACACGGGATAGAATTATACAATTATCTCTTAAACTTTAACAAGTCAAATGAAATAATCATGAATTAGAAATACATGGTGCGTACAAAGTGCACATGCTCCCTTTAAATGCACAGACAGAGGTGGCCAGGTAGATCGAACTCAGGACTTTCCGACGGGAAGTCCAACATTTACCCATCTGACTACGGTGGCCATCATGAGTATTACCTTCATTTCAAAGATGCTTTAATGTGTAGTCGTGTATTTGTACCATTTTATGCATCTGTGAAGAATTTCTGTGGTCCTTCTATTCAGTAGCAAGACACTCGGTGGGAGAGCTGGACAGCAGAAGGTCCCTAGCGTAGAAGCCCCCTCTCAAGCAAGAGTTTCGGCCCTTAATTCCTTACACTCTAGTGGAGCTGGAGCGTATCCAGGTCACGACTCCTGGATGCCCCTCTGCTGTCGCACTTTTCCTCCACTAGATTCGAATCCACGCATCCAGGTGATCGTGTGCTCCTTGTGACGGATGTCTATCCACTTAGCTAAAGGACACTGTGTATAAGAAGATTTTAAGCCTCATGAAGTTCATTATTTTCTATTCCTCCTAGACCAGATCTCTGTGGAACTCTTTTCAGCTGTTTCTGCCATTGTCTTTAGGGCTCTGGTCCTCTCAGAAATCGAGAGCCGTTTACAGAGATCATAGGCAGGTGTGCCTACCACATTCAACCCCTCTAATTCCAAGCTCTATCATCATTGCATATAAAAACAATGTTAATAAAAAGGTCGAGAAACTGGGAACCCAGCATACACTCCCCCCCCCTCCCCCCTACAGACACACACACGCATAGGTTCTGATCCGGTCTCATTCACCGTTCTTAAGATCACAATTTTCATACAGGTCAGAGTAATACTAAACCAAACCAAAACAGAAATATTTAGAGGTCAGTATGTCTCTCCTCTCCTTGTCTCCCCCGACCCTTCAGGTTGTTTTGTTTTCCACGCGCATAAATACAGAATCACGCGCGCGCACACGTTAGTAGTTACGTGCTCGTGCGCAAGTGCTTGACTGTGAACAGAGATATCCGGGGACTACTTATTGACCCTTTAGTGTTTCGCGCACGACACAAGTCGAAATCATGACATTTGGAGGCCTTTATTCTTTATTCTTGTTGCAATAGAAGTATTGATGCTTGCTTGCTTGCTCTCTCTCTCTCTCTCTCTCTCTCTCTCTCTCTCTCTCTCTCTCTCAGGGCTCTACAGACAAAACAAATTAAAGCATTAATGTGCTTCTGCCATTACCCTCGAAAATAAAAGTGCTCTCTCTCTCTCTCTCTCTTTTCTCTCTCTCTCTCTCTCCAGGAAAAGAGGAAAAGATAGAAGGTGTTTAGAAAAAAACAACAGTGTGTGTGTCTCTCTCACTCAGGCAAAGACACGCACACGCACGCACACCCATACGTGCACGCGCGCGTGCGTGCGTGCGTACAACACACACACACACACACACACACACACACACACACACACACACACACACACACCACTGAGCAAACTGAGACTCGGTGTGTGTTTCTACGAAACTGATAATGAGTGCTTTTTTTTTCTTTCTTTCTTTCTTTCTTTTAGAGACTGGAGTTTGTTTAAGAGAGAGAATCATCGCATTCAGACAATTCCTTATGCGTTCCGTGTAAATCCACCAGCAACTATCAGGCAGACTGGACCCCTGACTCTGCGCAAAAGCAAAACCCTTTGAGCTGCAAGGTCTTGAAATGGGAGAGATGAAAGGGAAGAACAGAGCTATGAAACACTAAGCTGACACCACCAGAATGATGGCAACATGCAGATGGACAACAAACAGGCCAGTTTTGAATGTTGCGGGCTGGGACTGAACTCGAGATATCAGATGTAGAATCCAAGGCCCTATCAAAGAACCAATCAGCCTGCGTTGAAAAACAAAGCTGTCAGGAACGATGTAGTGAAGTGCAGCATGGCTGAAGTCTTTGTATGCTGTTTTAGAAACCAAAACGAACTGAGTTATTAATATGTGTAAACACACTTGTTCAATCTGGACAGAATTATGCCACTTTGGTATGTAACACTTTACTACATACTTGTTCTCTTCTGGACAGAATTATGTCACATTGGTATAACACTTTACCCTACATACTTGTTCTCTCTGGACAGAATCATGTCACTTTGGTATAACACTTTACTACATACTTGTTCTCTCTGGACATAATTATGTCACATTGGTATTAACACTTTACTACATACTTGTTCTCTCTGGACAGAATCATGTCACTTTGGTATAACACTTTACCCTACATACTTGTTCTCTCTGGACAGAATTATGTCACTTTGGTATAACACTTTACTACATACTTGTTCTCTCTGGACAGAATTATGTCACTTTGGTATAACACTTTACTACATACTTGTTCTCTCTGGACAGAATCATGTCACTTTGGTATAACACTTTACTACATACTTGTTCTCTCTGGACATAATCATGTCACTTTGGTTATAACACTTTACTACATACTTGTTCTCTCTGGACAGAATCATGTCACTTTGGTATAACACTTTACTACATACTTGTTCTCTCTGGACAGAATTATGTCACATTGGTATAACACTTTACTACATACTTGTTCTCTCTGGACATAAATCATGTCACATTGGTATAACACTTTACTACATACTTGTTCTCTCTGGACAGAATTATGTCACTTGGTATAACACTTTACTACATACTTGTTCTCTCTGGACAGAATTATGTCACTTTGGTATAACACTTTACTACATACTTGTTCTCTCTGGACATAAATCATGTCACATTGGTATAACACTTTACTACATACTTGTTCTCTCTGGACAGAATATGTCACTTTGGTATAACACTTTACTACATACTTGTTCTCTTTGGACATAATCATGTCACTTGGTATAACACTTTACCCTACATACTTGTTCTCTCTGGACAGAATCATGTCACTTTGGTATAACACTTTACTACATACTTGTTCTCTCTGGACAGAATCATGTCACTTTGGTATAACACTTTACTACATACTTGTTCTCTCTGGACAGAATTATGTCACTTTGGTATAACACTTTACTACATACTTGTTCTCTCTGGACAGAATTATGTCACTTGGTCATAACACTTTACTACATACTTGTTCTCTCTGGACATAATCATGTCACTTGGTATAACGCTTTTTGGCGCACAACGAAAACATTTTCTATCTAACTGTACTGATTAAGTTAGTGAGTACTTGGTAATCTATGAAGTACTAAATAAACGTATCATGACGTTGCATACAAGCAGAACAACATGGCTTGCTGTGGCTTGCTATACCTCCCCCCCCCCCCCCCCCCATCTACAGAGTGCATTTTCTTGTTTTTCCTTTTCTTCTTTTTTTCCTTCCTTACTTCCTTCCGTTCTTTTCGTTCTCTTTCTAAACAAAAGCATAGACCCACATGTTTACAGACATTTCGTCAGTCAATCCCTTCATATCTGTAAACATTCACTACTGCCTCTTCTTTCGTTTCCCGTCGATATATTCAGGCCACATCTAGCAATGGATGTGGTCATTTTTTCCGCAGTTCCTGTCGGCTACCTTGGAGGAGCGTAGGGGGGCAGTTTGGTGCAATGGGTGACCGCTACTCTATCTGATGTAGATGACCGTGTAAACATTTGCGTCATACTGCATAGTACCACGGTTTCATGAATGCGCCAGCAGGCCTAGTACCTCCGACCTCAGTCTTTTCAGCTCTTGACAGCTGACCAAAGATCAGTCGTGTGTGCCCGCCCAAAAGAACAAAGCCAGTGTTGTGGTTAAAAATCAATAGGGCGATAATTAAACGAACAAATAAACTAAACAACAAACGTTCGCATAACACTTGAGAGTGAGGGGATACCCCTTTATGTCAACCGTTGATACTGTTACTGTTGCATGACGCTTTTTGGCGCACAACGCAAAACAGCTTTTCTATCTAACTGTATTGATTTAACGTTTAAGTGAACGTACTTGGAATCTATGAAGTACTAGAAGTAAACAGGCTATCATGACGTTGCATACAAAGCAGAACAACATGGCTTGCTGTGGAAATGAATTGACAAACTTCAACAGCAGTCTATAAAGCAGAGAAGTCAAACCAGAACAACATGTTTTCCTCGCTTTGGAGTATGACGTGAGATGTCGCCATCCTCTTCGATCTGTCACTGCTCTCTCTGTCTCTCTCTCTCTCTCCACCCCTTCCTCCATTGCCCCCTCCCATTCTCTGTGTTGTGGCCAATAGACAAGGGGAAACCCGCATCACCTTGGCAACGCGGCAGTTAACGTCACAGGCTGAGCTGTATATATCTGTGGGCGCTGAGGGCAGAGGGAGTTACTGGACTGATCGAACTCGATTCAGACAACACTGTACCGCCCTGACACTGCCTAGTGAGTCTTCTGCCTGCTTGGAATTCTCGCCACAAGTTGCTGAGACAGAAACTTGTTCACACGTTTTTAGGACAAAGACGTTTGTCTTAACGCTTGCATAGAAGATTAGCTTGCAAACAACTCAAGAAAAGCGAATCGACTCCTTGAGAGGCTTACTTGCTCTGTAATTTACAATAAAAAGTTGAGAAAACTAAGGGCAAGTGACGAAAGTATTTACTTCACAGCGTACGACACAGAAAAGACTGCCGTTTTAAGAGCCAACGCTGTGTTCCTGACTCCAACTTTACCGAAAACCAGTATCGACCATGTCCCGATCAGCCAACAGCCAGGTGTGTGCTGTAGTGGAGGGGTCAGGTGTGTATGACCTGCAGAGACGACGTGACGCCCTGCCTTACATCTTTGAAGACGTGGACGTGGTGGTGCTGATGAAGAGGCTGGACGTGAACGCTGCCGGCAAGATCTCCTGCACTCCCCGCGGCACCGCCTCGAGCACCCGGGGTCTGCCTTCAGCCAGTGACTTTGCTGCCTCGTCCGCGGTCTCGACCAATGTCAGTGACCTCGTCGGCAACTGCTCCGACGCTGCGTTGAGTGTCCAGCCCCACTGTGAGTGCCAGCAGGTCAGGAGGCCCGGTCACCACCATAATGACACCCCCGCCAAAACTCCCTACACCATCACATCCAGCATATCTTGTCACGGGGAACCTGACGGAATCAGCTTCGTGTCGTCCTCTTCCAACGACAGTTTCCAACTTGACGGTAGTACCACCAGTTGCATGGCGCCAGTGTCAGAGAGGGAGAAGAACATCAGCAGAAGCAGCTCTGTCTGTAGTGAGCTCAGCGACAACTGCCACGCTGTGGTGGGCTTCAGACCAGAGGACTGTGCAAAGAGGTCTCTCATTTTCTGAACTGGACTGCTGACCTAGCCCACCAACATTAACTTTACTTGGTCTCATTCACTACTGACCTCGCCTCTTGGACAGGTGAGAAAGACAAATGTGAACTATTACAGAGCCCTTCGTTTGACTCTGTGTGGTTATTCTGCTGTGAGCTCAACGTCACATCTTTGAGACTGAGACACTTCAGCCTCCACAAATCGAGTTGGGCTTTACAAGTTTATTGCCAGCCCAAGTCTGGTGACCGTGTACAGTAACTTATCAGCGACTTCCACTGCCTGGTGAGCAGCAAGTAAGGACTCACATTACGAACTGAATGTCAATTGTCTGCTGACATTTCCAATGAACATAGGTTTTGCACGTAATCCGATACGTACGACAAAGCTAATGTGATTTTCAACTAGGTTTTTATCTGTAGACATTTATTGATCATAAGGGAGGGAATGGTTTCTTTTGCTCTCGTTTTCTTTTAATTTTCCATTTTTTTAAGAGAGGGAGAGAAAGAGAGAGAGAGAGAGAGAGAGAGAGAGAGAGAGAGAGAGAGAGAGAGAAAGAGAGAGAGCGGGATGGAAAAGGAGTGAGGGAGGAGAGTTGACGTGTTCCGAGGTAACATATCTGTGGACAAAATGTCTGCTTTTTATGGATGGTTTGAGCTAGATAAACACTCTACTGATAAATCGCAAATGTTTAGCCTACACTGAAACGGGCTTGACTTTGGTAATTGGGTCAGATCTGCTACATGGAAATGCAAACGTAGTGTATCTTGTGCTCACTCTCACACGCTACATGTTAATGTGCATGCGTGCACGTGTGTGTGGTGTGTGTGTGTGTAGGGAGAGGGAGAGAGAGAGAGAGACATCTATTGTATAACATTATTGATGTCGTCATAAAGTGCTCACAACCTGAACTAACACTGCGTCAACCCCATTCAGCGGCTTGGTGTGTTATTGTGTCGGTAAAGATTACAATCAATACGTGGAGAGACGCTAATGTCCTTGTAAGTGCAGGTTTCATCAGTAACCAGGCAAACAACGTCATTACCTACAGCTAACGACGTCATAATAGGTACAATAGATATCAATTCTTCTAGAAGGCCTGTTTTTGAAGTGAAAATAGGTCGCATGAAAAGTTTTTCTTTCTTTCTTTTTCTTTCTGTCCTTTCTTCTTTCCTTTTCTTCCCCCCTCCCCTTCAAATCGACTCACACAGTTGAGGGCGTGTTTCTAAACAAATGTGTTTCTAAAGCTTTCATTGTTGCAGTTTGATCATTACCAAATTTGGGCCAGACAGATGACCCGGTAAGAAGTCGGTTTTGCTAGGTAAGAACACATCTGATGGAATGTTCTGAGAACAGTGAACCCAAACAGCTAGACTAGAATTAACAAGACGGTTTCTGTATGAAGAGATCTTTACCACATTTCCGCTGAACCCATTCGCCAGGTAGAACCTCAAAACCTTGCCAGTGCATAGAGCCTAAGCACAGGTATTGTTATCCCTTGTGCCAAGTTCACTTTGGATCTTCTCCATCACATGGCATCAGCAGCGTCCGTGCATATCGAGTTTATTCCGAACGCTGGGACGCTTTCTTAAGAAATTTAAACCAGAACTGTTGTACACATGGACAATCAAGAGAATCCCGACTGTTACTTTAAATCGCCTAATTTTCAAGATTTTGGTCCAAGGTTTTTGGTCACACGAAAAAGTGCGTTTAAAAGTGTTAGACAAGAGGGAACGCTAGTGTGTTTTTGCCATGTACTTACTTATGAAGTTATGGTTGTTTGTTATTTGTTAATTGTTGCTTGTTAATTGTTGTTTGTTAATTGTCTATATTTCTTTCTGTTTTCACAACGGACTTATCATGTGAAATTCGGATTTCTCTTCCCGGGTAGAATGTGCAGCTCCGTCATTTCCCCCTTTCTTTCTTTCTTTTTCTTTTTCCGAAGGTTAATTTTTCTGCATAATTTGCCAGGAACAACTCTTTTGTTGCTGTGGGATCTTTAACGTATGCTCAGTTCGTGATACACGCGGGACCCTGGTTTATCGTCCCATATAAAAGACTACAGACCACGCATTGTCTTAGGATCAGTGCTCATTTGTTATATAACGGAATTCAAACAGACAGACAGACAGAGAGAGATATATATTTCACGAGTTTTCACTTAACTGTTGTACATACATACTGTACACTATTTTAAAATACCTACCATTATATTTCAATTCGTTTAAAAGCATTCCAAGTTTTCTCGGATGTGTGTATGCACGTTGTTTTTTGCTCGTGCTGTGTGGGCGCTGTGTTCCTGCACAGTCTGTATACTCTGAACTGGATGGGTGTGCGTACAAGATGCTTTCATGTTGACACAGTTTCAGGATTTTTAACGTCCATTATTTTCATTTTAAACCTTTTTTTCTTTTCAATCATTGCATTTTGCTTTACAGTAAACAGTGTGGTAACAGACAATGACATTAATTCATACTTTTAGGCTGTACATTTAGGTTAACGCCCAAATGTTATACTCTGCGTGCGAATACACAGCAAGGGACTTTAAGGACTGGCAAGTCTGCACGCACATTTGACCTGGGAGATTGGAAAAATCTCCACCCTTTACCCACTAGACCAAGGTGTCTAGGCGGGATCGAACCCAGAACCTTCCGATTGGAAGTCTGACATTTATCTGCTTGACTACCACGCTCGTTTCTCTTGAGTTCCACTACAGAGACGTCTAAATTGCTCTATGTGTAACCCCATTGTTTAAACAGTATCTTGTCTATCCATACTCTTCCCATACCCCGAGATGACTGGGCTGTCAAATACATGCAGGGTGGACTTAACCTTTAGATTGACTTAGTTGGAAATCCATATTTATCAAACTTGTTTAAGACATTGCAGTATTTCATATTTACCTACTTTGTCATTGATGAATTACTTAAGATTTATACCTTGCGAATGTAAATACATGTACGATTTGCCTCGATACAAGCGAATCAAAAGTATTGTTTCGATACATTCTACCTCCTTCCCCCCCCCCCTCTCTCTCTCTCTCTCTCTCATCAGTTGTTCTCTTTATGTCCCTCCCGAAAATAATGTTATCAGCATTATTCATCATCTGTTGTCTCCAGAATTCTTAATGTCTTCTTTGTCTGTCATCATCATCATCATCATCATCATCATCAATGCATGTGACGAAGCATGATGAAAAAAAACATTCTGTTCAAAAGTGGAGACGAAAACATTAAGAATGGTTTGTGTATCAAGTGATCTAAATATCATCAGTTTACTTCTGTCAAAATGAGCAATGTCTTGATCCTATTTTACTGGCATGGTTGACAATGCAGGACGCTGGTGGTCAGGGTGCGGGAATCAAAGGGTTAAGCCTCCACCCTTCGACCCGTCCCCCAGCTGGGGTGACCGGGCTGTCTAGTAACCCAAGCTATTGCGGCCGAGATTCCTTGAGGGACACAAGCACCCCCTTCCCTCACCCCAACCATACCGTGTGGTGATCCTACTGGCATCTGTTTTACAAGTGATCTGAGACGAAAATCTGACCGTATGGTTGTTTTTAATTACTTGTCGTTTCTGAAATAATTCCATCATATCAAAATGAATGTGGAACTGTTCATTTGTGTAAGACAAGTTTCCTTGAAATCTAAATGTTAGTAAAAACTGACTGAAACTTCATGTAAATATACTCCCCCCCCCCCTTACCCCCATAAAGGGTTGTATTCACTTTTTTCATGGTACACCATCTTGAAACCATTTGTATTTCAATATCATTGTGTGGATATTAATTGTATATTACATTGTTTCTGATGTGGAAAATGTTGGAATAAAAGTTAAGATTTTATAACCTTTATATTCTTTGCCCGTGATGATGTTGGATGCCCGATATAGTGGCTGGCTGATTCAGTGTATTGTAGTGTGTGTGTGTGTGTGTGTGTGTGTGTGTGTGTGTGTGTGTGTGTGTGTGTGTGTGTGTGAGCCAGTGAGTTCATTTGCGTGTGTGGTGTGTGTGTGTGTGTGGTGGTGGTGTGTGTGTGTGTGTGTGTGTGTGTGTGTGTGTGTGTGTGTGTGTGTGTGTGTGTGTGTGTGTGGTGTGTGTGTGTGGATGGGTGGGTGTTCGTTGGAAGACTGGGTCCATCTGATTGGAACTGTTTCCAGAACAGAATTCAAAACTCTCTCTCTCTCTCTCTCAGAACACGCGTGCGTGCGTGTGCACACACAAAAGGAAAGGGAAAGGGAAAAAACAGAAAAAGAAAACAGTCCATTACACTGAATTAAATTGTTTCTGAAGAGGGGGAAAAGGCAGAGTGCTCAGTATTTATCTACAAAAACAACAAAAACGGAAAAAAGAAAAAGAAAAAAGAAGAAAAGAAAAAAAAAAGAAAAGAAAAAAGAAGAAAAGAAAAAAAAAAGGGGGGGGGGGGGGAGGAGAAAAGCACAGAAGACCACACAACCCAACAAAAAAAACTCCATGGGAAAATGAAACACAAATCCACTTTTTTTTAATCATGGGGAGGAGGGGAAGGAGGAATGATATGACGTGAAAACACGCGATAATCGAACGAGTGCTTTATTCACAAAACAAGACAGACGTAAGTTTTCGGCCGACTGGCCTCGGTCATGCGAACACAAAAGACAACAAAGAAACATATACACGACAATTATGACAAAAACAATCACACAATTTTAGTGATGCTTCACTGAACAGGATAAAATGACTGTTACATAAACATCAAAAATGTTTATGGGTTCGGTCAGACTGCAGACCTCTTTGTGGTGTGTAAAGGGTGGAGGTTTTTCCCATTCCCTGGTCAACGTGTGTGCAGACCTTCTAGTGCTTACATCCACTTCCTGTGTATACGCATGCAAAATCACACACCTTCGCACGTTAAATATCCTGCAAGTCATGTCAATGGAGACATGAAAACACTCTACATACACGCCTATCGAAGACGGAGTGTGCACACTGTGCAGCGACATACCTCCTGCACAGTGTGAACAAAACACCGTGAACGAAAAAAATGTTCGCCGCTAAAAACAAAAAAAAAAAAAAAACAGCTTTTAAGACATTATTGATTTTGTTTTTGGTTGACATGATGTCTTTCCTTGACCTCCTGCTTGGTATGTGTGTGGTGGGAGAGCTTGGTGGTGTGTGCGTGCGTGCGTATGTCTGTGTATGTGTCTGTGCGTGTGTGTTCGTGTGTGTGTGTTCGTGTGTGTGTGTGTGTTCGTGTGTGTATGTGTGCCTGTGCGTGTGTAGTGCGTGCGTGCGTGTATGTGTGTGTGTGCGTGTGTGTGTGTGTGGTGTGTGCGTGTGTGTGTGTGTCTGTGTGCGTGCGTGCGTGCTTGCGTGTGTGTGTGTGTGTGTGCGCGCGCGCGGCGCGCGTGCGTAAGCGCGAATGGGAAAATGTATTAATTTAAACAAAAAATCGAAGGGCAGTGAGACGATGGTGTGGGTAGGAGTGGAAGGTTACCAAATGTGGGTAAAACGGTCCATTCCAATACACTTCGTGATCGACGCATATGCTAAAATGGAGATGACCCTTTTTTACATACACAAAATCACTTAATTAAGCGCAAACGCCGGATGGGTAAGATAGAAAGGTTGGGGGAGAAGAGAGACAGAGAAGAGAGAGAGAGAGGGAAAGAGAGAGAGAGAGAGAGAGAGAGAGAGAGAGAGAGCTCCACATGAACGGGTGTAATAGTAATAAATATACATCACGTAAAGCAAATATTTGTCCTACAAGCTTATTAAGAATAAGATAATGATCCACAGTAACATACGATGCGGATTCGGAAAACTTTGTACGAATACATGGCAAACTGCTTGACTCACTCTTCTTTAACTGATACCCAAAGTAATCTACATCTGAGAGAGAGAGAGAGAGAGGGTGGGGGGAGAGACAGTGTATGTGTGTGTGCGTGAGTGAGTGAGTGTGTGTGTGTATGCGGTGCGTGGTGGTGGTGTGTGTGTGTGTGTGTGTGTGTGTGTGTGTGTGTGTGTGTGTGGGGTGGTGTGGTGTGAAAGAGAGAGAGAGAGAGTTAAAAAAAACAAAACAGATCATAGTCTAACAATACCAGAAATCTAAGGGCAATAATTATTAGTGTGGTCTGACTACCTGGCTTCATCATAATCGTTAAACCAACATTTAAGTCTCCACTCTAAGAAGAAATAAGGGGCAAGGATGTCTTACTTACTAGTACCTGTCTTGGAGCCAAAGAAATTACAATAAAGAAGAAAGGAAAAAAGATGGAAAGAATATTTAAAAAAATAATAATAAAAGGAAAGAGAAAGAAAGAAAGGACAGTAAGATGTATTATGATATCAACCTTTGGAACGTTTCTAGGCAGCTTTGAGTAGCAACATGCAAACTCATCACCCCCTTCCTCCCTCACACCCACGCAGACACTCGCGCGCGCGCGTGCGCACACACACACACGCACGCACGCACAGAAACACACACACACCACGCAGACAGAAGACACACACACACAAGATAGATCACAGACATAGACGAATCACAAACAGACAACACACACACACACACACACACACACACACACACATATAATAATAACACACACACGCCAGATGACTGTACAATTAGCTCAGATTGTTCCCTATCAATCTGAACGAATTTAAAAATAGAATTCGAAAGAAAAAAAAACATCAACAACAACCCAATCCTGAGCTTAGCACGACTAAAATAGGGATAAAATAAGATCGATGGCGATATCGGTATTCTTTAATCGTAGGGAAACGACCGTTCCAGCGAATTTGGTCATCCTGTTCTCTTTTCACCCTGACAAATTGAAATACACACACACGCACCAATCAGCTGTATTCACCTTCAATTAACAACTATCCTCTATGACCTTGCAAACTTTCATATATTCCCATGGGCTGGCTGTTTCATTAAATAGAAATGAGAACTTCAAATGTAAAGTCTTCAGCGAGTTCTATCCTAGCCCACACCATGAAAACTAGCAGGTCCGGATGCTCCCTGTCCACATTTCTTTTCCTCCTCTAATTTTTTTCATGTCCCAACTTCTGACCTGCAGTTTGAGCTCACGCCGCTCATTCCGGCTCCTCTGTTACTTTATTGTTGTTTAAAGCACAGCCGACTGCGTAGAGCCATATCAGGGCTATAACCGCTTCAAAACATACAAAAATTGAACAGGAAAAAAGAAAAGAAAAGAAAATTAAGTACACATATCAATGCATTCGCGCACATAATCTAAGGTCATGCCCCCGGAGTTGACCACTTCGTCCAATTTATCGCACAGGGGATTTAAAAAAACATACCTGAATACAAATTTAAGATTACCTAAGGACACCAAAACATATATAAGAACGGGCATAAAGTACCTAAAATTGCTTCCGCACATCTCACCTCCGTAGAGCCAAAAATGCACTTAATACATGTACCCAATTATCAATCCTAAGAAAAAGTACGTAAGACTTTATCGAACACATACAGGTGAATGGACAAGCAAGGCATAAAACAATAGGAAGAAATGACAAAAGGCAAAGGAACAAGGCAGAAACAAAGAGAGTGATGGAAAAGAGGAAATTTCTAGCACAGAATTTCCAGGTGTGGATGCTATTTATGTACTGAAAGAGCCCTCGTCATCTCCACGGGGGATTCCGGCTCCTGAACACACCACCAATTCTAAGTTCATTCAGTCGAAGTCCCAATGCCAAGGGAGCCAGAGATGTCAAGCTGCCATGACGCAACTGCTCAGAGACTTCAAAAGTACCTGTTCCGATGTAACTTACTAAAGCACTGCCTACTAAGCCCATTACTAAAAACAGTAATCGATTAGTTGCAGAACCATGCCAAGTGAGAGATCCCAAATAAGGGGACCACTACAACAACCCTCAAATGGCAGCCCCCGTAAAACAATGACACTGAACACCTCAAATTCACCTCAAGCATGGAAGCGGTAGAGGAATGTAATTGCCATCATCATGAGATCAGGGCAGGAAGAACCACAGGACCTGGGAGAATTTTCACTATGCTGTAAACTTCATGATTTTATTTTAAGGGTCATTGGACCTGGGTGAATTTTCACTATGCTGTAAACTTCATGATTTTATTTCAAGGGTCATTGGACCTGGGTGAATTTTCACTATGCAACTTCATGATTTTATTTTAAGGGTCATTGGACCTGGGTGAATTTTCACTATGCTGTAAACTTCATGATTTTATTTTAAGGGTCATAATGACGCAGATTTCCATCTAGGGCTGAGAGTGCGAGACAGGGTTATACTCTGCCATTATTACCATAACATATCCTGACATCAACTACACCCGAGAGATACAGACACCCGTAGTGTTGGGTCAGGGAAATTGAGCAACACTCTCGCTGACGTCTCTGTAGTTTCCAGTCTTTCCAATGAGCCCACAGCATACTTCACTCTGGGTAGGAGGTCAGGACCAAAACATCCAACAGCAACTGAGTTAGATTGAGGGGTGGGGGTGGGGGGTCTAACCCACAGCCTCCCTGTCAATAGTCCGTCCTGTAACCACCTAGCCATGGTAACTGTTCCCTCTGCCTATTTCTGTTCAAGACCCGTCAGTGAATGTATACATCCTTAAGCAGTCTCCCAGACAACTACTGGCAGATATGGATGGTGCACCAATGGCATTCTACAGGCGTGATGAAAAATTCTTCAAACTTCAAACGCTATAATCTTGGCAAGATTGTCGGGCGGGCATTACACACACAGCTTCTAGCTTTATAAAATACATTAGTATCAGACCAGAATCTGGAATTTGAAATAGTTCACAAAAATAACGATCAAGGCCATGCTGACGATCAGTTCAAATTCCTTTGAATTAGCACACGCCCCCACCCCCCTCAACACACACACCAGCATCGCAAACCATATCTTTCCAATAACAATTTGTTCAGTATCCTTGTGAAAAGAAAAGCAAGACAGTAAAGCTGTTTTACAATGTCTTTTCGTGTATGAATTCCAAAACCCAAATGGCTACTGGCGTTCGAGCAAAACAGAAACCAGAAAAACGAAATAAAATCAAAATAGCGTTTTGTGACATTAAATACGCGTTCCGATTCTATTTTGTTTTTTCTAATCCCATATTATACCAAGATAAGTAAAAGCAAAATAAATACTCTTTCTAACACGAGCATTTCTCATTGCAAACCTCCGTGTAGGTGAGAAACTAAAAGCAGGTCTAGAACCCCGTATTTTTTTTCTTCCTTAAACAAAGGCTCAAAATAAAGATTTAGATAGCGTAGGCATATACATACATACATGCGTGCATGCATGCATGCATACGTACATATACACACACATATAAACACATAAACACATGTATATACAGGACATATATATATATATATATATAGATAAGAGAGAGAGAGAGAGAGAGATACATATAGAGATAGAGAGAGACAGCTATATAGATGTGTGTGTGTGTGTGTGTGTGTGTGTGTGTGTGTGTGTGTGTGTGGTGTGTGTGTGTGTGTGTGTGTGTGTGTGTGTAACAAAATGTTGTTAAAGTTTTAATACAATTAAATTTAAAATAGATATACATTTACCTGAACTAACAAAATATGCCCATGTCTCTCTAAAATTTTAAAGTGAGGATCAAACAGCTTCAATATATATTTGTCAAAGTGAGATCAGGGGAAAAGGTACTATTGCTTAGATGTAAACTTTTCATAGAACTGTTCGAGATTTCACACCATTTCAAACACTGCAGTGAATCCTGAAAACAACAGTTCACTTTCGTGTCGCATCGAAATGTAGATCCAGAACAGCCATCATGTTTTATACACGTGATAATCATTCTTTACGTCACATATGTCCGTCTTCAGGAATGGAGCTCCAAAGCAATGAATAAATAAATCAATCAAATAAAACAACGGGTTTTTTTTGCTTGTTTGTTGGTTGGTTTGTTTTCAAAGTACAGAATAAACGACCACGTACTTCAGGAAGCACTCCTCGAAATACATATAAATTACAAATTTCACACTTTTCGAAATACATATAAAATTCAAAGTTGCTTGGGACCATGATACCTAAATTTTCTGAGCTGAAGTCGGGAAGTAGGAAATGCTTAAAACCACACACAAGGTTGCATTGAGGTGGAATTTTCTTAGCCGCTGGGGCCAAACTGTTGCACTTAAAGAGACATATACTCAACGCAAAAATTAGATACACCTACAGAAAATTAATTTTTGTTTTTAAACTTATAAAGTCGACTTCTGGATATCTATTTTTTTTAACAATTTTGTGTCAGAGGGTGTAATAATGAAGGTATAAACGGTCTAGAATGTCAGTCACTGAAAAAGAGCTCTTCATCTTGTGCCCTGCCGCATCTATCCCTTGTTGCCTCAAGCACATCTTCCACCCTCTCTGTCCTCAGCCACCCTGCAAGTCCGTCCAATATTTTCTCCCTGGGTCTACCTGGTATTCTTTTTCCCTCCAGCATTCCTGTTGTGACCCGGTGCTCTAATTCCCCTTCACTTCATAAAGTGGCCTATAAAGGTTGTTTGTCTTTTCCTAGTCTTCCTTATCAATGATTTTCTTGTGTCTGCCTCCATTAAGACTGTCTCGTTTGTTTTCTTTGCTGTCCATGGAACTCATCATTTTTCTTAAAAACCACATCTCGGCTGCCTCAATCTTGTTCTGGCTTTGCGTGTTGACTGTCCATATGATGGTCTGTATGAATTAAAATCTGACACGCATCGAGGGCAATTACAGACAGTCCAAATGAGAAAATATAGCTCAAATATTGTCAAAAGTTCCTGAGAAAATGCTGTTCACATACCTTTCTCCAAATGTACTGATTTTATGCTTTTTTCTTTTTTGTCTGTGACCTTGACACCTTACCTTTCAGACTTCCCTTTTCAACGGTCCACACCTCTGACCGAAATTCGGTTAAAATCCATCCAGAAAGAGACGAAAAATTTATACTCTACAAATCACACATTTTTGTCAGACAACCCCCCCCCCCCCCCACACACACACACACATGCCAACACGCCATCGATATGAAATATACTCCCATCATCTCCCCCTCCCCCCCCCTATCATTTTTTAACAGGGAGATTTAAAAACTTTTATCAACCAGTAAACTCGTACGCGCGTCCGCGCATGAGAAAGAGAGAGAGAGAGAGAGAGAGAGAGAGAGAGAGAGAGAGAGAGAGAGAGAGAGAGAGAGATTAACTTATTTTCCAGAGAAGGCTTTCGGCTATTTATAGATGATGGATCTCTGCCAAATTTGGACGTGTTCTGCCTAGCAGGATGTCTTTAATCCAAATATCAATAGGCATGACACAAATTAGTGTATGTGCGCACGCCCGTTTTGTTCGGATTTGAGGTCAAAGTCACATGTAAATCAAAATTCTAAACCTTTGAGCAGTTAATTCTGTCGGATAAAAGGTCTTTCTCTCTCTTTCTCGTCCTTGTTGTTTGTTCTCACTTTTGTGAGGGAGACAAATCTTTTTTCGCTCTGTTGGGGGCAATGACGATCTATTTACAGTCGCCGTGGCCATCTTAATACTCCAATTATTCAGCTGGCGGTGTCAGTATTTTATGTGTCCCCAGTTTCCCCATCACTCCCCATTTCAAGACCTTGGCCAGCGAATGATCAAGAATTGTGCCAGATAACAATGAGCAGACTGAGTGAAGCACATATGGCAGTGTTCAAGTACGATGAATTCCTCATGAGTAAACACTGAACTCTTTTTTAAACGCATTCAAAGAAAGCAAAGATGGAGGGAAAAGAGAACACCAGATAGACCCAGGAAGAAAACATTGGACGGACTTGCAGGGTGGCTGAGGACAGAAAGGGTGGAAGATGTGCTTGCAGCGACAAGGGATAGATGCATATGGAGGGCCATGATCGCCAACGTCATGCGGCAGGGCACAAGATGATGATGATGATGATGATTCAAAGAAAGAAAAGTTCTCTCTTCATTCTTTTGACTTATATCCTGCTACTTAAACCGCTTTATGTGTCTCGGGAAGAAAGAGCCGTCTATCTGCAGTGACCTGAAACACCTGAACAGCCAAGTTGCCATGTTCGATCAGTCTCTCTAACGCCACCAATCCAGGTCCTCTTCCTTGGTCAGCCAAACATCTTTGCGTCGTATACACGGAATGGTAATTTGGTAGTCGTGTGAGGTATCCGAACCATCTGACTCTGCTGCTGAATGTGATGGTAGATTGTTGTGTCCCCTCCATTTTTCTGACCTTGGTGTTACGAATCATGTCTCAGCGGGTTTTGTTGGCAGCTGTTTACAGGCAGCGCACTCACAGATTTAACACTGGTGAGTGTGTGTAGGAGCAAACAAGGAACTGAGTAGAGTAGTTCTGCTCTCAGTTGTTGGAACGAAAATGGAACTGAGTAGCTTAGTTTTGGTCTCAGTTGTAGGAACGAAAAATGGAACTGAGTAGCTTAGTTTTGGTCTCAGTTGTAGGAACGAAAAATGGAACTGAGTGGCTTAGTTTTCGTCTCAGTTGTAGGAACGAAAAATGGAACTGAGTGGCTTAGTTTTCGTCTCAGTTGTAGGAACGAAAAATGGAACTAAGTAGCGTAGTTCTGGTCTCAGTTGCAGGAACGAAAATGGAACTGAGTGGGTTAGTTTTGGTCTCGGTTGAAATGCTGGGTTGTTTCAAGACAGAGGCAAGCTGGTCACAGATGTTGTTTGCCTTATGCATCATAGTTTCAATTTCCCTGTTCAGTCTACCATCCGCAATGCAAATGCTGCCGCGGTATTTGAATCGCGAGGTTGCCTGGTATTTTGTGAATCGTCATTATCCCTGTCTTGCTGATGTTGACCTTGTCATACTGTTCTTATGTAGTGTTCAGACTGGTGGTATGCTCTTGAAGTTTTTCTTCTTTCTCATGAGCTCAGGTCGTCGGCTTCTGGATCTGGGTTGGTTTCTTTTGTAACCTTGTGCATATAGGCAATAAACATAGTGGTGACAGGACACCTACTTGTCTCACAAATGAGATCTCTAACCAATCTGCGAGTCCTTCCGATGTTCGGACCGCACTCACGCTGTTAGGTAGATGGCTTTCTGTTGTCCAGGAGTTGGTTTCGGACATTGTTCAGTTCTAGCACTCACCACAGTTTGTCCTTGTTCACCAGTCAAAAGCGTTTCCCTGATCTACGAAGACAAGGTTCAGTTCTCTGCTGAGCTCACCGGTCTTTTCACACAGCTGTCCCAGGATAAAGACTGCATCAGTACCCGCTTCCTTTTCTGAATTCCGTCTGTGCTTTGTACCTTGTGCTTTGCTCTAGTACTTTGGCTCTCTGACGTGACTCACGAAGTTAAATTCACTATACATTCTGCGATCTCTCTTGCTGTCGTTTTTCTTTCAGATGGATTCCCTGCACGTTGCCAGTCCCCAGGGACTTTCTTTTGTTCCATGCCTTTTGGAAGATCGTGGTCAGCCAGCTGATTTCCATTTCCATTTCTCCGCATGAAGGATCGCTCCAGTTGTAATTCTATCTATTCCAGTTGCTTAGTTTGTAGGGCAGGTCTTCACTGCCCCTTGGATTTGTGATCCAAGAAATGTTGGTTCTTCTTCCAGGTGGTCTCGTTTAAAATGGTTTTAACTGTTTCCCTGCTTGCCATTGAAAAGTTCGTTGTTATTCTTGCCATCTTGTTTTCATTTTTGCTTCCTTCGTAAAAGAGGTTTCTATGTCTGCACAACTCGCTTAGCTCTTCATCTTTATTTCATAACTGATCTTTCGCCAGTCTTACAACTCTCGTGTAGTAACGTCTTGCGAGTTGGTATTGGATGTAGCCCTCTTGGAGCTTTGATATTAACCACTTTGCATAGTTTCTTTTGTCTCCAGGCTTTCATAACTGTTTCATTGCACCATGGTGTCTGCTTAGCTGGGCCTTGACCACAGTATTCTTTGTTCCAAAGACCACAGTATTCTTTGTTCCAAAGACATCTGCATCTTTTTAAAGAATGTCTGGGTTTCCGCAGTAGAGAATGTTAAGTGGTATTCGTTTGCTAGTGTCTTAGTGAGATTCTCTATTTCCTATTTGATTTCCTTTTGTTGCAAAGTTTCCGGAGAATGATCTGATCTGGTCTGTTATGACTGGTTTTCAGTTCGAGGGGGGGGGGGGGGGTGCCTTGACGTTATCAGTTTCAGTTTTTTAAGATAACGTCTCCGCACTCGGAACGAATTCCATACGCACTAACGTCACAGGTGCCATGTGTATGGTGATCATAGCACAAGCCTTAAGCCTGCACAGAAACCCATGAGCTGGCCAGGTCCTGAGGACCTACCTAGACTATGTTTTACCTAGTCTATCTGACGTTATCGTTACGGGGCGATGATATGTATCTAGGCTGATGTTAGAGATAGCCCTAGCGTCGATAGTATGTACTTTCCCTGCAGTTTACCCGAGTCAGATTACGTTATCTGTGATGACATCTTTAGGTCGTTCTACCTGGGACTATATAGTAGACTGTGTTGGTGATTCTACCTGGGACTATATAGTAGACTGTGTTGGTGATTCTACCTGAGACTATATAGTAGACTGTGTCGGTGATTCTACCTGGGACTATATAGTAGACTGTGTTGGTGGTCTACAGTCCGTATTCTGCACGAGGAGAGGGAGCTATTCCTTAACTGCTCTCTGTTGTGGGTCAAGGCAGCTTCCCATGGTGCTGTTCTCGGGCCTACTTGTCCATCAAAGCCTCCCATGACAGTGACACCTTCTCTATCTAGGACGGCGTCAGCGATGTCCGCTAGTCTCGCAAAGAATTCTCCTTTCTCTTCTAAATAGATGTCACCACATGGTTCACACACTTCAATAAAAGTTACGGTCTTCAGTTCACGTTTTGTTCGGATCTTGATGAGTCTTTCAAAATCTGCAGCACGTTTTCTCGCTGTATCAGGGTGCATGACGAATCCCACTCCATGGACAGCTCTTCATCTTACGTCCACACTTCCAGGTCAATAAATAATTTTCAAGTATTTGTCTTCACCCAGTTTCTTCCAAGTATTTGTCCTCACCCAGTTTCTTCCACCAATCTGTAATCAGACTCCCATAAGCGCGCGCTCTCTCTCTCTCTCTTTCTTTCTTTCTTTCCTTCCTCCTCCTCTTCTTCTCCTTCTTCTTCTGTTCATGAAGTCCACTACCTCAGGCTTTGCCCTTGAGTGAATATTTCCATGTGCACATTCTTTCGTGCTTTCCTTTTTTATCTCAAGTTTGTTTACCGTATTGATCCATTCATTTTTTTTTCTTCGTTGATTTTTTGTTCCAAGTATTAGAAAATCCACTATTAGCTTGCTGGGTATGACATCGTTTCACCAGAGCCCCGTTGGCCAGCCGAACTGTTTCCCGCCTCCTGCGACAAGGACAAGGGGTTGGACTTTAGGAGGCAGATACTAAATCTAGAATTATTACTTAAACAATAGTGATGTGTTTACACAATACAGAAAGCTTAATAAAACTATCTCGTGAAGTGGAACCACACTTGTCGTCGACTTAAACAGATTCATCAGATATATGTTTTCAAGATATGGTATGTCTGACTTATCAGTGCATGGATTATGACATAAAACACGTGGTGAAGAGGCAGCAGAATGTTTCTGTAGTATTATATAAAAGCATCATTAAAAATGAAATTCACCTTCTTATTAGTTGTCCGACTCTTGAAGATTTGAGGCTAAGTTAATCCCGTAAGTACCGTCATAGTCCAAATGATTTCAGACAGACAGTACTCACAGCTTCAACAAATGAACGTATAGTTTGGACATTGGAACGTCCAGGTCGGAGAAGATGCCTGCAAGACCTGGCAAGGCATACGATGGATTATCTATAATGACAGAGGGCTCAAAATACTTTCAGCCCCCACCATCGAAACTATGTTCCTGCCACAAATATAACATACTGGACTAACTTTAATTCACAAGATCCTCTGGTCTCGCTAAGATCATCCTGCAAAGCTCAGTCACATGGGGGAGAAGAAAAGGCAGGCAGAAAAAAAGAAGGAAAGACTACATCCAAGAATGGACATGCCTGACCTTCAGTATTTCCAAAACAGTGGCAAATGACCGGAAGAGACTGCAGAAACTTGCACAGTCATCGGCGGTGACCCTATGACCTGCAGGGTTAGGATGCGTAACAAAATGTAACAGGAATCTGGTAACAAATACCTATAACGCTCTAACAGACCAGAGACTGCTGTGTTTTTCAGCACATTTGTGAATGTAACTATCAACACGAATTCATATGTTTTTACTGAATAGTTGAAGAATGACTACATGACCCATATCTGTATCCACTATGTTCGAAGTGGTTATGTATAAATCGAAGGATGACGATATACCTTTTGTTGTGTCCTCCATGATGTCCACACCCCTTCAAATGGGGTTGTGGCCTTTTTTAATACATTTTGATGCAACACACAGAACCTTTCACGTGTTCTTCATAAATTACTATATTCTATTCCCAAGCAGGATACACGAAAAACAAGCTGAGACTTACAAACGATTCTTGTGAAAGCAATCAAAAGTTTATTACTGTATACAGTCATCAACAATGTAACGCACCAATATAACAGTCTACTCTAATTTCATTCAAAGGAAATTGTTTCCATAAGCACGTAACATGGATGACACAAACACCAAATAAACATACAGTCTAATCTGAGATCCTTGGAAATCGTCTGAAAATAATTACATACGTCAATGCACCACAACAATACTTTCACAATTTTATGTAACAATACACTTTTACAATCACGAACATATCTTTAATGAATCACACACAAACAAGAACATGAAATAAAATTTTAAAAAAGCACGCATGAAAGTAGCAGCAGAGCAACAGAATTAAAAGCATTTTTCTCTTTTTAAGTGGATGTAAATCGGACCAAGATCGGAATTCACTTGCACACTATTTTGCACACACAACTCTTGAATCCTGTTGTAAAGAAAATGTAAATTTCACAGCTGATTTTTGAGACACAGTGTAAATCCTCCCTCAGTCAGTAAATGAGGCATATATATTAATGCGATGCTTTGTTCAGAACATTACAGGTGGTAAAATAGTTCCTTTAGATTCTGCGAGACCATGATGTTGTGTCTAAAACTAAATAAAACAGATAAGGCAAGGCAAGGCCAGCCTCACTGAGCAATTCATTGAGATTTGTGTATCTTTTCATTCATCTCTTCAGAAACTGCAAGGCAAATCAGAAGAAATATTATGATCACGGCATACGATATTCCAATCACAAGACGTACATGGGAATCAATGATTGTAATGCATCTACATTCTTCTTACCTAGTCTTTAACTGAAACACAGATAAAGAATAGTGGCAAAACCCAAAATTACACACATAAAATACTTTGAGAGACATCAAAGCTTCCAGTTCCCGTTAAAACTTTTAAATTACCCAAATGTCCATCTGGTTCAATGCGCAGGTAAATGGAGGAATCGGTCGACGGGCTGATAAGAATGATGCAAATGTGACGAAATCCCATTCTTCTTGGAATAGTGGGAGATAAAGCAGGGCACTCTGAGATCGTATCTAAAGGTGATGATGCTTGGCAGAATAATCAAGATTTTGCCAGTGCACAGAGAGCATGATGCATTACTAGACACCAGCTGCGATTTCTACACGCAGAATGTCATTTTGGCAGATGACATAAAGCCACATGGAATTCCCAACACACAGTCCTAGAGATGTCACACATAACGTCCATTCACAGATCAGCCATGAATTTTTAAAACTACAATCAAGAGTAAGGTCCATCCATCTATGTACTTAACTGACCACGTCTGAACCATTCATTTAACTGATCATTCTTCGCTTCCCTGGCCTTGACAGATCACCTTAAAATCTTCTGTGGTTGGATTATCAAGATCAGATTTTTTCAACTGCAACTTTCCATCTATTTAAAATTCTTCTTTCTCAACAGTTGTCCTTTCAGTTCCAGTTCCTTCTTCTATATAAGAAGATGAAGCTTACACAAACATTCATAAAGAAAAAGATGAAGCTTACACAAACATTCATAAAGAAAAAGATGAAGCTTACACAAACATTCATAAAGAATAGAAAAAGCTTACACAAACATTCATAAAGAAAAAGAGAAATTTACACAAACATTCATAAAGAAAAAGATGAAGCTTACACAAACATTCATAAAGAAAAAGAAGAACATTCTAAGATGTTGATGATGAGAGCCCATTTACAAAACTAATCATATACAGAACCTTTCTCTTCAGTAGTACAGACCTTAGGTCAGTACAAGAATGGTTTGTGATGCAGCAATATTCAGTAAAACGCTTTCCACATATTCAGATCCTACTCCTGAACAAAAGTTTGTCAGGTTTAATTCAACATTATGTTGTCTACTGAATGAATTTTAAGTTCCATTTCAGGTATAAAAAAAATCTAAAGAAGACAAAAGCCTAATGTTTCAAACAAACATCCCCCAAAATAACTTTTAAACTTTATGCCTTGTTTGTACTGTAGTACCATAAAAGAATTACACGTGCGTACACACACAGACACAGGAAAAATGTTAAAAGGTAAAAAAGCTACTTTAGCGGGTGTATCTGACTGCAAGTAACAAGGCACTTTTATACTTCAGATCTTGAGCATAAGCACTGAGACAAGATAAACCAGTCTTCGACAAGCCCTTATTCACATTGTTTAAAGCCCAGTCAACTGTTATGAGCCACAATCATTTCAAAGCGCACACAATATCTTGAGGAAAAAAAACAACAAAAAATCAAAAAAACACCTGGAAAAGAAAATTAAGTATGCATGTTGATGCATTTACGAACCTAATCAAAGGATATGCCCCTGGTTTTGACCATACCGTCCAATTCAGGTCCAGAGGATTAAAACAAAAACAAAAAAAACTGAATATAAATGTAAACATAACTTAGAATGCTAAAACATAAAAAGTGGTCTCAATTACCTTAAATTATTTCTACACATCACATTTCCTTAAAGCTAAAAATGCAATCATTGTTAATGTTACTGTGGTTTAAAGCCCAGCAGACTGCACAGAGCCATATTAGGGCTATAACCGGGGAGGGGGGGTTAAGTACACACATCAATGCATTATGCACATAATCTAATCCATGCATTCTCGCACATAATCTAAAGAGATGCCCCTGGCATCCACCATTCCATCCAATTTATCACCAGAGGATTTAAAATACCAAATCCTGAATACAAATGTAAAACATAACTAAGGGCACTAAAACATATATATATATATATATATATATATTATATATATATATATATATATATATATATATATATATATATATATATATACACACACACACATATATATATATATATATATACACACATACATATATATATGTATGTAAAAAAAAAAAAACAGGCTTACATTACCTGAAATTACTTTAGCACATTACATTTCCTTAGATCCGAAAGTGCACTTAATAAATGTACCCAGTTATCAATCCTAAGGGAAAGCATGTAAGGCTTTTTACCAAACACATTCACATGAATGGACCAGCAAGGCAGAAAATGATAGAAAAAAATGACAGAAAGCAAAGCAGCAAGGGAGAAACAATACATGACAAAAAAGAGGACATTTCTAGCACAGAATTTCTCGAAGGTAGGGATCACTATTCATATTGAAAGTGTCCCCAGCATATCCATGGGAACAAAAAAGCAGTTCATTCATGTACCCAATTATCAATCCTAAGAGGAAGTATGTAATCAATCCTATGAGAAAGTATGCAAGGCTTAAACATATACAAACCCTAGTATACAGCAACAGAACTATTTACTCTGAAGATAATCCCAACAGTAATAATTTCAACCGCCTGTCATATTATGCCTAAGAAAACCACACATGTGCCCTACAAAGCCATAATGTCACACCTTTTAATCGTCAGGTCTTTCTCCATCATTATTCTTATGCACGATACATACAAAAACGTATATCATATTATAGAAGAAACATGTTAAAACACCTCTTTTACAGTTTTCAACAGCTACTCATAACAACAAATACATGATTGTCACAAGTAAAGTAAGGCCTCTCGTTTTGATTTCAAACAGCATGATTACTTGTAATTAGTGAAGGCTCTTTGGAAAAGTGGGATACATAAAAACAGTAGCTTGAGTGATCAAATGATGCAAAAAATTAACACTAACATGTTAGCACTCTATGACTCGGTCAAAAGACGAAACTGTTCTGCCAGTTTGCTACTATTCCTTTTTCTACATGTACCTGACTGAGTGGTCCTCTGCATCATCACAATAACAAATAACACAATGATTTGTGACTGAAATGAGTTATGCTATAATGACAGAACAAGGCCCCTTAAGATGGCAGAATAACAACAATAGTAGGAACAAACAAGCAAATAAATCTCTAATGTGACAGCTTGAAGATGGACAACAATTGAAAAAAAAATTAAGCTCTGTCATGAAAATATGACATAAAGGATATACTTAACTTGTCCTTTTACAATTAAAAATGGCACAGCATGAAAGCAGACTGTCATTTGTCAGAAACACAAAATCATACCAAAATCAGATGATTAAAGGCCTAACATCCGATCCAATGGATCGGGACGCATGCGCATTGAGTGTAGGCGTGGCTTTTCTAAATAAGGCAATGCACGTGGTCGGCAGCTGTAAACAAAAACTGTGTGCTAGAAGCAGCTTTTCTTCTGCCTCACCCCCCCCTGCACTCACCAGCCCTGTGCAGTTTCTCTGGTACTACCAACCCCTGACCCAAGACACTGTCCCCGTACATTTTACAAGTTTTTAGCGGTCCTCACAACACGCACTACTATTACCCCAGTCCCACACAGCCATCTGGTTATGAGGTTGTGTGTTTCTACTGTAAACTGTCTGGCCATGACCCTCTCTCCAGCAGCTGCCCTTCTACTTTGCCCCCACACAGTCCTAATCTCAACCCCCCCCCCCCCATCTGTGTGTGTGTGTGTGTGTGTGTGTGTGTGTGTGTGTGTGTGTGTGTGTGTGTGTGTGTGTGAAGTAACGCAATGAAAAAAATTAGTTGCTTCTGGTGTCCTCTCGTTTCTGCTACTATGCTTGTGATGTTCATCGATTGATTAATTGTATTTTCCATTTCATATATACGTCGAACAACTCGTGATGCTAACTCAAAGCGGCAAACTACTTGACATTTTGATGATTAATTATCCTGCAAAATTCTAAGAGAGATGGGGGGAGACAGTACACGCGGGAAGGCAGGGTTTCCTGGTCAAACAGACTCGGTTACCACGCGATATAGGAGGCCCCACAGGGGGCACATTCCACTGAGAAAGACTTGCAAAGAGGAAAGTATTAGACTCACTTGACACTAAACGCATTGTTTATCCCCTGCACAGCCTCTCGCAGTGGGAAAGAAAAACAAACCACAGGAAATGAAGCTGCAAGGTCGCCGTCTGTCTTCTGCCGCCAGTTAGGCCTATCTTACCGCGCTCAAACTTTCTTGCAGAGAATGTAGATGCGTGCTTATTTTGTGTTGTATTAAATGAAATAAATCGTTGTAGTTCTCACAGTGTTGGATATAAACATAGAAGAGAAAGAACTAGTTGGACAAATGTAATCGTGGCTGGAATGGCAGCGTGCACGTGATATAGTACTATCTCATGTGACTGTGTGTTGTACTGACACCGTAGGTACTATACTCTTTGCTGACACTAGTGACTATGTGACTAGGTTGATGACAGCAGGTCTATGTCACTGACATATCTTGACACATCATCACAGTTACGCCCGATGCTTCTAGACCCACTTCATGTCGTCCTTTTATCCTGTTGGGCTTTTTCACATTTGGCAGGTGTAGGATTTCACAGGGCAGTATGTACATTAGGCCTATAGACGTTCTCACATCTGGTACCAGTGAGTTTCAGTGTTGATATCAGTAGATATACAGAGAGAGGGCAAGCCAGACAGAACAGCTGCCTCATTGTTTTGGAGCCGTGATGCTTTACAGTAGCCTAAATCCTCAGCATTGGACTGGCAGTGGATATGCTCATGTTTTAACAGTCAGGCTCTAGGCTATATCCAGTTTATTTATCAAAGAAATCAGTATATGGTATTGTTTGACAAAAGTGTAGTAGTGGTAGTGCTGAGTTTGTGAAATCATGTCAGACTGTGTGTGCTGTTGCTGGTGTGAAATTTGAATCCCCCAGCCCTATCGATAAACCAGACTTCGGTAAAGGCTGTTATCACCAGAGGTCAGTGTTGCTTTTATTTACTCCTCAGATGTGTGTGTGTGTGTGTGTGTTCAGGCAGCATGACTGTTTTGCTTTGCAATTTCCTTCCACGTGCTTTTCTATTTTCGGTGGATGTGCCAATCAAGTTACCGTAGCTCCGCCCCTATACCTTCGATTCGGATTTTATTTTCCAAATAAAAGCACACAACCACACTTTTTGTTACAAAGATTATAACTAACTGAAAGCAATGCTTGATAATTAAGTCTGTGCCAAAAATGAGCGATGTAGATTCCCTCTAGTTCGAGTAATCTGCGTTTAATTGAGAGCAGACAGCGTGTGTTACCTCGCCGACGGTTTGAATTCAAGTGACTTCGCTGCAGCCTCCCGCCTTATATACTCCTGTTGTGTCTTTAAGTATAAAGCAGAAAACATCACTGATCTTAGTCTTCTTTATATCCTACTCTAAACAAATTCTGATTAAAGTTTGTAAAGAATGGATAAGACAGTCATCTTAACAGTTAGTAAAGAATGGATAAGACAGTCATCTTAAGGATAAGACAGTCATCTTAAAAGTTTGTAAAGAATGGATAAGACAGTCATCTTAACAGTTTGTAAAGAATGGATAAGACAGTCATCTTAACAGTAAAGAATGGATAAGACAGTCATCTTAAGGATAAGACAGTCATCTTAAAAGTTTGTAAAGAATGGATAAGACAGTCATCTTAAGGATAAGACAGTCATCTTAAAAGTTTGTAAAGAATGGATAAGACAGTCATCTTAAGGATAAGACAGTCATCTTAACAGTTTGTAAAGAATGGATAAGACAGTCATCTTAAGGATAAGACAGTCATCTTAAAAGTTTGTAAAGAATGGATAAGACAGTCATCTTAACAGTTTGTAAAGAATGGATAAGACAGTCATCTTAAGGATAAGACAGTCATCTTAAAAGTTTGTAAAGAATGGATAAGACAGTCATCTTAAGGATAAGACAGTCATCTTAAGGATAAGACAGTCATCTTAACAGTTTGTAAAGAATGGATAAGACAGTCATCTTAAGGATAAGACAGTCATCTTAAAAGTTTGTAAAGAATGGATAAGACAGTCATCTAATAAAAGTTTGTAAAGAATGGATAAGACAGTCATCTTAACAGTTTGTAAAGAATGGATAAGACAGTCATCTTAACAGTTTGTAAAGAATGGATAAGACAGTCATCTTAAGGATAAGACAGTCATCTTAAAAGTTTGTAAAGAATGGATAAGACAGTCATCTTAAGGATAAGACAGTCATCTTAAAAGTTTGTAAAGAATGGATAAGACAGTCATCTTAAGGATAAGACAGTCATCTTAAAAGTTTGTAAAGAATGGATAAGACAGTCATCTTAAGGATAAGACAGTCATCTTAAAAGTTTGTAAAGAATGGATAAGATAGTCATCTTAAAAGTTTGTAAAGAATGGATAAGACAGTCATCTTAAAAGTTTGTAAAGAATGGATAAGACAGTCATCTTAAAAGTTTGTAAAGAATGGATAAGACAGTCATCTTAAAAGTTTGTAAAGAATGGATAAGACAGTCATCTTAAGGATAAGATAGCCATCTTAAAAGTTTGTAAAGAATGGATAAGAAAGCCATCTTAAAAGCATACCATAAAGGCAGTGTTGTTCTTTATCTTAACCCCCGAAACCTGTAAAACCCAATCATGTTAAATGAAATCGAGTCAACTAGTCTACTGGCAACAACAAGAGCCAGACAAAAAAATCAAAAAAAAAGAAGGAAAAAAAAAGGTATTCAATAATTGTGTGGCATGTCAGCACTCTTCTTGACAAGGAGTCATTTTCAAACAATTGCTGTAGGCTGGGGATTTTACATCATTCACTGATTTAGATAAACATTGATTGCTCCACCCGTGGAACACAAAAGACACATTTTGGAGATCAGTTGTTTTGGCTTATGACATCATCTTTGTTTGAAAATCAGAATGGAAGAAAGAAAACAACCAATGTTGTTAGCCAGATAACCAGGTTTCGCCCGTTTGATCAGGTTTCACTAAAGAACAACACCACACAAAGAACACTAAATCTTTCTACATTAACGCAGTTAACTTACTAATCCCCAAACCACACAACACATAATTAATTATTTGTGTCAGTTATAACGCCAAGACAAACCCAAGACAGGTAATATCAAAAACTTTGGCATTCTAATATTCGAAAAATGACTGTTCTGAGAAACAGCTTTCTTATTCTTTATTCAGATGATACCTACCAGAGGTACACATATAGACATACACAAAAATCAACAATTATTTCAATTTCATGAAAATTACAAATGTAATCAAACATAAAGTCAATAAAAAGCATTAACAGATTGCAGCATTATGATCATGTATTTTCAATTATTTCATTATCATACCCTGAAAAGCCTTGCACTTCTTATCAGCAACCATCATTTCTTGAGTCATGAAAATAACAGAAAAGAGAAAACTGTAGAGTAAATAAACATATATCATATTCAATAAAAAGGATGAAAACAGTTTCATACACCCTGAATCCAGAGAGAAACACCGGTTTGTATGTAGGCTGTGTATGTTAAATACACTTAAAACACTACTGCTTTCATCCAATATTGTCTATCTAGTATCTCGTTGTGGTCCACAATAAGATACATACACAAACTGTCACTTTTAAGCCAAAGAAGCCGAGGGAAAATGGGGATTATTTACTAGCAAATTGTGTTGAGGAGTGTACGTGTGCTGTGTACTGAGTTTTCCATAGGTATGTTTCTATGAAGTGGTTGTGTAGGCAGGCTGCTCCAATCATTTTGTACTGGAGGTACAGTTGTCGTTTTGTCCACTGACACCGATTCCTCTTTTTCCTTGGTATTTCATGGAACATTGCAAATGAAAATAAATGTTTCACTGCAACAAAGCCCAAGTTGTTTCAAGGACAGAGTGATGATACAAAGTCAGACATAAAACACTTATGCTAAGAGATGCAGACATAAAATACATACGCTAGGTAGGACTTCAAAACCTTGCCAGTGCGTAGGACTTATGTGCAGGCTTATGGTTTGTGCCATGATCATTTTGGATTTTGTCCATCACATGGCATCTGTGGTGTTGGTATGTATGGAGTTTATTCCAAGCACAGACGTATTATCTTGATAAATGGAAACACATGACAAGAACGAAGGGGAATAACTACAATTTCTCTCTCTCTCTCTCTCACACACACACACACTTTCTCTCTCTCTCTCTCTCTCTCTCTCCACACACACACACCACACACACACACACATACACACACAGAGAAATCTTTTGGCTTCCAGGAATCCATTTTTTTAAATTATTTTAAATCTGGCCAGCAGTAATCCATTAACATCTTTAAGACAGAAGGCAGGTCGTTTTCTTATGCTTTGTCATTTAAGTCTAGAGAGCAGTTAACCACAAGGACTGTTTCAATGCAGACACAGGAAGCTAGTACACAGCATAACAGTAACATTAAAACAACACCTTATGCATCTTTTAAGTCTGTCCTTAAACTGAAATTATTGTTATTGTTGTTTAAAACTCTGCCGACTGCCATCTTAGGGCAATGACCATCTCAAAACATACACCATACCTCATAAAACTGAAATCCACAATCAACAAACAACAAAATTATGTAAATACTGTTACCGATGAACAAGAAACCACCTCCTTATATATAAACCCTGTTACAAACGCTCAACAAATAGACAATGTCACATAAAAAGAAACCACTTCCAAATGCTTACGAAATAGACAATGTTACACAAAAAGAAACCACCTACAAATGCTCAACAAATAGACATGAAGAAACCAGCTTCAAAGCAATAAACATTGTTACAGATGGAAGAAAACTCAACAAAAAGACACTGTTACACATAAAGAAACCAACTCCATAGCAAAGAACATTGTTACAGATGGAAGAGAGTCAACAAAAAGACAATGTTACACATAAGAAACCACCTCCACAGCAATAAACATTGTTACAGATGGAAGAAAAAGTCAACAAAAAGACATGTTACACATAAAGAAACCACCTCCACAGCAATAAACATTGTTACAGATGGAAGAAAAAGTCAACAAAAAGACAATGTTACACATAAAGAAACCACCTCCACAGCAATAAACATTGTTACAGATGGAAGAAAAAGTCAACAAAAAGACAATGTTACACATAAAGAAACCACCTCCACAGCAATAAACATTGTTACAGATGGAAGAGAGTCAACAAAAAGACAATGTTACACATAAAGAAACCACCTCCACAGCAATAAACATTGTTACAGATGGAAGAAAAAGTCAACAAAAAGACACTGTTACACATAAAGAAACCACCTCCACAGCAATAAACATTGTTACAGATGGAAGAAAAAGTCAACAAAAAGACAATGTTACACATAAAGAAACCACCTCCACAGCAATAAACATTGTTACAGATGGAAGAAAAAGTCAACAAAAAAACAATATTACACATAAAGAAACCACCTCCACAGCAATAAACATTGTTACAGATGGAAGAAAAAGTCAACAAAAAGACAATGTTACACATAAAGAAACCACCTCCACAGCAATAAACATTGTTACAGATGGAAGAAAAAGTCAACAAAAAAACAATATTACACATAAAGAAACCACCTACACAGCAATAAACATTGTTACAGATGGAAGAAAAAGTCAACAAAAAGACACTGTTACACATAAAGAAACCACCTCCACAGCAATAAACATTGTTACAGATGGAAGAAAAAGTCAACAAAAAAACATTACACATAAAGAAACCACCTACACAGCAATAAACATTGTTACAGATGGAAGAAAAAGTCAACAAAAAGACAATGTTACACATAAAGAAACCACCTCCACAGCAATAAACATTGTTACAGATGGAAGAAAAAGTCAACAAAAAGACAATGTTACACATAAAGAAACCACCTCCACAGCAATAAACATTGTTACAGATGGAAGAGAGTCAACAAAAAAACAATATTACACATAAAGAAACCACCTCCACAGCAATAAACATTGTTACAGATGGAAGAAAACTCAACAAAAAAACAATATTACACATAAAGAAACCACCTCCACAGCAATATACATTGTTACAGATGGAAAAAAAGTCAAAAAAAGACAATTGTTACTAGAAAGAAAAAGTCAACAAAAAACATGTTACACATAAAGAAACCACCTTTACAAAGGAAGAAAAAGTCAACAAAAGACAATTTAACACATAAAAAACACTGATAAACATGTTACAGATGGAAGAAAACTCAACAAAAAAAAACAATATTACACATAAGAAACCACCTCCATAGCAAATAACATTTTACAGACGGTAGAAAACTCACAAAAAACGTTACACATAAAGAAACCACCTCCATACAATAAACATTATTACAGATGGATAACGCTCAACAAAGTAATTAACACGTTTCAGGTTGAGAAACTCAACACAGTGATAAACATCATCTGAGATGGTCAAATACCAACACAGTGATAAACATTGTTGAGATGGACAAACACTCAACACAGTAACAATATATGTTAGAGGTGGAGAAATGCTCCACAAAGTATCTAACAGCATGTTCGAGATGAAAAAACAAGCACAAATACATTCCACAAAGTATTAAATAATGTGTTAGAGACAGGAAAAAAACAAGTACAAAATATGTTCCACAAAGTATTAATGTGTTAGAGATAAAAAAGAACAAGCAAAATATGTTGCACAAAGTATTTTAAACAATGCGTTAGAGATGATTAAAAAACAAGCGCAAAATAGTTGCACAAAGTATTAAATGTGCTAGAGATGATAAACAAACACAGAATATATTCCACAAAGTATTAAACAATGTGTTAGACATGATAAAAGACAAGCACAAAACATGTTCCACAAAGTATCAAATAATGTGTTAGAAATTTTTTTAAAAAAGCACAAAATATGTTCCACAAAGTATTAAACAATGTGTTAAAGATGATAAAAAAACAAGTGCAATATGTTGCACAAAGTATTCAATAATGTGTTAGAGATGAAAAAAAACAAGCACAGAATATGTTCCACAAAGTATTAAACAATGTGCTAGAGATGAAAAAACAAGCACAAAATACTGTAAATGTTACTGATAAAGAAACAAGACCACAGCAGTAAAACTATGTTACATGTGAAAAAAAAAACAGTAAGCAAAGTACAAATGCTGCAACACTACAAAATGAATGATCAGCCAAGTGATAACCACAGTATCATGATTTGTAAAACAGTAACAATAATAATCAGCATAAGAATGTGCTGCTGATAATCAACAAACTGGCAAAGTTCAAGTACTGGATTGCAGACAAAGTCAGCAAGTAGAAAACATCTGTCACAGGCCAAAAGAGAACCACCGGAACACAGGCATTATGCCAACTGCCATACAAAATGAAAAAATCAACAAAGAAATCACTCTGTTGTGTATAAGGCAAGGGCTTAGATACTTATATTCATTTAGCAAGCAGATGAATGATTTGCACTCTTTTGCTTATAATGCCAAGAGCAGCACCACAGCTGGGGAAAAAAATCACATGCATTCTTTTATCATTATATTTAAAACAAAACAGATATCCTCCAAAATTCAAATTCTGGAATTATGGCTGCATGAAACTTTGACAGATTACATGACACACAAAGTTGCTTCTAGGGTTAGACCTTAAAAGAAACTGGAGAGTTAAATGTCATTAAAATAATGCTTAACCACATCTTTCTTTTAAAAAGAATGATTTGACATATATTGACCTAACTGTGTTGTTAGCAAAGGAAGAAATAGGAGCTCAGTAAGTGTTGTTTTTGTGCTGTTATTGTTGTTGTTTTTACACTTGAACTGAATTTCTTTATCATCAAACAATACTATAACAGCTACAATGTACCTTCACTTCAGACTCAGTTTTGTCAATTAACATGTCTGTGATACATTCTAGCATTTTTGTGTTTCAGTGGCTTTCACTTTCCTGCAGAGATCACAGATGTAGCTTTGCTGACTTCTAGAATACCAATGTTGTTTCAAATATGGAATTGTGGACATACTGCTATACCAGTTTAAACAAATGGTTTCAGACTGCATGGTAATCAGTAGAGAGAAGTCTGTAGAATATGTAACAGGAAAAAATCCCAGAAGCTGATCAGTCTACTAAGCAAGGAGCTAAAGTTTAATCAGTGCAAAATGAAACAAAACTGATGTGTATGATAGTCAAGAGGTTAGGTGTGAGACTTCCAATTGTAACGACCGAGTTCAATCCCGCCTGGTGGATAAAGACTAGATTTTTCTTCTTCCTCAGGTAGACATGTGTGCTACTTGTTTGTGCCTAACCCCTCCTTGGTGTGTATGCGGTATGCAGAACATCAGGATATGTATCTTAACTCTCTCGCTACCAGCGTCAGGATTTCACGATCATGTCTCAACAACGCTTGTCTACGAGCGTCGGAGAAATCCGACTTGAGTTTTGAACATTCGCGGGGCTTTCAGTATTTCAGTTAACCGAAACTAATAGCCAGAAAAAGATTCTTTGGTCATTCTTAGCCTCGTTTCAGACCATGAGGTCACTGTACTACGCAGTTGGTGTGTGGACAGTGCAAAGTTCACGACCCAGTATCTCAGCAGCGAAGCAGACGACAGAAAAGCAAATGGCTGAACAATGTTCAACTCAGCGCTGTTCAACACAATCTCTTCCTTTAGTGCACGTGGAGTGTGTGCATGTTGGATTTTATGAAATTTCATTCAAAATGGGACTGTAGGAACTGATGTACTCACCTGACTGTGTATTTTTTAAGACATTTTTCACCTGAAAATGTCTCTAATTTTACTTGTACCATTACTCAGCAACCATGAGAGTAACACAGTTGAAATTTCATCATTTTGTACATCAATCTTTTAATATACGACCTGCCAAATTTCAAAACTCTCTGTTTTCATTTGTTTGTATGAGAATTTTTCTCATGACCTATGCAAATGGTGCATATCAGGGAAACGGCAAGGGGCATAATCGTACGTAGCGAGTGAGTTAAGTATCTTGTAGGTCATGTTAGAGTCTAGTGACATATGGAAACACGAAAACACCGGGAGGGCATGACCACCGAAGACAGGAGTGTGCAGACAATTCAGCATTACACTGCCTCCAGTGCAAGCAAAAACAACTTGCATACACACATTTGAGGAAACTTGGAACGGTAAGGGGGATAAAAAAGAAAAAAGAAACTAAAAGAGTAGGCAGAAGTGCAAGTCATAACAGAAGGTCCAAGTGATACTTCCATTCAAGGTCAGAAGAAGCACAGAAAAACAGGGGATCCTTCAACTACACCTTGGCCATTTGTTTAACTGTTGTAAGCACCAGGTATAGACAGACAGAATAAATGGCAACTAGACAATTTTTCTAAGTGATCACTATCTTGATTCATCGATGCAGTGGTCAGTCTGTGCACACACACACATACTATATATATATATATATATACAGATAGATGTATATCACAGCACAAAACTCTGTGGTCTGTGTGGTCCTATGCCCTCTGCAGCACTGTGGACAGACACAGATGCTGCAAAACTAGTTACTGATCTCTCTGTCTCCAAATTCCTGGTACCATTGAGTTCACTTCTGTCATGAATCCTTCTACACCCACCACATTTCACTTCTGATATTTTTGCTATGTTATTCTTTCAAAGACTATACAAAATGCACTGATCAGTCGACCCAAGGCTGATACAAAGGAAACAAGTTGTTCTCAATAAATGTTTGCAATACATATTTGACTGGATCATATTAACTGAGAATGTATATCTTTAGGTATGTGTGAGTAATTGTGCTTAGGACTACCAAAAATACTATGAACTCATCAGAAAATAAACTAATGCCTTTAATAAAACGATTAGTCTGATAGTATGGCTTAAAAAATGAAAGAAGCATCATCATCATTGTTGACACTTTTTTCTACATCTCAGCAACCAGAAAACCATGAAAAGAACTTTTTTTTTTTCTTCTATTTTCATATCTTTGTCTTAGTGGATCAGGCAAGATGGAAATTTAAGTTAAATACCAAAACCCTGCGAAAATTCAATATATCTCAATCAAAACAAAACAACAAGAAAATCATTCTGATTTTCAAAAATTCCATACATCTCCCATCATCACTGTTTACAGTTATCCCAATACATATCAGCCCTGTTGAGCATGTTGCGCACTTTCATTACACTGGCCACCTTGCGGCCATACTCTGGTGGGGACAAGGTGCCTCCTAAGGAGATACCGGACCTCTGGTGAAGCATCTCAGAATCCTGATGAATGCGTGCAGAGCAGTGGAATTCTTTGGCACCCAGAGCAAGGATCCTCTCCAGGTTGTCTTCATTTATACCACCCCCTGTAGAAATAATAATAATAAATGATCAGCTTCAGGGAACTGTAGACCTAAATGTATTAGGAACTGATCTTAGATCAAAATGTTGCAGATGAACTAAGTTATAGTGTTTTGCATAGTTTTACAAAGTTTTAAGCTAGACTCTGTAACAAAGAACACTATTTTCAAGAGTTCAACAACTTTGGAACAACAACAACAATTAAAAAGGAAAAAAGAAAGGAAGAAAAAAGAAAGAAAGAAAGAAAGAAAGAAAGAAAGAAAGAAAGAAAGAAAGAAAAAAAAGAAAAAAAAAAAAAAAAAAAGAAAAAAGAAGTAGTACAAGTTTAAGGCGGCAGAGACTTCACTACTGTAGGTCAGCTGTGTATGGGGTCCCACTCCTCTCTTGAGACTTTATCTTCCCTAACCTGGGGCTGACTACCTTTAATTTTGTATTCCAGGGATGAAAGACGAAAAAAACAGCGACTGAGATCAATTTCCAGGGACATACATAATGATAAGTGCACCTAAACTTAAGCGTTGTTTACATTTATTTTTACACTATGTACAAAAATGCGAGTGAACAGTATGCATCACCAGTCAAAGAGGAAAGAACGTTTTCCTTTTGTGCTATGAGGTCACCAGTTGGTACAGGACCGTGTCCAAAGAATTGCCACAGCATGTGGATCGACCCTTGCTCGAGATTTTATGATTTTCTACCATCAGGCATTCATTCATTGCTGGGTGAACTGAAGGCCACATGCACAAAGTTACATAAGCTAGACTTGAACCTGCGCTATCAAACTGGAAGGCTGGAAGTTCTTCCTCTACACCAACCACCTACTCAAATGCATTTACAGAGAATTATAAACCTAAGGATTAAACTGTGTCATATAAACTATAATCTTAAGCGCTAAATCTTACAGGAACTACAGTCACTGCACCTGTGGAATTACGACCATTAGAAGATGAGAGTGTGGATAGAAGATTGCATACTCGATTTACCCTTTCAAAATTCCCCAAGTTGGTGAAGTACACAGGCAAGCCAGAGCAATAAGGAAGAGGCCAAGTTTCAACCAACACCACTTTACACAGCACCATCTTTAATTGTCATAAGCAACCAGGGATCAAGACAAGACAAATTCCACTCGTTCAACCTTATGTGTACATTTCCATGAATGTGTAAGTATAATGACTTTCACTCCAGTAAAGAAACACTTTCACACCAGTTTCACTGAAGTTGATTTGAGCAGGGGAAAATTACTGATATGACAATAAAGTATTTGTAAATTGTGATAAATGGGAAACAGGGGAGACAAAGGCAATGTCTTGGGGTATATGAGAAATCCTGCAATGAACCCCTCAAATGCATTATAGTTTGTTGAACTCCAATAATTTCAGCCCTGGACCCTCTTCAGGATAAAACAACAATATGGCACATCTTCATGGCAGAATTCATCCCACTTCCCTACAACATCACATCTGTCTCCCGTGCTTCCCAATCACTATTATTCACAAATACTTTATGATTCTGTATTAGTCATTTTCTCCTGTTCAATGAAACTTCAGGGAAGTGGTGTGATTTTTCCCCTTAAGTTTTGTCTTTGTTTTTTGTTGTGTTTTGTGTACACTTGATAAACGCCAGTTGGTCAAAAATTTCTGCCTGTCTTGTTTTGTACATTAAATAACTGTTCTCATTTTAATTTTCATGTGCTTTTGGTTCCTATTTGCTTGAATTCTGTCACTTTGACTTAAATTTAAGCAAATAACTGAAATGGTCTCTCACACACACACACACAGAGACACACACACACACACACGCACACACACACAGACACACACACACACACACACACACGCGCGCGCGCGCGCATACACACACACCTCACATGGGTTCACCACAAAAATGTGCTAAGCAATGAACACAACAAAGACCATCACCATTGGTGCTGTGGGTGGTGCCACTGATTACTGACTGGAAGGCTGTGGGTTCAAATTCCAGTCAGTCATTTCAAAATCAATGACAGATTTTTTGGTCTCATCCAGCTCCCATCCAGACTAAAGTGGCCTACCGGCTCAATGGGAAGATCAACACCACACAGTCGAGTCTCATCCACTTCACAGTCATGTCACTGAGGGAACTGCTGAGTCTTCAGACCAACACCACAGGTGTCTGTATCTCTTAGGCCTGGTTGGTGCCAGGGCACATTATTATAATACTAAGTACAGACTACAGCCCCGTCATGCAGTCTCTATCCTAGTTGAATTCCATAGCATCAAGTTTACCATCTGCACCACTGTCATCATCACTGCACTGTAAAAAACTCTCAGCTACTGTTGCCATTAAAATGGTATGTGTAGAAAATGGGAACAAAGAAAGAAAAAAAACTAAAGAAAACAAAGTAAACTGCTAAAATGTGATGACCCTAAAAACTGAACACAAGGTGAAAATTATAATCACATACAGAAGCAGCTGGATAGCATTAACTACTAACCTGGAACTATAGTGATCAGGTCTCGGGACTGAAAAGCAAAGAAGGAAACACATTTTTCAAAAAGTAACACAGTCAAGTAAAAAATTTTGAAAAATAAACAGTTTTATTGCTGACAAAGGAATAAAATGTGACAAAAATGCTAATATCTATACAAGCATCATACAGCACAACTGACTTTATCTATTCTTGAATCCTATCACCTATAGAATGTTGATGTTAGTGACTTTCCTAATATCAACAACCTAATGCTAAAGTCTGCTCTGATGCAAGTTAGTTAAAGTAACACTACAGAACATGACTGTAAAATCACCCAGCTAAAATTTCTGGCTGAAGAAAAGTCACAATTTGTATTTGCTACACAATGCAAATTTCTATAAATTTTGGTCCATGTTTAACAAACTCTACTAAGTACTGAGGGACACCAAATTTGTAAGACTAATTTTCTTTTTAACTTTTTTTTTCAATTAAACTGTTTTCCTTCTCTCCTTGAGTGTGATGTATGCTAAAAGGTTCATGCCATTAATGGCAAAGACTCAATTTCTCTATATATCTCATGCTTAATGATTTCAATTAAATGCAGAGCATATACACATCATGATATATGGAATAAGCACCAAAAAAAAAAAAAAAAATTCCCTAAATACCATCAATAGTATCTCCTCTCACCCCTCACCATCATATCAAAGGATGATGCAGAAATAAAAATATAATACTGTGTGCATGTTCACAGAAAATTTAGTCAAGTTATGCAGTATCTTTGACTTCACACTCTGTACAAATGTGTAAAGACACTACAGGTGAATTAAAAATCCCAAATCAGCAACAAAAACACATCAGTTACAACACACTCATGCATGTACACACACACATGCATGACACACACACCAAAACACACACACACACACACACATAACACACACACACACATTCTCTCACTCTCTCTCTCTCTTACACACCACACCAGACACACACAACTGCAACATTTACCTCTTTTATCATCTTTTCAATAATAGGAGCTCCATCCAGGGCAGTAATAGATCCCCCACTGGTCAGCACACGATCAAACTTCAGTTCTATCAATGTTTTCAGTGAAGCAAATATGTTGTTGCTCATGTCAATAGCTGAAAGGTTAAAAGTAAAAATTTAAAAAAAAGAAAAAGCAACAATATGTTGACATGAGACAAAACAAAAAAGAAAGAAAGCAACAATATGTTGACATGAGACAAAACAAAAAAAGAAAGCAACAATATGTTGACATGAGACAAAACAAAAGAAAGAAAGCAAATATGTTGACATGGACAAAACAAAAGAAGAAAGCAACAATATGTTGACATGAGACAAAACAGAAAAGAAAGAAAGCAACAATATGTTGACATGAGACAAAAAAAAAAGAAAGAAAGCAACAATATGTTGACATGAGACAAAACAAAAAAGAAAGAAAGCAACAATATGTTGACATGAGACAAAACAGAAAAGAAAGAAAGCAACAATATGTTGACATGAGACAAAACAAAAAAGAAAGAAAGCAACAATATGTTGACATGAGACACAAAAAAAAAAGAAAGAAAGCAACAATATGTTGACATGAGACAAAAAAAAAAGAAAGAAAGCAACAATATGTTGACATGAGACAAAACAAAAAAGAAAGAAAGCAACAATATGTTGACATGAGACAAAACAAAAAAGAAAGAAAGCAACAATATGTTGACATGAGACAAAACAGAAAAGAAAGAAAGCAACAATATGTGACATGAGACAAACAAAAAAGAAGAAAGAACAATATGTTGACATGAGACAAAAAAAAAAAAAAGAAAGCAACAATATGTTGACATGAGACAAAACAGAAAAAAAGAAGCACATATGTTACATGAGACAAAAAAAAAAGAAAAACAATATTTCCGAGACAACAAAAAAGAAAGCAACATTGTTGACATGAGCAAAAAAAAAAGAAGAAAGAAGACAAAAATTAAAACAAAACTCGTCAGTATCTGATTACATAGAAATGCTGTAACTTTCATTCATGCACATGCACAACACGTAAAAAAACCACACACAACACACACACACACAACACTCTCTCTCTCTTTTCTCTCTCACGCACGCACTTTCCATATACCAATTTAAAATCCTGTCTTCGTTCATCTTTTCTTTTCCTTTTTTTTCCCCCCATCTTCATCTAAATTTGATTTAATATCGACTGAAAGGTATGTGTGCGTGCATGCAAGGTGAGTAACTGTGTGTGTGTGTGTGTGTGTGTACATATACATGTATATGCATGTCCGCCAATGAGAAAAATGTGTGAACAAGATTTTCTCACCTCAGTTAGCATGTTAAAGTTGTGGGTTGCTGAGGGCTTATGAAAGCATAATTTTGGAAGGCAAGGCACGAAGTCCAAGATCATGATAATGTGGACCAAAGAAGACAAAACATACCTACATTTTTATGCTTTCAAGGAAAGTGCACGAACATCAATTTCTCAGAAACTTCGATCATGTGAAGCAAAGGAACAAGGCAGAAACAAAGAGAGTAACAGAGCAGGAAATTTCTAGCACAGAATTTCCAGAAGTGGAGATACTATTTATACTGAAAGACCCCCTGGCATCCCCACGGGTGAATCGGAGTGAATGAAGACAAAAAAGATGGAAGATGTACTTACAGTGACAAAATATAGATTCATATGGAGGGCCATGATCGCCAATGCCATGCAATAGGGCACATGATGATAATGATAGGCCACCACTATCTTCAACATATGAACAAGTCTTTTGTTGTTGTTGTTGTTTTCCTATTAGAAGAATAAGACTATATATGTACAGCATTCAAGTGGATACTGTATTTAGAAATAACCTATAAGATTACAGA
>CM060309.1:79019033-79066533 GCA_030674185.1 Monoplex corrugatus | reverse complement strand
GATAGACTTTGACCAGTCATTGTCCATTGTTTATTAGGGTAACAAAATTTATAAAGATACAATGTCACGATAATAGAAGCATTTAATTTTCTAAAAGCTACAAACCATTTTAATATTTCAATGTTTTACTTGGTCTGCTGAAGGTATTAATAACTAATCTAACTTATTCTAATAGTAATCAATGTATATATAATTAACAAGAATTTGTTTTATTATTAAATATTCAGGAGAATTGTGCAGCACTTTTCAACAAAGAATTCCGATTGTCAATTATCATTTCATGGCAGTTGCATGGGAGCTTTTTCATACCCCCAGCTAATTTTTTTTCCATTGATTACTAATTCATCAAATATTTCATTAATTTATACTAATTATAGTGTGTGTGTATGAGGGTATACATGTGTTTATCTATACATTGCTAATTTTAGGATCGACTTTGACTGAAATAAGTCTTTGAATCAAAAAAGCGATTCTTCGTTAATATAATGATTAAATGTTACACAATGACTACAGTATTAAACAGACTGTTAAATATTACCATCTTATGGCTTTGCTTTTTCTTATCAATGATATGATGGCAAATTAGGCCCCACCTTTTTTTTTTTTCTTTTTTCCATTTCAATGATGGTATATTAGGCTCCATTCAATTTTTTTTTCTGTCTGATCATCCTTCCACCCTGGATACAACACAATGCAATGTGATAAAGTTTTATCATAACTGTGTCAAGTTGTGACTTGGCTTCAATTCAGCCAGCGCACACGGACTCAAAGGATTAGGTCAAGTTGAACTACTTGTATAAGATATTCTTAACTTTGCTATCTTAGATTTTCAAATATCATTAACACGATTTCAGACTAGATGAGTGATAATGTAGTAACTAAGAACAGCTTTCCTTGGGCCTACTGAATACACACCTCCTTTTTCTGCGTTAACCGCAGAAGTCACAGATTCTACACAAACTTCCATGTTGATATTGGTGACAGACGTAGTTGTCTCCCTTCCCATCGGCAGCGAAAGTTGAAGGGCATTGCCTCAGTTTGAAACAAATGACCTGCAGTGTACTTCCTGTTCGCTGTGCTTTCATAAAGCGTGCGAATTACACAATTGGTTTGGTGGTACCATTACGAGAGAGTGGATTTACAGCCGGACGCTGCAAGCGGTTGTCGCGAAAGGTCGGTTATTTGGGACGCTGAAACAGATCGAGGTTTTAACATCAAAATGCTTTCGTGCTTTCTTCCCAGGCAGCAGATAGTTCGTCTTCTGCAGCCGGTGTATTCGTCTGCTGCTCGACATGGGTTTCGTCACGTACCACAGGTACCTGCAAAATTCAGGAGATATTGAGAAATTTAACTTAACCTGCAAGCTGCGGCTGGCCACCTTGGTGGCTTTCTCGGTAGACTGCGGCTGGCCACCTCGGTGGCTCTGTTTACATAAGGTGAAAGACCGTTGTGCTATCGCGCGTATGTCCGGTTTCCTGGCCTCGTTTTGGTTTGCAGGCTTTGTCTTTGTTCTCAACTTGGCAGTCGACCAACTTTTTGCAAGTTTGAAGTCCGTTTTCGAAATTATTATGAGTGATTCGGACACTGATAGTTATGAGTACGAGGCAGAGGAGGGTACAAGTGGAACGAGTGAGGATTCACTTGTTGACAGCGCAAGCAGCGATAGCGAAGAGGGTGAGTTTGGAACTTTGGATAATTGGCTTTCTTGAGCACTGACACGTATTTGCCTGGTCACTTGCTTAGTTTGCTTTTACGGTGTACGCCACTAACGAATTTAGAAAATATACACTAGTGCACCTTTGTAATTGTTGACTGTAGCCATAAATCAACTGATTACAATCTTGAAGCGTATTTTTGTGTTATTTTGAACGTTTCTACATCTGAAGAAATGCACATAATCTAGAAAAAGAGGACAGAAGATGTCCATGAGGCAGTTGTTTTGAATGAAACACAGGGAGGAGGAAAGGGGCGTGTCATAGGTAGGTGTGTCTCCAGCAAAGATTGCTTTTTTGATGTTCAGGTGTGCATACACCATGATAATTATTTTTATTTATAGGAAAAGGAAACAGAGTTGTTCTTTATTTCTTGAATATTGTTTGAAAAAAAAGGCCAAGTTTATAAAATGTTGGCTGACCATTGAATTACACGGGTAGTCTAATTCTGTTTTGATCTTATAGGAGAGAAAGTATTATGAATACTAACATAAAACACTGAAAGTACATCAATAACTGCAAGGGAAATGCATAGTGTGGTTGTTTTGTTATCCAGAATCTGAGGGCAGTGACACCGGGGAGAGTAGCTCTGATGGCAACGGTGATGCAGTTGCAGTAGCCCCTGTCCAAGGTCTGTGGCTTCCCATCATTGGCGAGGATCGTGGTCCTAATCCAGTGGCTTTCACTGCAGTTCCTGGCCCCAAGCATGCCCCTCCACAGAATGCTCAACCTATTGAGTATGTGAACATGTTCTTCAATGCTGATTTACTGGCAGTCATTGTGAGAGAGACAAATCGCTATGCTGACCAATACATAGCCGCACATCAGCAGTATCTGCATGATCATCCATTTTCTCGAGTGCACAAATGGATCAGACAGGGCCATACAACAGTGGATGAAATGAGAGCCTTTATTGGTATTGTGCTGAATATGGGACTTATAAGAAAACAGAACCTGGAGTTCTACTGGGATATGATTCACAAAAGTCAATCAACCCCCTGGTTTCCAGAGCATTTTTCACGTGATCGATTCCAGCTGATCCTCAAGTTCCTGCATTTTGCAGACAATGAGCAGGCTCCTGGCCAGCAAGACCCTTATTTCAAGACCTACAAAATCCAGCCTCTCATTGAGCACTTTCAGCAGAAGTTCTTGAATCACTACCACCCTCACCAAGACATCTGTGTAGATGAGAGCATGATCGGGTACAAAGGTAGAACCCCCCATCTCCGACAGTTCATGCCAAATAAACGCCACGCAAGATTTGGTATAAAACTGTGGTGTGTGTCTGACAGCACAAATGGGTACTTGTGCTCATTTGAGGTGTGTAAGGGTGCACACAACCCTGCTGATGCTGCCAACGCAAATGGTGCGACATATGCACTCGTGATGCGCCTGATGGAGGCCACGCAGTTTCTCAACAGGGGTCACCACCTGTTTCTTGATAATTATTTTTCGTCTCCTGTGTTGTTTCAACACCTATATGACCAGAGCACACTGGCAACTGGCACTGTGAGATCTCACAGAAGAGGGCTTCCTCGAGAAGCTATCAACAGGCGGCTTCGAAACAAGGAGGTTTCAGAGAGGAGAAAAGGACCACTTCTGTGTGTAGCATACCAGGACGGCCGAAGAAAACCTGTGCTGCTGTCAACAGCTTCCAGAGGTGGATTTTCTCAGGTTCAGAACAGGAGGGGCAACATGGTGCAAAAGCCAAACATTGTCTGCAGTTATAACAGTTCAATGGGTGGTGTTGATCTAGGTGATGCCAAGCTCTATCTATACCTTGCAGAAAGAAAAACTATGAAATGGACCACTAAAGTGGCTTTTTCACTTTTTGGCAGAGCAGTCCTGAACTCTTACCTGATCTACCAGCAGCATACTGCAGATGCTCCCAAACTGACCAGGCATATGTTTATGGTGTCTGCCATAGAAAGTCTGGCTGGGAACTACCATCCCCGGAAGGTGATTCGACGAAGGCGCACAGCTGCTGAAATACAAGCTGCCAGAGCCAACCCTCAAGCTCCACAAGCTGCAGCACCTCAGGCAGGTCCTTCACACCCCCTGGATGGACATGACCTTGTCAAACTGCCTCCCAGGAGGAAGAGAAACTGTGTAGCTGGCCATGCCACTCGCGTGCGATCTGGATGGGAGTGCAGCGGCTGTGACGTAGGACTTTGTCCTGAATGTTTTTCAGCCTACCACAAGAGACCCAGGCACTAACTGTTTCTTGTGTGCTTGGAAGACATACTGTTGTACATTTTTATACCAGTTTTTTGTATTTGGACTTTGTATATGACTAGTTGCTTGTGTTGGAACATTCTGGCAGATTTTTTGACTGTTTGCGCACAAATTTTATTGGAGACATATTGAGGATTATCTTCAACTACAGGACAGGTACAGTTTTTTTCTTGCTTTTATCAGAATCTGCAATATCTCCTCTTTCCAAAAATGTATAGTTTTACCTATCTAGGATAAGTAGTAACAACAGAATAGCTTTAAAAGTGGACATAGGTAGTGTCGGCCATCTTCCTGTTAATTTTAAGCAACATTTCTGGAAGTACAATTTATTATAAACAGCAGTATGAGGGTTAATGCTAAAACGCATTCTTTCTTCTTTACTTTTACACTTTCTTTGACTCTCTGTACGTTTACAACTCATGGTAGGCCTAATGATTTGATTTATTGTTTAAAATACAGTCTAATAAACCATTTAAACCATTTAAAAGGCAGTTTTTTGTGCAACAATGCATAGATCTAGTCAGTATCAGACACTTGTGCAAAGTCAACAAAATGCTCCACATAATTTGTTTTTATTTATGTTGTAGAGTTTATGGTATTAAATTAACATTTGCATTATGCCAATTATGGCAAGAAAGATTTTTTTCCCCTGAAACCTCAGACTGGTTTGTATGAATAAGATCAAACATACCAAGATGTGTGCATATATAATATATATATATATGTGTGTGTGTGTGTGTGTGTGTGTGTGTGTGTGTGTGTTATTAAACAGGTTGGAAGTGTCTTGACAAAACTGTGTAGATATAAGGTTTGTAATTAGGTGGGTTTGAATTATCTCCTGCTTTTAGCAGTCTGGTTGGAAGAAGATTTTTATCTGTGCATATATGTTATAATAATATGTGAGTGTGTCTGCTGTGATGGGGGTTGTTGAGAGCTGATGGATTTCCTCATCTTTTCTACTAAAAGTACCCTGGTGTGACTCACTCCAGAGGGTTTGTCTGTGGATGTTTTCTTACTCTGATCTAAAAAAAAAAAAAGGTATCAAAAGGCTTAGCTATTATATTCACTCCCGACACCCTCTCCATCACGCACATCATCATCACTTGAGATGAACTCATCTCCTGAGCCTATCACATCTTCACTTCGTTTTCCAGAGTGTGGATTTACAATATCCTCCGCATCATCAGAACCACATATTTGACTTAACCACTTGAAATAACAGATCAATCGTTTCTTGCAACAAGTATGATTACTGTGGATCGTGTGGTTGACAGGGTGCCATTACAAAATCTCGGCAAGTCAATCACCACGGTGTCCTGAAGGATTAAAAGCTTGATAACACAGTCTAAGGGAGAGAATCAATTGCAGGACTGTCCAGCTTGATGACTCGGTGATCGTTTCCCTTGAAAGTGCCTATTACTTTACCAGGAAAAAGGTGTCCTTTAATTTAACCGATGACATCACAGCATGTTTTGCTCGTAATAAATGTGATTTTAGCACTTTGAATATTTTGATACTGGTGTTGTGCAAGCCCCACTTTGAATATTTTGATACTGGTGTTGTGCAAGCGCCGCCCTGTCGCCCTCCACCACCACCACCCCCTTCCACCAGGCCTGCTTATCATCAGTGTTATTCCAGTTTCAGTTAACTGAATTTTGAACTCTCTGAAATGTTACAGGTGACCTGCCCAAGCTGTCAGCGCATTGTACCCTTTGCTAGATCTTACAGCCATCTACTGAAAGGTGGAAACACAAAGTTCTCTGCACGATGGGTAAGATGAGCATGGCTTTGTTAAACCAGAAAAACATGAAAATAAAATCAGAACATGATTTGTTTTAATATAACATGACAAGACAAGACAGGCGCAAATTTTCTGCCAATTGGCCTCTGTCAAGCGTAACTGTAAAACAACAAATTATAAACAGAAAAACCAGTGCAAAATCAGACGAAACTTCCCTATTGTATCATATCTACATATTTTGCTTGTATGATGCGTAAAATATGAAGTGACATATTCTTGAATAATCCATGCGTCTAATTAATGATTTATGAAATGACCGCATCCTTATAAGAGTTGTTAGTTAGTTTCAGCCTCGCACTCAACAGTCACACTCTCACACTCTGTATGTATACATGCATGCACACTCAACTTTTGTACACAGCATATTAGAACAAAGTGCACATGATCAGGACAGTAATGTGTTTAATTTGCTTGATCAAACTTATTTTAAGAGTGAAGTGGGTTTTTTCTTGGACTGTTCATGGTATATCTCACACATGGAAGGAGATCTTAACTCACTCGCTACATACGATTATGCCCCTTGCCGTTCCCCTGATACGCACCATTTGTATAGGTCATGAGAAAAATTCTCATACAAACAAATGGAATCAGAGAGTTTTGAAATTTGGCAGGTCTTATATTAAAAGATCGGTGTACAAAATGCAGAAATTTCAACTGTCTAACCCTCATGGTTGCTGAGTAATGGTACAAGTAAAATTAGAGACATTTTTCAGGTGAAAAATGTCTTACAAAATACACAGTCAGGTCAATACATCAGTTCCTGCAGTCCCATTTTGAATGAAATTTCATAAAACTCCAACGTGCACACACTCCACGTGCACTTAAGGAAGAGATCGTGTTAAACAGCACTGAGTTGTTGAGTATTGTTCAGCCATTTGCTTTTCCGTCATTTGCTTCGCTGCTGAGATAGTGTGTCGTGAACTTTGGACTGTCCACTCACCAACTGTGTAGTACAGTGACCTCGTGACCTGAAACGAGGCTAGGAGTGACCAAAGAATGTATTTCTGGTTATCAGTTTCGGTTAATGGAAATACTGAATTTTCAAAACTCAAGTTGGATTTCTCCGACGCTCGTAGACAAGTGTTGTTAAGACATGATCGGAAAATCCCGACACTCATAGCAAGTTAGGTAAGGCCTTGAAACACACGATATACACACCTGGAGTACTATACAGTGGCTGGCTGAGAACAGAAATGGGAAAACTTCATTGCTGCCTTACATGCCAGGTATAATAGTAGCAATGCCGTGCGAACCGAAACGCGACGTCAAATTTGTGGTACCAAAAACTGGGCAAAAACGGGGGCCGGCCGCAAAACTGGGGGGTCTTCAGTTCAATCAAGTATTACTGCCTCTTTAAGCGGTGTTTCATCCTTATTTTTTTTCTTATATGAATCAGAAATGAATAAAGATTTGAATGATTGCCATTTTATGTACTTACAGTGAAAATGGAATTAGTTATTTGATGAGAAAGTTGAAAATCCGCGTTTCGGGCGTAATCGCGGATATGGTATGCATTTAGAATCGAAGTTTGTTTGGTGTGCTTCACTATTTCGGTCGGTACGGCTATATTTGTGAACCAATCACATTGTAATTTTGCAACCAATGAGAATCAATGTAACAAAATGATATATCCCGACGAGAGCTATGTGTGCCAGTTTCGAACCGAGATCGACGCTTCCAAAGTTTTGCTTTTTTTCATCGGAAAAGTTTGCAGGCAAGTCGCCATTTTTGGAACTTCTCGTCGGCGGGATTCGATTTTGCATACTTTTTTCTATGTGCATGTGTAATATGAAATCAATTTGAGGTAAAATACGGCCGTACGCCAACTTTTTACATGAGGATCTGTTCCAGATCAGTAGCAAAACAACGTCGGAATGTGCCGACGCCATAGGCCTACTACCGGCGTAACAGAACGCTGTACAAGTTTCAGCTCTGCAAGTTTTACGTTGTCGGACAAAGACTAGATCTAGCAATCAACAGATCAAGTTCTGTTTTATCTGTGACATTGTATTTTTGAAGAAAAGGACAACTGCGTCTGAACTCGATTCGGAGTTGTCAGCCGAAGCTAGATTCGTCAACCATTTCCTCCCCGAGATCATGCTATTTGTATGTCGCAGTGTAGATCTGCTCACCCCACGACGGGCGAGCTTACTACTAAAAATACTATGTGCTCGACGTGCTTCGCTGGGCCGTGGAAAATGGGTTTGCCCAAACAGAGGGGTGCGCATACCCGCCTCCCCAACTCTCTCTCTCTCTCAAATAAATGAATGAATGAATAAGTCTAAATATTTTTTTTTTCAAATCAACAAACAATTCTGTGCAAGTTATTGTACTTTCCTTGACATGAATCTCTCTCTCTCTCTCTCTCTCTCTCTCTCTCTCTCTCTCTCTCTCTCTCTCAGAGAACAAGAAATGAATAAATAAGTAAATAGGCCACAATACATTCATATCCAAGTTGTTAACAGGCATGATCCTCTCTCTCTCTCTCTCTCCATCTCTCTCTCTCTCTGACAACACTCTCTCTCTCTCTCTCTCTCTCTCTCTCTGACAACACGCACACACACTAACACACACAGAGATTTAGAATGTCAGTTGTCACAAAACAAAATCTTCTGTTCATTGTTATAATATTCTTCATTTAGGTTTTGAAACTGAATAGAAGGCTATGAGTTGTATTATTTGTAAAGTAGGCCATCCATTAGCTTATGTAGTTGTTTCAATTTGTAGTCAATATCTGAAAAGGATAGGCCCATTGTCATTAATTTGTTTTAAAGGGAAGATTGCATCTTATTTAATAGTAGCCTGTTGTTATTGATTTGTATTAAAGGGCAAGAGTACACCGGAAATACTTAGCAGGATTGCTCTGCTTTGGTGGATTTTTACAAGTAATATGCTAAAAATCAAATTCGCAAGTTTGGGCTTAATGTTAAAGTAATGTTAATGTGAAGACTATGCATTATGGTTTCCTTTCCTTTCCAATCTCTCAATGAATAGTATATATTATGCAGAAATTCATATATTTCTCTATTGTAGGAGTTAAGTGACCTGTTCCTGAATGGTGAGTGGTCCCATATCCTTCCTGAAGTTTTCTTTGGACGCTGGCTGTGCTAAGTGTTCGGGACTTGACTCATCCACAGACAGTTTAGTCTAGTTTTTAAAGACTGATGTATAAAATAAAAATCAAATGTAACGTACATAAATCTTGTCTGTTATGTTTTTCTCTGTGTGTGTATATATGTGTATGTGTGTTATGTGTGTGTGCATGTGTATGTGTGTGTGTTTAGTTTTTAGTAGAATTTTGATCGGATGATATTTTTGGACAGACTGCAGCATAAAAGCATGCAGTAATTTTTAATATTTCAATTATTTAAGTGATTCCAGAAGTCATTGATTCTCAGATGTCCTTTTATATGTACAGAAACTGATGAAATATTAAAAGGTATTCATAAGATTACTAAAGTAGCGAGTCGTGACTTTTTTGGTTTAATTTGCAGTAATAAGACACTTGAACGATGAGCAAAATGATTTTATATCTATCTCTTGAAATGATTGTTTTGTTTCTAGCTTCATTTTTGTCTGTTATTAATACAATATGGGCAATTATTAATGAAACACTGATAAAAACATCCAAAATATCACGTTTCCTGTAATAAGACAAAAATGGCTCGTCACAGAGTTCCAATAATGGTTTTATTCGATTCGGCACGCCAAAATACATCAACGACCAAAATTTCATGACTTTTGATGCGATCTGTCTCTCACAATTACAAAATAAATGTCATTTCCAGCAAAATCAGCATACCATGCCATTTGATGAGTTTGTTCTGTGACACTTGTCCTTCTTTGTCCCACTAAAACGTGGTACCAAAATTTAAGAAATTTTTGACGCTTCAAATTGGAATATCTCATGAACTATTAGTCCGATTTGAAAAATTTAAACTGCTTTTTACTCAGAATAACAATATCTTCAAAACCATATAAAATTTTTAACTCAAAACCCAATTTCAATTTTTCATGCGGCATTGCTAATAATAGGTAGTAATGCAATAAACGTATACAAAAATAATTACAAACTTATGCTCTTATTTTTTTTTTTTTTAATTAAAGAAGAGTTTCCAAGCCATACGTCAGACAGTAACAAAAGCTGCGGAGATCAAAGGAGGCATGGCTGCTGTGGAAAACATCCCCTCCCATGGCAAGAAAATAGTTGGTTACTGGTTGGTTGGCTGTGCTGGTATGGTGTTTGGTGCGGTCATTCTCGGGGGTCTTACCAGGTAAGCTAAATTGTGTCGCAGACTAAATATGCATGTCATGATCATTAGGTTTGATGTTTACAATCCTAAACATATATGAGGAAGAAAATATGTATGCTCCTGATTCTGTCAGTTGTATTCTGTGTATTAACTCTTTCATCCCTAGAGCTGCAGGATTTACCCACCCTTCCTTCAGATGGAAAATCAGTGTTCCTTCTTTCATGCAGCATGGTAAATCATTCTCATGGTACTTGCTTTGAAGTTCACACCAGTCACTTCAACAATGCATGTTATCAGTACTTGACCGGGTTTGTCATGGGGCACCATTTATCAATTAACCGTGTGCTAGACACCCTCTTCCCCCTTCCTCAGTGTGGGAAAAGGGTCAACGCCGCATCCTTTCTCTTGTTTCTGCTCTCTAACTACAGGAATGCAGGAAATACAATCCTATGAGAAACAAGGGGAAGTAATGATTCATTAAAAAAAGAAAGGATTGAAAGAGTGAAAAGATGCTAGTTTCATTTGATCAGCGGTTTGAGGGTTAGTTTGCTTTTCATTGATTTTGCCTGCCTCGCAAAGTTAATTCTCATTCCATCTTTGCTTTAGTTCAAGAATACAATCAGTGAATCACTGGTTATACTCATATGTACTTGACATAGTAGCCCTGATATGGCTCTTAACATTTGACAGGGCTCTAAACAGCACAACTGAAAGAAGCCTGACAAATTATCTTCAAACAATTACGGTCTTGTCCCATTGTCTGTATAGTGGAAAGTTGCAGTACAATGGCTGTGTGTGAGAGAGAGAGAGACTGGCATTGAAAAGATTCAGAAAGATATTGATGTAAAAGTGCCAATGCGCCTTTGAATGTTACTTAGCATTCTTGCATCCTGATAAACACTGGTATTGCACACAGTATATTGGTATTGTGCATGACATATTTGTAAATTTGTAAAACATATCAGCTCTTAATGTTTTTTAATTTGTATTTAACCGACATAGCCATAGCAATCAGCCAGACTGTAAGCAATAGGAAACAAAATGTTTCTGTATTGTGTACTGACGGAAGATGATCTGGGTGTGGTTATTCACAGGCTGACTGAATCAGGGCTGTCCATGGTTGACTGGAGACTGCTGAAGGACATGAAACCTCCACAGTCAGAAGCTGAATGGCAGGCTGAATTTGAGCGATACAAAACATTCCCCGAGTACAAATAGTAAGTTGTTGTTTCTGTTGCTATTTTGTTTACATGAAAAGCTGATTATCTCAGAATAGAACCTAATTATGGATTAGAAATCGAAACATGCTTAATTCAATCGATTCGTGCCGGAAGAATATCTCCATCACTTCCGTTTACTGCTTGGATACACGACGTCGATTTATCGACGGCGGACATTGTTGGTTTTTTTTTACGTCAGAAGCGTCAGTTATAGGGAAAAATCACTGGGAACGGAAAGTAGGGTATGTTTACAGCAGTTATTTGTCTTAGACCTTTGTGGCAATGTGAAACAAAGGCAACAGTAGCCTTTTTTCAGCGCTACCCGCGATATGCGAATTTCGCAAATGGCGTCAAGGAAAGCAAGTCGAACCTCACAATTCTGAACATATTTTGTGCTCTGGGGCAACTGTACGCAAAAAGTGACAACTACCAGTAATCTTGTGATTTGAAACATCCATGGCATGGAAATTATGTTCTGGACTTCATCTAAAACCGTTTCACAGTGTGTGTTCATATCCATCAAAAAAAAAAATTACCCCCCTTTGGATACCCCATCATTTACAACTACACGGAATACCATAAATAAAGAGATTATTTGAAAGATCTAATCCTGGTCTTTCTGTATCACTTTATTTTGTTTGTCTACTTTATTTGGTTGTTTTTCTATATTTTTTTAAAATGTGCTAAAAATCCTCCGAATTGAGGGGGCAGAATGACCCTGAAGACTACGACTCGATTGAGTTAAGGACTATTATGCTCTGTATTTCACCATCTGGACAGCTGAATTTTAAAACCAAAATTGTATGAAAATGAGATACCCCTTTTCTAGAATTTCTTGTTTTTGGGGGGTTTTGGGGGGGGAGGGGGGTTGGTTGTTTTTTTTTTAAATTCTAAGTAATGTTCGTTTGATGTGCATCTGCACCTTGTTTGGAAGTCTGATGTCCTAAAGACTTGGCTTGTTAAGAAAGCATTTTGTGTGATCTGATCTTTGAAAATTTTCAGATGCTGTTCAGTGTGAGTGAAAATATGAAACCTCTGAAGTGTAACAGTAAAACTCACTTGAGTTGATGTTTCCTTTTTTCTCAGCCAAGCTAGCCAGAAGGAGGTGACGCTGTCTGATTTCAAGTTCATTTACTACATGGAGTGGGGACATCGCATGTGGGGGCGAAGTGTGGGCATCGCCTTCATCCTGCCTGCGCTGTACTTCCTACGCAAAGGATGGATCTCCAAGGCTCTCAAACCTCGACTTGCCATCTACGCAGGCCTTTTGGGATTTCAGGCAAGTAGATTTGGTTGAACATTTGTCGACTTGTGATGAATGGATATCTACTTTTCTTCGGCATGCAGGGGGCTGCAGCAGAGATCCTCCACTACTGTCTGCTCTAGGCCAGCATCCGTATGATATCCCAGGTGTGTTTCCTAGCCTTGAGTTCTTTCTTCTGTGTCCAAGTAATGTTATCCTACTCTTTTTGGATGATCTGTCAGTCTGTCCCCATTGTTTTTTTCTTTTTATTATATGGCCATATTCTCCTTATTGCATTGGACGAGTAGTTGATGAGATGAAGGGCCAAGAGATTCTTATGATTCTGTGGTGGAAGGTTGATAGGTTGGTGAAGTTGCTCCTTCATCCTTGACCATTTTCATCCGTGGAGTAGAATGCCAAATTCAAAGCTCTAGCACAGTCTTAGCTTGGTGCTGATGCTATACTTTAGGAACACCCACTCATTATTCAGCACCTTCAATGTTTCTGCCCGAGATAACATGATATGTGATTTTTGATGTAGAGGGATCGAAATTGGTCATATTTTACCAATAAATGGATCAGACATATTAAAAGAAAAAATGATGGCATAGGTCAGTAGGTTAATCTTTTGGGTGATGATGGACTCTCCTGCAGCTAAGCATACTGGTCGTTAATTTTCTGATATGAGTCTTTATGTGGTCTTATTCTGGAGACGTTTTTCCATAGGTGCTTTCTGGGAAAGGGTCCTGTGGCCTTGGATTCTGCTTCCGTTGGTGCATCTTCTGTTGAATAGCAGCTGTTCTGCGTTATTCAAATGCGACTGTGCATTACTGTTGCCAGCTTATTTTGTTGCAGGCAATGTCTTCCTAGTTGGTGGTGTTGATGCTACAACTCATGAAGTTGGCCTTTAGAGTGTCCACTAGTCTATGTGAATGTTTTAATGTGTGGTAATTAATTTTAATCTGTTGTACGGGTAATTACTATGTCAGAAGGGAGTATGTAATCATAGAATGTTTCATCTTTTGCATTCTGAGTATTAGAATAGTTGTGTGGAAAACAAAATTCTGTCTACACTTCCACTTCCCCGCCCATGTTTTTCCCACAAGTTCCTGTTCAGATTGGCCATGTTATGTAAGTCTGTTTGTTTGTGAAGAATTATGTATGTGGACTTCATCTGCTGTCTAATGATGGGTTTTTCCCAGATCATCTATAATGTTTTTTTCTTTTTATTATATGGCCATATTCTCCTTATTGCATTGGACGAGTAGTTGATGAGATGAAGGGCAAGAGATTCTTATGATTCTGTGGTGGAAGGTTGATAGGTTGGTGAAGTTGCTCCTTCATCCTTGACCATTTTCATCCGTGGAGTAGAATGCCAAATTCAAAGCTCTAGCACAGTCTTAGCTTGGTGCTGATGCTATACTTTAGGAACACCCATAATAACAGTGCAAACCTTGAACCTAGGTAACCCTACAGCCAACTAACAGCATGGCAAAAATTTGGACCAAAGACAATTGTGAAAAGATCAAACTGGTATACTAAGTCTGCATTAATTTTAAAATACTGCTAACTTAATCAGGAATTGCCCTTGCCTAGGGTTATAACACAGAGAACTTCTTGTTAAATGTCAGATGATATTTACATGACATTTTGAAATTTGATGCTAGTGCATTTTTACACAGTTCTGTGGATCACACATGTAACATATCACTTTTTTTTCCTTTTATTTAACCCTTTGACTCCCGCACCCTGTCCACCAGCATCCTGCATTGTCAACCATGCAAGCAAAGGAATGACTTACACCCTTTGCTTGCCTCATCCTGTCCACCAGCTTCCTGCAGAAAGCTGGTGGATAGGGTGAGGGAATCAGAGGGTTAGGTTTTTGCAGTTGGTGAATAGAGTGTGGGTGTTAAAGGGTTAAACATGAAAACATTTAGAAAATTTAATTTACAAATTGCCTAACTCATGCATTTCAGTTTTGGAGTTTAATGGATAATTTCAGAATGGGAAACGACATTATGAGTTTGGCAGTATAATTGCATTTCATGATAACTATCTCAGTTTGTAATAACAAAACGTGAATTCTTTTGTGCTGGCAGCAGTTGACTTGGTACATGGTAAATAACGTGCTGTTTGTAAATCATCAAAATTTCATGAAGATAGCTGTAACAGTGTGACAGTTGTGTACCATTAGCAAGGCATAAAACGGCAGAAATCAAGTACTTGGGCATCACAGTACAAATTGCGTACTTCGTCATTTTTTAAGGAATGTGTGTGAGATCTAAGGAGGGGTGGGGGAGGGGGGAGGAACAAAAAGAAAATTGGGTATAGTCTTTAAAAAATGGGTATTGTCTAAATTGGGAATAGTCTGTCTGTGTAGGTGATGATGGTTGACTTTCAAATGTGTTGGTGATCAAATGGATGTGTAAACAATACTGAGCTGACAAACTGACATTTTACCAATACATAAAAACAGATAACTTTATTTTCAGTATAACAAAATGCAGTAGTGTTAATGCAATAGCCACCCCTTCTTCTCTTTGCTGGGGTAAGATGCTTATGCGATATGCAGCTGATGTGAGATGAGTACAGTTAAGGGGAGGCAGTGATCCCTGATGCTCAGAACTTGAAAAGACAAAGGGGACAACAGTCCCAGACTCATTATGCCTACAAAACAGTGATTTTTATCAGCGACGTTATGGCGTAGTACGCTTGTATGCCCATACAGTGTAGGCCTACACGTCAGATGTACACATAAATCTGACACATAAGCCTATGTGATATACATGGATCCTCAGCACATTGGTGTAGATGTTGTATTGTATGGGACAGTATGGTGGTTTGGGAAAAAGTACTTGTCAGCCAGTTCTGTTTAATTCCAACTGGTGAACATTACTGGCAGGGAATATGTTTTTTTGTTATTTGTTTTCTCATAGGTAATTTTCTACTTTAGCCAGTAATGCCTTCAGTGATATTTGCATTGTATGTTTGTTTGCCAGTACCCAGTAATATAGGCTATATAAGCTATATCACTCATACTCCGCAACTGCTCAGTAGTTCAGTTGTATTATTTACATGATTACAGTTGCTTGATCATATTAATTTTCTGTTTTGTGTTCCCCTCCATATTTTTGTGTGTTTCATCTTCCCCTCCTTCCTTCTATCACCTCCTTTCCGAACTTCCTTTCCTCAGGTGGTTATTTAACTTAAAATTTTTTTTTATCAGTTATCAAAATGTTTCTTCTTTCCATCAGACTTGACAACCCGATTATTTTCCATTGTTTTTGTCGTGGACACCAGGGCTTCCTTGGCTGGTACATGGTAAAGAGTGGATTGGAGGAGAAGCTTGGCCCCAATGACATCCCTCGTGTCTCCCAGTACCGCTTGGCCTCTCATCTGGGCTCTGCCTTTCTGCTCTATGCCCTCTTCCTCTGGCAAGGCCTGTCCCACCTCACCAAACCCCAGGCTGTGAGTACATCTGTTCAAGTCAGTTCAGTAGTCTTTTGTTAATCTGAATTAGGACTGTAAAATGTGCATACACGGAACTTGCGCCCACATACATCTTTCTCATCTAATCAAAGCACAAAAATCTATCATAAAACATGAAAATGGAAGCGTCTCAACAGATCAGATGATCCTTAAATTACATCAATCTATCCATGTTCACATTAGATTTTTTTCCTCTTCATTAAGTTTTTGGGAAAATATGATGCAAGATGAGAATAACAACCTGAACTGGCTTAGACTTTTGGTTGATGTCTGCTTTTTCAAAGAGAATGTTTTCCATATTTTACATTCAGTAAAAGCAGATATTCGTCAGTACTAGAGCAATTTGGATGATACATGTGAGTTCAAGGAGGAATCACAGAAAATCTATCTACAGCAAGAGTTTAGGAATATAAATTTTACCCTTGCACACATGAATGTATACATTAAACATGTATCTTTGATGACTGCTTTTGAAGCAGAATTGAGGTAATTATTAGCAGAAAAACACAAAAATATTTTCAGAATGTGTATTTTAATATAACAGACCAAGACATGCATAAATTTTGGCCAACTGGTCTTTCAGAAGCATATACAAAGGACTAACAAAGAAAAAATGCTAAACACTTAGCACAAAACCAACAGTAGACAACTCCCAAAACATAGCGTCCAGCAGGAGAAAATGCTGGAGAATTTTCTGTTGCCTGACACTACATTTGGGAAGTTGTAGAATTTTCTCCTGCTTGACACTACATTTGGGAAGTTGTCTGTTTTTTGTGCCAAGTGTTGTGTATTCATTCCTTGTTTTTATATATACTTGACAAAGACCAGTTGGCTGAAAATCAGCACCCGTTTTGGTTTGTTACATTAAATACATGTTCTGATTCTATTTTTGTGTTTTTCTGGTTCATGTTTGCTTGAATGCTGGCAGTCACTTTTGATTCAGATTTCAGAATTTAGATAAATAAGATTAAGAGGCTTAGCTGGAGTTAATGGCCTCATAAAAAAGTTTGTTCTTGACAGTACAGGTCATTTGAGTGTTGTGTGTGTAAATGTATGTATTGATTGGAACATTACTAAATAACGTAAAATGAAACTTTTTTGTGTGTGTGTGTGTGCAGCTCCCAGACACCAAAGTGATTTCAAGATTGAGGGGGATGTCTCATGGAGTGATGAGTCTTGTTTTTGTCACAGCCTTGTCTGGTAAGTCTCAGAGATATGCTAGATATGTTGTTATGTCATAAAAATGATCAACTGTATGTAGATACAGTACCGAAGGTTCTGTCTAATCAGACAGTGGACATGCTCATTAAGACTCATTGAATGGGACTCCATTGGCTGTTGCTGTAAAGATGGATTCTTGAGTGATGGTTCTTGGTTTAGCTGACACAAATGAAGGCCGATGGCTGGTGTTGCTACCAAGTTTTGCATCCTTTCGGTCCAGCTACAGTCAAGTTCATTTCTCCTCTGCAATGGTGATGCTTGCACATACACCTGTCAACAGGAACAGCGAATTATGGCTGTCTCTTCCCAGCTGTCCACACTGAGATTTGTAGACTTCAGGTCATGTTTGCAAACATCCCTGTTATCGCAGCAGCATGCCCTGTGGGATGAGATCCTTCAGCAAGCTCTCCGTAGGGATATCTTTTGAGATGTGCCTATAGCCAAGCCAGCACTGTTGTTAGATGATGATCATGCATGCTTGGCATGCTGGCCTGGTTGAGGATGTCCTTGTTTGGCACATGGTCTTTCTAGAAACGCCCAGATTCGGCACAGGCATTGCAGGTGCAAATAATGGAGGGGCTCTTGATGTGCGTAAGTTGTTCAACTCTCATTGCAATAGAGAAGAATGTTAAAGAATGCAGGCTTGATACTATTCAGTCTTGGTGGCTGTGGTGAGCTTAATTCCCTACACTGTCCTGTACAGCTTGGCCATTTGCAACAGCAGCTTGTTTATCCTTTGAGCTCTGGGCCAAGGGGCAGTTTTCTGGACACTGTCGACGATCCTAGCTTAGTGAATTTGGAGAGAGTGATCGCCAATGCAGATGCTGGGGTCTTGTTGACATTTTGTCCTATTATCTGTTGTCTTCAGACTGTTGGCAAGCATGTTTTAGTGAGCCAGCTAGCCTCTGAAGGCTAGACTGTGTGAAGTCAGTGCAGCATCATAGTTAAGAGTATCTCCCAGATCAGGACCTGACATATTTAGGTACAGTGCCATATGATCTATAACAAGACGTTCTGGGTAGGACTCTTCCTTGAATTCACAGATTTCCGTCACTATCTTATTTCCTCGCTTTCTTTGCTTCCACAGAAGAATTGAAGAATTATCAACATGCATGAAAACCATTTTATCTGATTCATTCCATCCGCTAATGGTTGACTACTTGTAGCATCACACAAGCATTTTTGGGAACGGCAGGTTTGAAGAACAAAATGGTGGCATTGTGGTCAGACGTTGTTGAGCATGGAAAAAATTTTTTTAGGAAAAGGAAGTGAAAAATTCTTGGAGGTATGATTGGACAGAGGTAGTTGTAGGAGAAGAGATTATTGATCGATTCATTGTGAAAGTTAAAACTCCAGGCTTTGCTTATTGCCTCTTTTGTCCCAGGAAGTAAAACTATACAAGCAGAGGAAAGGTTGTACTCGAACGAGAAGACCATCATGTACACTCAGTGAAACATACCACAATCAAAGTCACAGCAAAGCACCCTTTGTGGTTCCTTAAACCTTTTTTTTTTTTTTTTGAAGGTTGGTTATAGAAATTTCTGCCATTTCCTTAGCTATGTTTGTGTTCATACAGGTGTAAATGTAACATCATGAAGCAAAGGAAAAACTGTGGAAGGCCAAGTGGAAGTTCATAAATTGTTGTGTAGAATGACAAGAAATATATGTCTTCCAGCCTCAAAATGCACCTGGTTCCACAATCTTCAGTTAAAGTTTGAACATTTTCTGGGTGAACATTCCCCTCTTCTCTCTCATTTCAAAGTTTTTCTTAGTGCATAAGGTTTACAGCAGGCTGAAGGAAGTCACCTGATAATTACTGACAGACTTGGGTTGAGCACATTTGGACCAGGTATGATGAATTACTAATAACAGATTTTATGTTTGTAGGTGCCTTTGTGGCTGGATTGGATGCTGGTTTGGTGTACAATACCTGGCCTAAGATGGCAGACAAGTGGATTCCTGATGACCTGCTTGCCTTTGACCCTAAATGGAAAAATATCTTTGAAAATACAACCACAGTACAGTTCAACCATAGGAATCTTGTAAGTGGTGTGTGTGTGTGCGCGTGTGTGTGCGCGCGCGCGTGCGCACAGATTTTCATCTGCCTTCATTACAAAAATGGCAAGATTAAGACAAAGATTTAGAATAGTCTTTCCAAGCAGAAGTACAAAGAAATGAGAATCAGTCCACTGATATGCTTTGTATAATAAAACTTAAAAGTGATTCCTTCACAAGGGACCACTCAGTATAACAATAGGTGCACAGTTGTTTTCTGTGTCCAGTCCATGAAGTTGATATGAGCTTCTCCCTCGTCTTCATGCATCCCCGCATCTTCATTCCACTTTGTTCGGACTGAAGTTGATATGAGCTTCCCCCCGTCTCTTCATGCATCCCCCCTCTTCATTCCACTTTGTTTGGACTGAAGTTGATATGAGCTTCCCCCGTCTCTTCATGCATCCACCCTCTTCATTCCACTTTGTTTGGACTGAAGTTGATATGAGCTTCCCCGTCTCTTCATGCATCCACCCTCTTCATTCCACTTTTCCTGTCCCTTTCCAGAGTGCATGCACTTTGTACCCATAGGTTGTTTTTGTCAATGTGAGGGAATATTAAAGTAAATGATGAGTGTGTTTAGATTTGATTAATACATCAAGTTTTAGCGCCATATTTCAGTATGATTACTATTAACACTATCATCATCATCATGATTGTTATAACTACTACCAGTATCATTATTATTATTATTATTTGGCTATAGCTGCTCTTATACTGTTCAGCCTAACACTATATGTAAATGCAAGGGTACAACCTAGAAAAAGTAAAAAAACTGAAAGGTGTCCAGGGGCCGGTAGCGCCCGGTAGGGGGACACTGAAGCTTTTTCAAAAAACAGATTTTATGTTTCTGACTCTTGAAAAAATGGATTCCGTCTTCAAACGGAAAAGGTTGCACCCATGTAAATGGTAACAACACTGTTTAAGCCTAAGCATTAGTTTACCCAAACACAACAAGTAAATGTTATCGAAACTGTTTGGTGAACATTTCCCAATAATCTGGTACATCACTAAGGAATGATACTGTTTAAACCTATGCCTTGTTTCCCACTATTTTATTCATCCCTGGGGAGTGAGTGTTAAAGAGACAACTTGTCTTCTTTCTAGTATTTCTGAGGGCAATGCCCATCTTTTCCTTGCTGCTTTACCTTCCCTGCCCTAAAAAGGGACTGGCACCTGTTCACAGTTGGGTGGACAGAGATGTGTGTTACACTAGGGCACAACCCTGACTCGTCCATCCTTTTGACAACTTGCTCAATCATGCTGCCACATTTTGATAGAGCCATAGATTCAAAATTTCAAATGTCAGTTTCAGTCCTGGCTGCCAATTACAAAAACTGTTGTGATTGCTGGTCAACTGGTTGGTCATCCTTGATGTCAGCATAGTCATAAAATCTTCTCCTTCCATCATCCATTTCAAGACTGCTGGGATATAGGGTTTTGCTTATGTTTAGGAAGTCTGCCAGATCATCACTGGCAAATTTGGGTGGAACATATCGGAGCTAGAGTGCTATTATAAATCTGTCTTGAACAAACTCAAATTCAGTTTCTAAAGCAAGTGCTGTAAAGATCAAGCTATCCCACCCTCATACGGCATATCTCCTAGTTTTTGATGCAGGTATGAAATAAATCCCTTTGTAATGATGTACTGATGGTACTCACAGGGAGAAACTACAGCAGTGGCTATTGCTGGTTTCTGGTGGATGTGCCGCAAGGCCATGCTTCCTCCCAGGGCTCGTCTAGCGGTGAACTGCCTGCTGGGAATGGCCATGATTCAGGTAACAACCTGTCAACATTACTGAAGAAATGAAGAATGAATGCTGTGCTAGTGAAGTATGGTGGTATGTGCTTGAAGAGTGTGTGTGTGCGCGCGCGTGCGTGCTCATTTTGTGCATCTTGAGTACACATTTTTGTGCAAGTAGTGTACAGGCGATATAATTTCATTCTCACAATTGCTTTTGCTCAGAATGTAGTAAGGAATAATTCCACCCAGACAACCCATACATTCTTCATTAATCTCTCAACAGAATCATCACTGGTGGGCTCCTCCCTTTTCTAAACCATTAACAGAATCTGAATATCTGAATACAAAAACTTTTCACCCTCTCCTCTTCTTTTTTGTGTTACACTATTCTGTAACTTACATTTAGGCACAATCCACCCTATGTACATGCAAGCCATACATTTATTCAATATTATGCTTTCTTTCCAGGCCACCTTGGGCATCACAACATTGCTGACCTTTGTCCCCACACACTGGGCAGCTACTCACCAGTCAGGGTCTCTGGTGCTGCTTAGCATTGCTGTTTGGTTGGCCCACGAGTTGCGACGTCTGCCCAAGTAACAGCTTTTTATGCAATGGCTGAAACAGGTGGCATGAACAACAGTTCAGTGGGAACCAGAAAAAAGACAAAAAAAGAATCTTAATGTGTGTTTAACACAACCAGACAAGACAGGCACCGGGCAGTCACACTTGTTTTGGATAACAGTTCAATAGTCCGAAATTCTTGTCAGAGTTGCGACTGTTCGAGGACATTTTTTTCCATTCTTGAACTGAAAATTTGAGATAATAGAGATCACTTTATGGTAGAAATTGTTTGGGAAAGAACTCTTGTTTCCTTCCAGGTTGAAAATATGTTAAGAGGATTGAGGAAAAAATACCATGGGAAAAATTAATAGTGGTTGAAACAGCCATGAAAACGTGATGCTGGACTCTTTTCCACCTACCAGTAATATAGAAATGGATTGTTGAGTTTGTGAGGGGAAGGAATTTATTTTCTGGCAAGTTCTCAGATGCCTGTTACCTTGGTATCATACTTTCTGCTTGTCACAACCAAGTAAAATGTCTTTAAAGGGGTTTCCTATTCTGCTTTGCGTATCAGCAGAAGTGACGAGTGATTTTTCAGAAGGTTTTGATCATTTTTCTATTTTTGTGCATGTTGATGGGCTGCAATTCCCATGTGCACTCAAAATGAGTAGCTTTTGTGTGTATGGCCATTTTTTTCACTCCATTTAAGCAGTCATACTTTATTTTGAGGATTGTACATACTGGTGGGTGTTTCCATAAGCCTTTTTTTTTTGGGGGGGGGGGGATGTTAGGCTATGCATTTACATTTCCATAAGCCACCAGACAACACCACCAGGAATTGGCAAGTGTGTACAATATGACACAGGAGATCAGAAAAAATCTTCTCCCTTTACCCAACAGGTGGGAGATACCCAAGGAGGACTGAACCTAGGCCTTCCAAATGACACTTATCAGAGTGGGTTTCAAACTTCCGTGGATTTCATCGTTTATAAATGTGTGATATTCATTACAAATTTTGCTTAAAGAATATGTAAATGTTTGTATTTAATATTTGTATATAGTTTGTTTCTTAATTGTGATTTTTTTGTAAATCAGTTTAACATTTATTGTATGGTCTAGTTACTAGGTATACAGTACTTCACTTGGAAAGGAGAATAAAAACGAAAGTGGTTTTCTTGCTTTTGTAAATTCTAAAAATGTTTCACTTTTCCTAAGTATCAATAGGTCATGGCAGGAGAACAGTTAAACACTGGATAGATTTTAAAATCTGCATTGACTCTCTTTTTAAAGAGGTTAAAAGAGATCAGCATTTGTTGTTAAGGTACTGATTATGTAGCACTATTCCTTGACTTTTTTAGTTTTATGTGCTCTGTGATCGGTAACAGCAAAGCAGAATCTTCATCCTTTCACTCTCTTACCATAGCTGCCCCTTTCTGAAGGAGTTATATAAGTTTTTGTAGTTGTAGGAAGTTGGCTTGATCAGAGCTTGCATATATACCATAGTGTGCCACCTTTCATATGATTGTTTGATGAGGGGATTTCATTATGAACATGGAGTGCTCATTGAGAAAAGGAAGAGGTTGAAGTGTTTCTTGAAAAATGGAAGACGCTTGTTAAAATTGTTGGCCATATTCCAGTGTATTTTGTTACTATATGTTCCTCTTGTTTATTTTTCTTACATCATGATGTTCTCATCTGGTCTTCAGAAATATGGAGCATTTTTTGGTGAGTGAGTGTTGTTGTTGTTGGATATATTACAGCTTATTTTGTTTCATTTGTTCCCATTGCGTTATTACATCATAATCTCTTTTGGTCATGTGACGAATGTCAGATATGGGATTTTTCCATTAATTTGAAAGCCTGAAGCTTGTTCTCAAGATTTATCAAAATCCATTGAGAAAAATGTGGGATATGTTTATATAAATTAAGTGCAAAATCAGTATAATCCCAAATGGATTATTTGCAGATTGATCATAACATTTTGGGCTTTACAGAAAAATGTGCTTCACCACCATTTTCTTTCATGTGATAACTTTATGAATTTTTTCATCCCTATTTCGAAATGGTTCAGAAACCTAGCAAGGAATACATAATTGTTGCACAAGAGACTGATAAGGGGGGAAAGTGGGTATGGTTTTTGAGAGGCTCAACAAGAATTTGTGTGAAATGGAGGATCTTGGAAAAGACCGACTTAATGAAGTTGGCAATTTCAATTTGACTTTAAACCAAGCTGGTGGTCCAAATAGCTCGGTTAGGACATCATGCTGACATTGTAGGGGCCAAGAGTTTGATTCTCAGGCAGGCCACAGTTTTCGTTTTTTTTTAATATGTTGTTGTTGGTGGTAGTGGTTTTTTTTTTTTTTTATTTGTTAAATGGGCTGGTTGGTTCTTTTGATAGAGCCATGGACTCAGGGTCTGGCATCTTGAGTTCAGTTCCAGCCTGCAACATTAAAAACCAGTCTGCTTGCTGCCCATCTTAATGTTTCCATCGTTCTAGTGGTGACAGCTTTGTGTTTCAAAGGTCTTCCCTCCACCCCCGCCTTCCTATTTCCGTTTCTCAGTTCAAGACCTTGCTAGCGTATAGGGTTTTTGCACAGGGTCAGGGAGTTTGCCACGTAATTGCTGGCAGGTTTGGGTGGAGTGCATATGGAATTGTCTGATTGCAATTAAGCCCTCTTGAACAAACTCCACACTTCAAGCTAGAAATGTTCACTGTACTTTGTGCTGTGGGCTGATAAACTATGCACCAAATGGCAGAAGTCTCTGATAAGGTACATGAACACACGAACAACAATGGACACACGCCAAACTAAAATATGTTCACTGTACTTTGTGCTGTGGGCTGATAAACTATGCACTGAATTGCTGAAGTCTCTGATAAGCTGCATGAACAACAATAGACACATGCACTGTACAACATCCAAAAACTATAACCCCTTCTTTGTGTGTGTGTGTTTAACATCTTTGTCAATTAAAAGTACAGATGTGAAATAAATTACTGAAACATTAAAAAATGTGATTGTATGCGTGTGTGTGTGTTTAACACCTTTGTCAATTAAAAGTACAGATGTGAAATAAATTACAGAAATATTAAAACTGTGCATTTGTGCATGTGTGCGTTTGTGCGTGTGTACATGTTCAATTTCTGTGTCAGTTGAAAGTACAGATATGAAATAAACTACTAAAACATTAAAAATGTGTGTGTGTGTGTACGAGCGCGCGTGTGTGTGCATGTGTTTGTGAAACATGAAAACTACTTATTACTCTAGGATAGTGACATCAGGTCCCAGCAGACCTGTCCTACAGTCAGTCTTGCTATTCTACATATTTAACATATAAGCAAAATGAACAGGGGCACTGTTAAAACTCCACTGAAGTGACCCAGCAACATGGAGGTTTCTAGTGGGTGGCCCCACAAGCAGCTTGACATCTCAGGCTCCCATGGGCTTCCTGGCACTGGGACCCTTTCCCTCTCGCACCCAATCCACCAGCTACAAAGGCTTAACCCTTTCACTCCCTCAGGAAGGTGGTGGATAAAGTGAGGGTGTAAAAGAGTTAAGTGTTTGCTTTGCTATCATGGCTGATAATGCGGGATGCTGGTGCATAGGATAAGGGAGTCAAGGGGTTAATAAAATGTGGTTGGAGGTGCTTTTTGAAGTAAGAATGAAAGGTTTGAGATCATCACCACTGAGGTGGTGAATGAGAGCGACAGCAAAACAAAAAATTCAACAGCAAAATGCATTCAATTAACCCTCTAGAGCCTGAAAGTACTTCTAGACTAGAGAAAATTATTTCTTATGAAAAAACACCATTAGATACAACAAAGAAACACATTTTCGGTGTTATTTTTAATTAAAGTGAAAAAATGACAAAGTTAGAAAAATTATCATATATGATAAGAGCGGCTTTTGCGGTACCAAGACCGATCTTATATATGATAAATTGTTTCTGGAACAGCAGTTCATTGAAGGTTTATTCAGCTAAATGTTTTCAAATTTCTAATCAATGCAGTTCATTTCTGTTCAAGCGTTTTTTGTGCTAGATTTCATAGTTATTTGAGCAGATGGAACTCCGCAAAGCAGTTTCTGTCCTTGTTGAAGCAAAGGTTCACTTTGCACTTTGGGCAGAAGACGTAGGTCAGGCTCTGCTAGTTTCTGTTTTTGCATGATGTCCTCGCGCTGTTCCATTGGGGCAGGTGGGCAACACCATCCAGATGGACATCAGGGGTGGGCATGGACTGTCTGGCAATCTTGGCTGGAGGTGGTGACGTCACACAGCCGCTCGGGCGACCAACTGCATTCTTCATCAGCACCAGGGCATCAGCAATCTGGCTCTAAAAGATGCTGAGCTTTACTGACTTGAAGTTCAGCAGCGTGCAGTCCCTCTTGTACCACAGCCAGCTGTTAACAACAGCAACTGCGATGGTGTGATAGAAAATGTACATGTAGAAACGCCTCGACTTTAGCGGGAACTTGTAGAGGCTTGTGAGGTTGTCAAGCAGATCCACCCCACCCATAAATTTGTTGTACTCTTTGATGATGGCAGGCTGGGGAATGGTGACTTTCTGCTTCTGCTTTTTGTCGTATCGTGATGCCTCACCTTGAGGTTCCACACCCACATAGGTAGAGACAGTGTCCACAGTCTTGTTGTCAAACCAGCGCACACCTACAACATTCGACATCAGTTCTACCTTGACATCACAGGCTCCCCTTCCTTCCTGCTTCAGCTCCTTCTCAGACTTCAGGCTGAGGCCTTTGAACCTGTTGGCTCGAAAGGTTCCGACAAAGTAAATGGATTTGGCTTTCAAGGCTTGAATGAGAGGCAAGCTGGAAAAGAAGTTGACAGCAAAGACTTTATAGTTTAAATCTCTCTGAAGACCTCGTGTCATCTTCATGACTACTTCCTCTCCAAGACCAAGACCTCCAGGCGTTCTTCTCTGTCCATCCACTGATCATTGATAAACCCGAAAGTCATCTCCTGGCCTCCACTCATCTCCACTGCTGTTAGAAGGGTCAAAATCACTCTGATCACCAGCAACAAACCGGCAAACGTTTGTCACTGGAACTCATGTTGTCATGCTGAAAACAGATGAAAGATCCAAACTCTACTGACTTTTCTTTACAGATTACATATAATATGTAACATTCTAACAGACTAACACTAAAAAAAAATCATTTCTGAATCAAAGGAATCATTCAAAGCAACAATCAAAGTTAGCTTTTCTACAGCTAGAAAAGGGCACTTGCAACCTTTAACGCCGCTCTTATCACATATGATAAACCGTTTTTATGTCATTTTTATGACTAACATTAATCTGCTTCATACAAAATTATTATATGCTTGAAATATACATACTACTGTGCATTTATCAAGCCCAATTAAAAATAAATGTGTACTCACATGTTTGTGTACCAGAGGCTCAAAAACAGAGGACTTTAAGGAAGATGGCAACTGCTAGCGGTCAGTGTAGAAAAGGAAGTGTGAGGAATAACAGACACGGCGCCAGGGTGTGGTGGCATGGTGTTAGTGTAGTTCTTGCCTGTCTGGAACCGGATATCCCAGGCGGATGCATCAGGTTATCACTAAAGTATGAGCTACAGGCACTTGATTTTGGATTTATCATATCTGTAGTGGTCGGCGCTAGAGGGTTAAAAGTACAAAAAAAGGTATATTATTGTAATTATTGTTTAAAGCTAAGGTGACTGCCCTGAGCCATATCAGGGCTATACTATCTCAAACACATGCCTCGTTGACCCTGACCAAAAAAAGCTTTAAGAGAAAATCAAGTACACATATCAATGAATTCACGCACATTATCCAAGGATATGTCACTGATGTTTACCAATGCACCCAATTTGTCAACAGGGGTTTAAAAAAACAAACATGAACGCAAATGTATAAGCATAAGTACACTATCATATGTATAAAAGCTCGCCTAAACTGAAACTGCTCATCCGCATCACAAGCCAAACATGCAATTAATACACCAATTATCAATCGTAAGAGAATGTATTAAAGGCTTTATAAATGAATGGACCAGGCAGGCAGAAAATGATAGGAAGTGATAACAGAAAGCAAAGAAATAAGGCAGAAACAAAAAGAAATGTGACAAAAAAGAAGAAATTTCTAGCACTAAATTTCCAGGTGTGGATACTGTTTACACTTAAAGAGCCCTGGCATCCACATAAAGAATATAATATTAAGAACACATAAATAGGAAAAGAAGAAATAATAGCAAGCATGAAAGATGAAACTAAGTGTTTCTGGTCCTATCAGCTAAAATGTTTCCAATGCTTTAAAAACTACCTTGTTTCCCAGCCCTACCAGTTTTCTAGCTTTCCTAGCCCTAGAAAGTGTTTACTTGCTCTATGAACCATTTCCTGTCCTTTAAATTGTTTTTCTAGCCCTGCAAACTTTCCTTTAACATTTCCTAGCACTGTTATCACAAATACTGGAGACTAAGGACAGAAATGAAAACATACATATACACACACGGAATATGACAGTGAAACAAACCCAGCAAATTTTTATCAGACAGAGATGTATTGCAGTGCCTTGTAGCTGCTTTGGACATTTTGAAAACATGTGCCATCTTCTCTTTTTCTTTCCTTTTTGCTTTTCTCATGTAAAGCATTTCTGCATACAGAGTGACCCCATTAACTGTTGTGATCATGATGGTAACAAACCCACCAAGTGCCCTACACATAAACATTCACATAAACATAGAGGAGCACTGATTGTTTGTTTTGGTTTCTTTTATGTTCGTTTTTCACGAACTGGTCTACATTACCCAAAAATGCTTGTGGACGTCACGTTTCCTTAGACCTAAAAATGCACTTAATACGTGTGTCCAATTATCAGTCATCAGAGTAAGTATGGAAGACTTTATGAAAAACATACAGGTGAAATCCATTAAATCCATTTACATGTTCATTAATCAAAGACTCAAAATATGAAACAGTTAAGTGGGGAACAGTAAGCAAAGGGGAAAGGGGGAAAAGAATAAGAAAATGTACAATGAACAAGGGTTTTTTTGTTTGTTTGTTGTTGTTGTTGTTGTTGGTTTTTTTTTGGGGGGGGGGGGGGGGGGTTAGTTGCACAAACAGGGGGAAAAACGTAGTTCAAGGGACACAACTGTTAAGGTTCTTTGCAAGAAGTGAATTGTTTCCCTTCATACACGTTTGTGTCAGGAGTGTACAAGGAAACACGCCCTCTGATCCCAAAAGCCGGAGGAATTAGTAATAGTGGTAGTAGTAGTAGAAGTGGTAGTAGTAGTAGTAGTAGTGGTGGTGGTGTACGTGTTTTAAGCCCTGCCGATTGCTCAGAGCCATAAAATCTCAAGTAAAACACACGTATAATCATACTTATGACCCTGAAATAAAGGATATATCCCTGACAGTGCCATCCCGCCGAAATTATCACCAGGGGGATTAAAAAAAACAATACAAATATGTAAACTGAAGACCGAGGTAGCAGGCCTGCAGGCGCCTTCAAACCCATGGTACTATGCAACAATGCAAGTGTCTACACGGTCATTTACATCAGACGAGAATGACCATCGCACACTGAAGCGAGGTCCATCCAGGGTGGAGTAGCCCCAAGTCGTGCGCCTCAATGGGGCAGCTGGCAGGAACTGGAAAAAATGGCCACATTCACCACCAGATATAGTGACCATGTAGACGGTACACAAAATAGTTTGGAGTTTGAAGTTTGATCGAGAGGGATTCATCGCACTTGGACAATTCCATAATTTTTTTTTTTTATGTGCTCCACTCAAATCTGCCAACACTTATCTGGTAGACTCCCTAAACATGCGCAAAACCCTATATGTGCTGACAAGGTCTTGAAATTGGGGGAGGGACTTTTGAAACACTAAGCTGACACCACCAGAATGATGGAAACATTAAGATGGGCAACAAACAGGCCAGTTTTTCATGTTGCACACTGGGGCTGAACTCAAGACAGAAGATCTTCAGTCCACAGCCGTATCATAAAAACCAACCAGCCCATGTAAATGAAAGAGGAGAAAATAACTAATGTGGTCGTTGGAGGATCCTCCATCAATCATTATCAGTGTTGTTTAAAGACCAGCCGACTACTCAGAGACACACCAGGGTTATAATCATCTTAACACCTCTCTGAACCTGTTAAAATGGAAAAGAAAAGAAAATTTGGTACACATATCAATGCATTTGCACACAATCTAAGATTTATCACCACCATCACCATCATGTGCCCTGCTCCATGCCGTTTGCGATCATGGCCCTCCACATTTTATCACCAGGTGGTTTAAAAAAACTTAATATAAATATATAAACATTACTAAGTATACTAACACATACATAAAAACTGGTCTATATTACTCAAAATTGTTTCTGCACATCACACTTCCTCAAAACCAAAAACGCACTTAATAGGCATACATGTGCCCAATTAACAATCCTGAGAGTAAGTATGGAAGGCTTTATGAAAAATATGCAGGCGAATGGGCCAGCAAGGCAAAATGTGATAGCAAAAGAGCAAGGGAGAAGGCATAGAGTGATATAAAAGAGGAAATTCCTAGCACAGAATTTCCAGAAGGTGAGGACGCTATTTGTACATGTACTGAAAGAACCACCGGCATCTCCAGAGGGTCAATCTTTCCGTTGTCTCCGAGTTCAACAAGCAGTTCAAGCATACTGAGAATGGTCCTGTATTTGTTTTTTCACTGTCAATCTCAAAGACAGCCTTCTTCCAGACTACCCAAAGGGATGGTCTTAGTATGTTGTGATGGATGACGTGACTACACTATGTAAGCTTACATCGTTTCAGTCTTCCCAGAACGGTTTCCGCGGGCCCATCAAGGTACTGATCTCATTCTGTACGTATTCGTTGGTATTATGTTCAAGATAGAATGCAGGCTATGAAATGGTTTCCTCAGTCATTTGGTCTCAGAGGCCTCAATCTCTTCTCTAAGTCAGTAAGCGATGTCAAGTTTTGCACACATAGGAGGATGGAAATTGTCAGTTATTTTTGTTTAAAGCCCAGCCGAGTGTAAAGAGCCGTATCAGGGCTATAACCGTTTCAAAACATATACAATACTTCAACAGGAAGAAAAGAAAGAAAATTACGTACACATATCAATGCTTTCGCGCACGTATTCTAAGGATATGCCCCTTGAATACAATTTTTTAAAAAAACATACCCGAATACAAATTCAACCATTGCCATTCTTGCCATTGCTGCAGCAATCCTTACGCGCATTTCAGGTTTGCCATTCTTGTCTTTGGTCAGATAATCTGCCAGGTTATCAAAACTATCGACATCGTCCTTTTCCGGGCCCTTCAAAGACTTCTACGCTGCTGTTGGTTGTGTTGTTGACCATGAATGAAGGTAGTTTTCAGGTAGTAAACATTTACAAATGATGCTTAGCTGTACCTGACCATTTCTCTCCTTGACCGAAGTAACATTGAGCTGGACCCTGCTACAAACCTTGTGTGTGTTCGTAGAGGAGGGGGGCATGTGTGCGTGGGACGGGGGTGTGTGCGTGCCACCGCATGTGTGTGGCAGAGAGAGAGAGAGGGGGGGGGAGGGGGGCATGTGTGCGTGGGACGGGTGTGTGTGCGTGCAACCGCATGTGTGTGGTAGAGAGAGAGAAAGAGAGAGAGAGAGAAAAAAAAAAAAAAAAAAGAGAGAGAGAGAGAGAGAGAGAGAGAGAGTCTAAAACACAGATTAACGTAAAAATACGCATGTTTCTGTCATAAGAAATTCCGATTAATTTTCAAAGAAAAAAATCAAACTGTCATTAAGTTTATTACAGTGATTGCAAACTGACACGCCCTGCCCTCTCGTCTCTAGCTCTAGTGTGACCACAAAGTATGAAAACCGACTGCCAAAGCGAAGTCTCGTTCTTAAAACTCGCTTTATAGCCTCATTTGGTGTGATGTCGCCATTTCGGCATTTTCATCCCGTGCTGACAGTAACACCTAGAAGGATGACTCCCTTTCTATTTGATGACACAGCCAGATGGTTCACGGCTGCTTATTCACTGGCGAGCCAGCTTATTCACAGTTGACCTTATCTGGAGGCCCTTCCCCTATCCACCACGTGGGAACGCGCCTGGTCGGGGATGGTCGCCCCTGCCGACTTAAGTCGACTGTCCAGGTAAAAAAAAAAGACGAAAACGGTGTTTAAAAAAAACCAAAAGGGGTTAAATTCCAGATCTGTGGTGTTAACTGCCAGATCCTTTCGCTTCAAATTGCCATACGTTCAGTGTGGTTTGAAACAAACTTTTCCATATTTCCCCGAGAGGAGGCCTAATGGTCAAAATGCCAATCTGCACGCATGAGGTCCTTGGTCCAATTCCCGAGTCAGATTTCTTTTTGATCTCTTCGATGAAACGAAGTTCTGAGGTCACATGTATCGAATGCATTCAGCACAAGTAAAAGAACTCGCGGCAACAAGTGTACTGTCCCTGGCAAACCTACACAGAAATGTCCAGATGTCGACACAAAAACTGCCAACGATACACAGGGGCCAAAAGGATGGCGTAACGGTGTGGCGACGAACTCAAAGTCTTGGACAGCAGGCCGAATTTTACGCTTAAGCAGTCGACAATAATAATACAAGTACCTGTTAGAAATTCAGTATTAAGCGGTCTCCACACAACCGGGCCAATACCACTACAAGTGCTAATTCATTTAACAACCCGCATGCCTATCATTAAGATCCCTACTTTCATTACAATCTATTATCATCCTAATGTCACCTATTTTATCCTAATGTACGGGTAATTAAATGAACAATAGCACTGGCAGCGTATTTTGTCATTAATTATGTATTGCGGCAATGACAAGTCATTTTCTGTGTGTTTACATTGAATTAGAGTGGAAAAAAACAACCGAAAGCGCTTCCAAGCAATGTTTGAAATCTATTCTATATGGTTTTCACAAAGTCCAGGAACAGTTTGTATGAAATCCTCGTAACTGGTAGTTACCATCACGAATCTGAAATTCAATCAACACTGTGTATACATACATAATATAATATATATATATATATATATATATATATATATATATATATATATATATATATATATTGTGTGTGTGTGTGTGTGTGTGTGTGTGTGTGTTTATATGTATATATATATATATATGTATGTGTATATATATATATATATACATATATATATGTATGTATGTATATACATACATATATATATATATATATTACATACATACATAAAATGCAGTTGTAAACGTTTCAAAGTAGACGCAAAACAATGTTTAAATACAGACCAAATGACAAAAAGTTCTGGAATTTAACCAATACTGCATTTAAACAAAAAAATGCAATTGTTTTAAAGTAGACGCATAAACAATGCTTAATTTAAAAGACAGACTGAATGAAACAGACGCTACAAAACTGTTTTGAGGCAGACGCCAATATAACATGATGTCAAAAGCATTTACTAACGCGGACGCCAAACATTCAGCAGATTAACACGGACGCCAAAACAAGCGGACTGACGAGGACGCCAAAATACAAGCAAACGCGGACGCCAAACAAGCAGACTGTGGTGACGCGGACGCCAAAAAGCAAGCAGACTAACGCGGACCGTGGGAGGGGAGAGCCAAGTAGTCTGACGTGGTGGCCAAAACGATCTACGTGGACCCCATTAACCCTTTGACTTCCGCACCCTGTCCACCAGCTTCCTGCATTGTCAACCAGACCAGCAAAACAAAAACGACCCTTTGACTCCCTCACCCTATCCACAGCTTCCTGTAGAAAGCTGGTGGATAGGGTGAGGGAGTCAAAGGGTTGTTTTTGCAGTTGGTGGATAGGGTGCGGGAGTCAAAGGGTTAATTAAGCAAGTATCTAAGCTCGGTAGCATAAACGGCAAACAGCGACGCAAAACCAGATAACGCGAAACCGACACGCATAAACAAACCGTCAAACCAAACTGGGACCGAACAATTCGGTCACCAGTTTAACCGTCTTCCCCGCGGAATCGAAACTTCACGCGCTAGGTAACTGTCACCGAGAACTTTCCGTCGATCGGTAAAACTGAACTGCCATTTGTCTGCGTAAAACCAGACGGCGACAGAAAGGGAGTGAGGGGTGGGGGACGGGTGTCAGCGGGGAGGAGGGAGAGAGAGAGAGAGAGACACACACACACACGCAGACACAGAGAGAGAGAGAGAAAGAGAGAGAGACAGAGAGAGAAAGAGAGAGACAGAAGATGTTTAAATCTACCCAAAAACGACAATGACATAAACAGTGACACAACGCATCATAGCTGCCAACCTTGGAAACGACCCCGTGTTGAAAAAACATACCAACACTTTCCACTAAACCAGATGCAAAACACTGGTATGTGATGGGATAAGATACGCAAGTGCGTTGATGACCGAATTAAAAAAAAAATTTAATTTTAAAAGGAGCAGTAATTTTCATAATTGCGTCTTATCCTTGATCGCAAATTATACGTAATCACACTTCAATTTCTGATTATGTTCTGAGTCACTCTTGATTTTTTTTTTTATTGTTTTGGTTTGTTTCAGTTTTCTTTCTGACGGTCGATAAAATCTATATCCCGGGAAATTCCAAGAATGGTTGGCAGCTATAAGAGGGGAAAACTGAATCTTAACAGGATACCAGAGAGAGAGACAGACAGAGACAGACAGACAGAGACAAAGAGAGAAATGAGGGAGAGTCAGGAGACAGAGAGAGAGAAAGACAGAAAAGAGAGGGAGAGGAGAGAGAGAAAGGAGAGAGAAGCTGCAAGAAAAGGGGAAAGCGGAAGGCAAAGCGAGAGGAGAAATACAGATAGTGAATGATTGGGCATATGGGAAAGATAAAAATAAAATAGAGATAGGATAGCGATGACGAGCGAGAGAGTGTAGAGAATAGATACAGTATATTCAGAGAAAGATGAGAATGGATAGCCTAGAGAATATTCAAAGATCGACGACAGACAGACGTATGTACATTACAAATCCACATTCCAATAGCCTTTATTGTGATGGCCATTGGCCCAATTTGGGCCTTCATCCATTCATACCCACTTTGGGCCACAGACACACGCCCACTTTGGGCCTCCATACACCCACGCGTTTAACCGAACAAGGGAGACGACTTCTCAATTTCTTTTAAATCAACGTATAGCACTGAAAAGCTGGTCAGCCACTTTCTCAAGAGATCGCAAGTTTACAAATGTTTAAAAATAAATGTTAAAAATTTCTGACCAATTTTCGAAGAGATCAAAATTTAACAAACAAAGACACCTTTTTCTTTTTGTCTTTTTGTTTTGTTTTTGTTCAGCAAGATTTCCACCGTCACCAGTCTTCTCCCTTCCAGAATGCGTAGGATTTGTGTCCTGGTTTTTGCCACTCGAGTAAATGCTTGATTGAACAACGAAAGATTTTTGTCTACGAAGATTGAAAACCTCGGGCCTTTAGGCCTAAATATAAAAATTCACTATTAAATATGCAGATTCTGAAACTATAGTCACGCTTTCTTTCTTTCCGTTTGTGTATTCTTTACTTAGTCCACCTTGCACCGTTTAACACAGACACACACACACAGACACACACAGATTGAGAGACAGAGAGAGAGAGAGAGAGGCGGGATGAATTGATGAACTTTCTAGAGGATACATGTAAAAAATAAGAGGTGACCCGTGAACTGCAAGGTTGTCAGCATGTAAGCAACCGCAGATCTGACAAAAAATAAAAAGTTGAAATTTTTTATACGCAGATTTCAATTTGGTTCCAGACAAATTCTTATGTAAGCGTACCCAGCATGCCTGGTATATTTTTTTCTGTTTATGGAACAAGGCATTTCTGTTCATTGGTATTTGAATATTTTCAATAGAATACATTATACAGACAGAATCACAGCTTTCCACAGTAATTTAGATTTCTCCTCTTTATCATCTGAGTGGCCCCGAGTCTTTCTCTGACAAGAAATTGTTAACAGCTCCAAATCAAGCTCGGTAGCTTGGAAGTGTGTCTCAAGTCATATACGAAACCGAGAGGCTTAGAACACAGTGTTTTCACTTCTAGCTTAAGTTGAACTCAATGAATAGGCCTACAACCTTCCCTTTTTCACTTTTGTTAGCTTTTCTTTAATCGCCAATCTTCTCTGCAATTTTCTGTCGTTTTGTTTTGTTCTGGTTTGTTTTTAATTCCGCTGAACGTTTTTTTTTTGTTTTGTTTTTTGTTTTTTTTTTTTCGAGTATCCATCAGCCAGACGCTATCTCCTTCCCTTCTTGGGTTAGCTGGGATTATGGTAAGTCGGGGTTCGGGTCCAATTAACGCTGGGATGGTGTTAGATGGTTGTTACTATGGGGACATGTTAGTATTATCAAGGATTTAGGGTTCATATCATGTTGAATTCCATGCAGCATGCGTTTCTCAAAAAAACTGTAAAGGAGGAAGCGGAGGAGTGTTGATCCATGCAGCATGCATTTTTAGAAACTCAGACTGTAGACTAAAGAGGGAAATCAGGAGGGGAGGAGATACATGTTCCTGTTGAGTACTTATCACGACACCAAATGTTAAAAAATTAAAGAACTGAGGACTCAGTTTTGAACATTTTCTAAATTTTAATCTGGAAGCTGGAGCTTGTTTTAACATTAACCTAACATAAAATCAAATAATGACTGAGATATTAAAACGAATTAATGACACAAGGCATATCACAAATGAGCAAGGAATTTTTTAAACGATCGGAATGATCATCCTCAAGATCGTGGGGCACCAAAGGAAAGGAAATGTGCATTACCAGCGTTTCCCAAGTTTCCTGTCTCAATCTGGAGCTGTTAGTGCAGGCTTTCTTTGAGAAAGAGCTAGAGAAGCAGAAACAATTATCTAGCTCTTGCAATGAGAAGAGGCTTGACCTAATGGGGGGACTACAACAAACGAACAGACGCTTACGAACAAAGACCACAAAACCCAATGACTAGTAATAGCAAAACTCACGAGAGGAGAAGACAAAAACCTTCAATTTTGCAGCAAACATTCTCAGTCGTCCAGCTCTGTCGTGTGTTCTGCAGTCTGAAGCCCGCAGCAAACTCCAAACACTGACAATGTCGTTCTTGAATTCTTCTGTGATGTCATTTCTGCAGCAAACACAATCAACTGTCTAATTCGGTTCTGCATTCTCAAGTCCCAGGAAAACCACTAGACACACAGCCAGCCCATCTTGACACTTTTAATAAGTGACACAACGTTGCAATTTTGCTGCAAACAAACCCCACTGTCCAGTTCTTCCAATTTCGTGCTGCAACACCGTAGTCAACAGACTCAGTAAACCTATACACACTGATATGACCTTTCTGCATTCTTAAACAATGTCTTTCTACTTAATTCTTCAGTTCTGTTCCGCAGTGAGAAGTCGTCATCAACCTCACGCACAGCTTATCGTCGCACATAAACAATGTCGTCTGCATCTTCTCCAGTTTGAACTCAGTTCTCCCGCGCTGTTGGCCCCAAGTGAACTCGTTCGTGTGTAGTAAGCACGGTTTTTACGAGACTCACGCGCAGTTCGGTCAAGAGTTGACTTTTGTTTCTGTAGATGAGGCGTATGAATACACGACTTGATTTCAATATAATGTCTTCTGAGCCACCTACTTTTTGCTGATGTGGTTTAATTGTCAGTTCAGTTTCCTTACATGGTTTTCAGTCAGTATGTGCCACGTAGTTATATCTCTTTATGATTAAAGGCATACAACATTCAGTCAAATTGTAAATGCATTTTAAAGAGAAAGCATATTTTGAAACAGGTGTTTTGGGCATCATAACTCAAACTTTGCGCTATTATTTAGCTTCCGCAGAAAACGCTTCAACGTCACAGAATTTAACATTTTGAGAAATTCCCTTGACTGCAGACGCCAAACCTTCAAAAAAGCAATAGATGTATACCAAAAATCAGGTACATTACAAACGATGTTATTCTTTGATATTGTTATTTGTCTTCTGTGTGCGAGCATGCTGTGTGTTTTCATGTTTTCCGTAAACCAGATACTGACATGACTTAGGATTTTTAACTTACATATTTGATGTTCTGTATGTGTATACACACCGGTAGGGATGTAGGTACTGGCAGGTCAGCACAATGTTCACCCCAGAGAATGGAAAAATCTCCATCTTTACCCTCCAGATCTAAGCGGATCGAACCCAGGACCTTCTGAATTAAAGTCCTACTCGGACTACCCACAACCGTCGTGTCAGCTTCTGAGTTTCTGAATTCATAGTTTAGTTTAGTTTAGTTTAGTTTAGTTTAGTTTAGTTTAGTTTAGTTTAGTTTAGTTTAGTTAGTAATAGGGACATAACACATTAGCCGTTTGGCTATTTCAAGTCCCATCATTTTTTATTATTTTCTTACACTCGTAGTCAAGGTCTGTCGTACGCCCAGTTTTTTTGATGATTCATTCATCATATTCGTATTTAATTCAATGTAATGTTTCCAATGGTCAAGCTGCTTAATTGTAGCGTCTACGTTTTTGAGCTTCCGGTGTTCTTGATTCCTGAGCTTCTGAGTTTGTGAGTTTCTGTCTTTGTTGAAGGTTTCTAAGCTGGGTAGAATTCCACTGTCTGGATAAGCGTAGGCCTGTTCTATCCGAAAGCCATCATCTTGGTCTGAGATTGCAAGAACCTATCCACAACCAGCCATGGTACTTGTGCCGGCCAGCTTCTAATTACGAAAGATTTACGAAAGATTTATCGCAGAACGATGATTAGGTGAGTTATTTTAGTGAACTTTAAACCTGTGTGTGTGTGTGTGTGTGTGTGTGTGTGTGTGTGTGTGTGTGTGTGTGTGTGTGTGCAAGTGTGTATGTGTGTGTGTATATGTGTGTGTATGTGTATGTGTATTTGTGTGTGTCCATGTGTATGTGTGTGTGAGTAAGTGTATGTGTGTGTGTGTGTGTGTCAGGCATGTGTGTCTGTGTTTGTGTGTGTGTGTGTGTGTGTGTGTGTGTGTGTGTGTGTTGTCTCTCTCTCTCTCTCTCTCTCTGTGGTGTTGATAATAGACATAGTGGAGTGGGAAGCCAGCAATTTTGTGTCCATTGGATCATCACTGTTCAACCGAAAATCAATCACACTTTTTGTTTGTTGTTTGTGTGTGTGTGTGTGTGTGTGTGTGTGTGTGTGTGTGTGTGTGTGTGTGTGTGGTGTGTGTGTGTGTGTGTGTGTGTGTGTGTGTGTGTGTGTGTGTGTGTTATTCGTGTTTCAGTTGTGGGTAGATCGCAATGTTTGCTGTTTTGTTTATTCATTTTGTTTTTCATTGTAATTTTTGTTGTTGTTGGGTTTGCATGTGTATGTGTGTGTGTGTGTGTGTGTGTGTGTGTGTGTGTGTGTGTGTGTGTGTGTGTGTGTGTGTGTGTGTGTGTGTGTGTGTGTGTGTGTGTGTTATTCTTGTTTCAGTTTTGGATAGATCGCAATGTTTGGTTGTTTTGTTTGTTCATTTTGTTTTTCATTGTAATTTTTGTTGTCGTTGTTGGGTTTGCGTGTGTGTGTGTGTGTGTGTGTGTGTGGTGTGTGTGTGTGTGTGTGTGTGTGTGTGTGTGTGTGGTTGAAGTGCGTCACGTGTTAAACATGAATGAAGTGACAAACGCCGTAACAGACACGGCAGTCTCCAGTTGTCGGGCGGTGCATCAGGTGCGCAGGCGAATGAAATAGTGTTAATTTAAATTCCATCGTTCGGAAAAGCCCACTCTGCCCTTCCTTAAGCTCCACGTCGATGGAGTCAGCGAGAAAAGAAAAACTGTGTGTTCAGCATTAGCTTTAACACTTCGACTCCCGCACCCTATCCGCCAACTGCAAAAACTTGACCCTTTGACTCCATCATCCTATCTACCAGCTTCCTGCAGTAAGCTGGTGTATAGGGTGAGGAATCACTGGGTTGTTTTTGCTTTGCTAGCATGGTTGACAATGCAGGATGCAGGAGGACAGCGTGTGAATCAAAGGGTTAATATAACGCGGGTTTGTCGTTCTTCACTGCCTTCCTGGATCGAAATAAATATTTTTAGTTTGGGAATAAACTTACAGAGCCACGCAACGTTTCCGTCTGTGTGTTTTTCTGTGACTGTCTCCTTCTGTCTGTCTGTCTATCTGTCTCTGTCTCTCTCCCTCTGTCTCTGTCTCCCTGTCTGTCTGTCTGTCTCTGTCTCTGTCTGTCTCTCTCCCTCTGTCTCTGTCTGTCTGTTTCTCTCTCTCTCTTTCTTTCTGTCTCTGTTTCTCTCTCTCTCTTTCTTTCTGTCTCTGTTTCTCTCTCTCTCTTTCTTTCTGTCTCTGTTTCTCTCTCTCTCTCTCTCTCTCTCTCTCTCTCTCTCTCTCTCTCTCTCTCTCTCGGAGTTCCCCCCCACCCTTCCGTGTATGTACATATAGCCTAATAAACAACAGGTCTTGCGGGATTTTTGTGAAGTTTCAAATTAATCATAGCAAGTCCAGTGAAATTTATCATCTTTTGCTGAGAACTAAAATCTGATAATCAGGCACATACATTGATAATGATAACAATAAAACTAAAACATAAATAAGTAATCAATACTATCAATGAACAATGGAATAAATGTTAACAATTTCTGGCACTAATATAGAAAGATCAGCATAGTTCTTTGTCGGAGATATATGAAATATGTGTGGGGTCTCATGTCTGGAACACAGACATTACTCTGTGGTTTTGGATTTCTTTTGGACCACAGATATTACTATGTGGTTTTGGATTTCTTTTGGACCACAGATATTATTCTGTGGTTTTGGATTTCTTTTGGACCACAGATATTACTCTGTGGTTTTGGATTTCTTTTGGACCACAGATATTACTCTGTGGTTTTGGATTTCTTTTGGACCACAGATATTACTCTGTGGTTTTGGATTTCTTTTGGACCACAGATATTACTCTGTGGTTTTGGATTTCTTTTGGACCACAGATATTACTATGTGGTTTTGGATTTCTTTTGGACCACAGATATTACTCTGTGGTTTTGGATTTCTTTTGGACCACAGATATTACTCTGTGGTTTTGGATTTCTTTTGGACCACAGATATTACTCTGTGGTTTTGGATTTCTTTTGGACCACAGATATTACTCTGTGGTTTTGGATTTCTTTTGGACCACAGATATCAAAACATACCTGAAAACATTTTAAACATAACTAAAGGACACTAAAACATATATAAAGATGGGCCTATATTATCTAATATTGCCTTCACATATCTCATTTCTCTAGAGCATTTAATACATGTATCCAGTCATCAGTCCTAGGAGAAAATATGCAAGACTATCGAACACGCACAGGTGAATGGCCCAGCAAGGCAGAAATTGATAGGAGAAAATGACAGAAAGCAAAGGAACAAGACAGAAACAAAGAGAATGACAGAAAAGCGGAAATTTCTAGCACAGAACTTCCAGAAGGTGAAGATACTATTTCTATTGAAAGAGCTCCCGCCATCCTCACAGTGGGGAGAGTAGAATGTAATTACATGTACGATCGCACGAACTTCATGAGCCATGCCGGTTTTAACCTTTTGACACCCTCACCCTCCGCACCAGTTGCAAAAACGTAACCCTTGCAAACACCCCCCCCCCTCCCCTAGACACACACAACCTGTATATGGTGAGGGAGCGAAAGGGTTGCTTTCCTATCAGGATTGATGATGCAGCAAGCTGGTGGATAGAGTGAGGGGGAAAACGGTTAATGTTTCGCTTTGCTATCATGGCTGATAATGCATCAAGCTCCTGGATAGGGTAAGAGGCAAAAGTGTTACGACTTTACGTAGCTATCATGGCTGATAGTGCAGCAAGCTGAGGGATAGTGTGAAGAGCGAAAGGGTAAAAGTCTTGTTGTGCTATCATGGCTGATAATGCAGAAAACTGTTGGATACCGGTAACGTGAAGGAACGAAAGGATTAGGTTTTTGCTTTGCTATCACGGCTGATAACGCAGCAAGCTGATCGATGGATTGAGAAGCGAAAAGATTAAGGGTTTTGCTTTGCTATCATGGTTGGAAATGCAGCAAGCTGATGGATGGATTGAGAAGCGAAAGGGTTAAGGTTTTGCTTTGCTATCATGGCTGATAATGCAGCAAGCTGATGGGTGGATTTCGGAGTGAAAGGGTTAAGGGTTTTGCTTTGCTATCATGGTTGGTAATGCAGCGAGCTGATGGATGGATTGAAGAGCGAAAGGGTTAAGGTTTTGCTTCGCTGTCATATTTGGTAGTGCAGCCAGTTCATGGATGGATCGGGAAGCGAAAGGGTTAAGATTTTGCTTTGCTATCATGGTTGATAATGCAGCAAACTGTGTATGGTTTTAGGAGCGAAAGGGTTGAGGTTTTGCTTTGCTGTTATGGCTGGTAATGCAGCAAGCTGATGGATGGATGGATTTCGGAACGAAAGGGTTAAGATTTTGCTTTGCTATCATGGTTGATGATGCAGCAAGCTGATGGATGGATTTCGGAGCGAAAGGGTTAAGGTTTTGCTTTGCTATCAGGGATCATAGTGCAGTATATGCTTGTAGATAAGAGTGAGGGAGCAAACGGGTTACGGTTTTGCCTGGACATGGTGAGGGAGTGAAAGGGTTGCTTTGCTATCAGGGCTGATAATGCATTAAGCTGGTGGACAGGGTGAGGAAGTCAAAACGTTGACTCAAATAGTCATTCGCAGTTACTGTTTCGACCAAGTGTATGACTGGCCATAAATGTGTACCACTACAAAATCGCGCCATGCTTTGTGATCAAAATCAATGTAAAGTGTTTTCCTGTTCCTTTAAGTCAAGAAGGAAAGAAAGAAAGACATAAAAGAAAGAAAGGAAGACAGAGCGATAGAAATACAGACAAAATGTGGCAAAAATCACCGGGAATCATGCAAATGCCATAGATACCACGTGTGTTAATATGGATGCGCTGGCGTTACAAATTTTGACGTAAGCTCTTTATAAAATGCCATGCGGAGAAAGAAAAGAAAGAAACAGAAGAAACAGACAGTGAATACTGAATGATTGACGAGAGGCGTGGCCAGACAGGTGGATCCAGTCATTTCATATTCAAGCACATTAACGTTACGGTGTTGGAATAAATAAACATGTCATGCCCGTCCCTCCCCCTCCCCCTCTGATTAGTAAAACAGCCCAGCCATGCAAAGCTTGTTATTCCGGGCCAGCAGCTCTTTACGACTGTAAAATATAAATAGCCAGGTGTGAGAGCTTTTGACAATCGTACGCAATGTTTTGAGGATTAGAAGGATAAAGGCTGACCTTCACATCCGCCGCCCATCACTCTGTCTTCAAAACAAAAAACAAAATCAAAACAAAACCCCGAACCTAGACAAACATGGTGTTTTGCCGGGATTTTGCTCTCAATTTTTTTCTTTCTTTTTTTATATAGAATAAGTGCAGGTTGGTACAGCCCTACGAGAGAGAGAGAGAGAAGAGAGAGAGAGAGAGAGAGAGAGAGAGGAGAGAGAGAGAGAGAGAGTATGGTTGTCTCCCTTTCAGCTGTGAGCACTTAACAAGAAGGAAGGCAAGGTTTGTCTCCCTTGCAACGTTAAAGCACAAACAACAATTACGTCAAAGGCAAACAAACAAAGCAGACTTATTACTCGACAGAATTCACTCTCAGGGATCATTGTTCACTTGGAAGCACATCTTGCCTGTTTGAATAATGTTCTTGAGCCGAACGAAGCTGCCTATTTGTGGCGGTATCTGTTGGTATATATCATCGCTATGTTTAAATATGAATGTGTGCAATCAAATTTATCGATACCACAACTGATATTAAAAACAGATTAGGTAAAGTTCTAATTCGACAAAGCTAAGAATTGTGGAAAGTGCTTTTCTCCCTTTTTTCTGTCCTGTAAAGTTGGATCTCGACAAAGCCAACAATTGTGGAAAGTGATTTTCTCCCTTTTTCTGTTCTGTCTTTTTCTTTGTTACCCCACCCCTTTTTTTCAATCTCCCTTAAAAAGGAGATTGTTCCGTTCCGGGTTGAGGTTGTGTGTGTGTGTGTGTGTGTGTGTGTGTGTGTGTGTGTGTGTGTGTGTGTGTGTGTGGTGAGTGCGAGAGAGAGAGAGAGAGAGAGAGAGAGAGGAGAGAAGCGTGTTAGCAAGATTTCCTGAGCTGTTCCTAGATGGACCATGACCATATTTCGATCAAACTCAAAGGTGTGGGCTGTTGAGGAGGGGCGAATACATGTTTGAAAGTCGAAGCACCAAGTTCAAAACCACACGGACTAAACAAGTGCCAAAACTGAGCAATTTTGAAGAAGGTGTGTCAACATGCAAAGCCAGAACAAGATTGAGGCAGCCGAAATGTGGTTTCTGAGAAAAGTGTTGAGAGTTCCATGGACAGCAGAGAAAACAAACAAGACATGATGATGGAGGCAGAGACAAGAAGATCATTGATGAAGAAGATTAGGAAAAGACAAGCAACATTTATTGGACATTAGGAAAAGATAAGCAACGTATATAGGACTTTTTATGACGAAAGGGGAATTAGAGCATCTGGTCACAACAGGAAACCTGGAGAGAAAAAGAACAACCAGGTAGACCCAGGAAAAAAATATTGGATGGATTTGCAGAGTGGCTTAGGACAGAGAGGGTGGAAGATGTGCTTTTGCAGCGACAATGGATAGATTCATATGGAGGGCCATGATCGCGAACGCCATGCGGCAGGGCACATGATGATAATGATGATGATGTGTGAAGAGCACTTTCTAAGGAACTTTTGATGACATTTACATTCTGTTTTCATTGTTGTGACGTCGACCATTGTCCTCACTTCACATTAATTTTTATTCCCTCAGATGATTTTTCAAGGTCACACTCACTTTAGAAATTACATGTATAAAATCTGGATTTTCGGGGGAGGGGGGAGGGGTTGTTTCGGGTTTTGTTGTTGTTGTTGTTGTTGTTGTTGAAAAGAGAGATTGTTAGAATGGGCTTGACCATCTTGTTTTCTTTTTTTCTATTTATATTTCTTTTCAAAAATCATTCTGAGACTGCATGTTGAATAACACATTCATGACTTCTTCCAGTATTCTATGCAGTCATGAAAGAAGATATGCCGAGAATTCATACATTCATACATACAAAGACGCGATGTGCTTATGGGCACTTTTTCTCCTATAGACTTAGGCATAAAGGCACCAGTAAACAGACACACAAAGACGAGTTAAACGTATATATCTGCACCACCGTTCCTTCTCTTCCTGTCTTCATGTAAACCCAAGCCCAAGCTCTCCCTTCTGTTTCTGACACTACGTGTTCGTAAATTCCTTGAAAAAGAATGTTCCACAGTCAGTCGCCGCTGTTTTCTGTGTCCGGTCCGAAAAACTGGACTGAGCTTCCCCTGTCACATACTCTTGTCTAACATAAAGACAAACCGTTTTGTCCGGCAATGCCGATTTTTCCTATGTACCTGCCCACCCCTTTGCCCCACACAACTCCCGTGCTTTCCCTCACCGTGTGTGCGTTTGTTCTGTTTGCCCTTGAGGTTTTGTCGTTGTGAGTGACTCCTTTAGGGAATGATGGAGTGTGTGCTTTGGTTTGATTTGTATATCAGGATTTGGCGCATCATCATCATCTTGTTTTTGTTTTTATTATTACAATTACTATCATTACTATTGTTGTTGTTATTATTGTTATTATTATTATTATTATTATTTTTATAACATCATCATCATCATCATCACTGTTAGTAGTAGTATGTAGTATCATCATCATCGTTATCATTAATATCTTTATTACCATTTATCTTTTATTCATAAAATTCGGGAATGAGGGACACATACAGTTTCTGTTCTGTAGAGGGCCTGTGCCCATGCCGGAATGAGAACAGGATGAAACACGCTTAATTAAGGATGTCTCATGTTGGGCATAACGTTTCCAAGACGGCTCAGGAATAGCAAGCACTGACCAGAGGCCAGCGCCACCTGTGCCTAGCACATACTCACCCACGCTCTCACATTACCCACCCAAAACCTGTCCTCGTCACACACACAAACACATGATGAGAATGAAAACTACCAGATGGCCACACTGTAATGAGAACCAGGAAACGTGCGGCTTTGGTCGTCCTCTAAATACAGCTACGAGTTTCGTGGTATTCAAACGCTCAAGGAAAACAAGAAACTATGTACCAGTGTATCGTCGTGCGAGAGAGCGGGTAAGGGGGGGGGGGGGGGAGAATAAGAGAAATAGAGAGGAGAGAGAGAGAGAGAGTGACAATGACACTGACAATGACAATGATGCTTTATTTTCCAACGGTAAAGTTATTGACTAGAAGCCATTTTTCAAACTTGCCATTGCTAATCTATAGACATAACGTTTGTTTACGGTAACATGTACAGCTTAAGTAACATACATCATGGAGAGAGAGAGAGAGAGAGAGAGAGAGAGAGAGAGAGAGAGAGAGAGAGAGAGAGAGAGAGAGAGTATACAAGAACATTAAAAATAATGTTTTTGGAGGGTGCTCGTAGAGGCAATAAGCAGGCCGATTAATGCTTTTTTTACGTCCAGCCCTCGACCATGGAGGGTCTACACTAATAAAAGTACACTTCATGTGATGCCATTTTTTTTCTAACTCAGTTATTAGAGTACCAAGCTCGCCACACAGGGGCTGTGGGTTTAGCTCCAAGGTGGACCGCTTTTCCCGTGGTCTGGCTGGCTCTTACAATGGAACTGTGGACTCAACGATCTGATATCTGGAGTTCAGTCTCGGCCTGCTACATAAAAACTGGTCTTATTGCTCCAATCATTCTGGTGGTGTCAGCCTAATGTTTGTTAGAGCCTGTTCTCCTCCCCTTTCATTTCAAGACTTTACAGTGCATGGGGTTTTGTGCTGGCTCAAGGAGTCTGGCACATAGCAGATGGCAGATTGGGTGGAGCGCATATGAAATTGTCGGAGTGCGATTTCTCACTCTTGATTAAACTCTTAACACATAAACTCCCGCAGAAGGGCTGTACCAGTTAATACCAATGAGCTTTAATAGCACATCTACTTCGTTAAAATATTGCATAATTGAAGTATCAGTAGTATTCACAGAGAGAGAAAGAGAGAGGCATAGAGAGAGAGAGAGAGAGACAGAGACAGAGAGAGAGACAGACAGACAGAGACAGACAGAGACAGACAGAGACAGACAGAGAGGGATGGTCGGCAAAGACTTTAGAGATTTGATAAAACACAGAGGACTAAAAGCGAGTCAGTACAATTGTTATGTTAATGTGATGGTAAATGTTTCACGAGATGGCAATAAATGGTTTGCGAGGTGAGTTGATGATGATGACCAGCAGTGATCTAGGTTCCCAATGCAGGAGATGGAAACACGCTGACCAAAATGTAATATGTGGGCCGTTCATAGATTGGTCAACATCCTTGTCATCGTTTGGTTGTTTTCTAGGTCACTTTTGAGATGGATTCAGACTTTATTGACTTAGTCATCAACACAGACACGGACAGTTAGTCACCAACATACACATGAACAGTTAGTCACCAACATACACATGGACAGTTAGTCACCAACATACACATGGACAGTTAGTCACCAACATACACATGGACAGTTAGTCACCAACATACACATGGACAGTTAGTCACCAACATACCATGGACAGTTAGTCACCAACATAGACATGGACAGTTAGTCACCAACATACACATGGACAGTTAGTCACCAACATACACATGGACAGTTAGTCACCAACATAGACACGGACAGTTAGTCACCAACATACCATGGACAGTTAGTCACCAACATACACATGGACAGTTAGTCATCAACATAGACATGGACAGTTAGTCACCAACATACACATGGACAGTTAGTCACCAACATACACATGGACAGTTAGTCACCAACATAGACATGGACAGTTAGTCATCAACATAGACATGGACAGTTAGTCACCAACATAGACACGGACAGTTAGTCACCAACATACACATGGACAGTTAGTCACCAACATACACATGGACAGTTAGTCAC
>CM060309.1:79006533-79016533 GCA_030674185.1 Monoplex corrugatus | reverse complement strand
ATGTTGGCAAATCCATAAGTGGAGTATGTTGGCAGTCTATAAGTGGAGCATGTTGGCACATCTATAAGAGAGTAAGTTTGCACATCTGTAAGTGGAGTTTGCACATCTATAAGCAGCATGTGTTGGCACAACTCTAAGTAGAGTTAGTTCCCATATCTATAAGTGGAGTATGTTGGCACATCTTGGAAATGGACGAAGATGGCATATGTATAAATGGAGTATGTTGGCACATCTGGCACCAGTTTAAGTAAAATACTTTGGCACATGTATGTTGATACATGGAGTATGTTAGCAACTTTAAAGGTTGAGTGCATTGGCACCTGAAATTTTACAAGTAGAGTACGTTGGCACATCTGTAAGTGGAGTATGTTGGCATATCTGTAAATGAAGTGCATTGGCACAAATTTTGAGTGGAGTATTTTAGCACATATGTTTATAAAGTGGAGTTATTTGGCACATCTGTGATTGGGGTATGTTAGTAAAACTGATGGTGAAATGTAGCATGTCTGCCCGTTTCCTGTTCTTTTAATATTGTATCTATTATCTACTTATTGAAGTTCATTTTCTTCGCTTTTCGGAGTTTTAGTTTGACATAAAAGAGTGCAAAAGAGTGTAAATTTTCTGCGAACATTTATGGACAGAAAATAATCCTGGCTGGACTTTGGATCACGTGTTTGACCAAACGAAAGTGGTTGCCAAATACATAACTATGTCTGCTTTCATACTGCCCAATAAGACAATGATCATCTGAAGGCGCTAAAAAAAAGAATAATATTTATGAAACTATTTTTTTCTTCTTCTTCATTTATGTAACCAAATGTCAACGACTCGAACGCTAGGTCGCTTAACGGTTAGATCACGTTTTCCGAGTCTTGCGATTTCATTCACGATCCGCGTGAGAAAGCGTCATGGATGAAGAATTTCAAGTACAAAAGAAAACGGCGTTTGGAGCCGTCACCCTTGACAAGACAAAAAGCCGTCAGAGGGGTTGAAATCCGGCAAGACACATATAGTACTACAGGGCCTGTCACGAAATCACGGACCCGGCGGATCTCAGTTAGAGCGTTGAAACCGTTAGCAGCATTGTTGAGAATGTTCCCGAGCCAACACTGTCAGGGGCGTTTTCTTTACAGCTAGATAGAAAGCTACTTCTTTACACGTTCAGAAAGTCAGGCAACCCCCTCAGAAACAGTACTGTATAAATGGTGTGTCTCTGCACTGTCCATGTATTACATGCGCTGTCACCATGCCTGGTTGGCTACTGTCTTCCTGACGCGCACGTAAAAAGGAGAGAGAGAGAGAGAGAGAGAGAGAGAGGAGAGAGAGAGAGAGAGAGAGAGAGAGAGAGAGAGAGAGAGAGAGAAGGAAGAGAGATAGAAGAAGAGTGAGAGTACTGTTAAAAGCGGTAAATGATCTTCTGCAAGTTTCCGACATTAGAAAAATCTCCATATTCTATCACTACTCGATCTTTCAGCAGCATTTGTCACTATTGACCATGACATCATGATCTCAAGATTGTCATTCACATTTCGCTGCGTTGAAACTGTTGAATGGTTCAGGCCACACCTCTCTTGCCGATCTCAGTCTGTTGTCATCAAGAATATCAGGTTGGTTTCATCTCTGGTAAAATATGGTGTCCCACAGGGTTCTGTTCTGGGTCATATTCTCTTCGCTATGTGTTTACAACCACTTAAATTGTTGTTAAACAATCGATTGCACTGTATTATTTTTTGGGGCTGATGATTCACAACAGCACCGTTCTGTTTTCCCGAAAGACATATAAAGTACTGCTAGAGAAATTAAAAACACCATGGGGAACATAGCTGCATGTACATAGATTGAAACAAACGAATTGAAATGAATAAAGAGAAAACAGAACTCATGTGCACTGGTCATCATCATTATCATGTGCCCTGCCACGTGGCGTTGGCAATCAAGGCCCTCCATATGAATTTATCCTTTGTCGCTGCAAGTACTTCTCCCACCTTCTCTGTCCTCATCCACCACGCAAGTCCGTCCAATATTTTCTCCCCGATCTACGTGGTGCTCTTTTTTTCCCTCCAGCTTTTCTGTTGTGACTAGGTGCTCTCATTTCTCTTGCCTCATGAACAGTCCTGTGATTGTTGCTTGTCTTTTCCTAATCTTCTTCATTAATGTTCTTTTGGTGTCTGCATCCTTAAAGACTGTCTCGTTTATTTTCTTTGCTGTCCACGTAACTCAACATTCTCCTTAGAAACCACATTTCAGTTGCCTCAAATTTGTTCTGACTTTGCGTGTTGACTGTCCACGCTTCACATCCGTATAACAATATCTGTTCTATGTAACACTGCAGAACTTTCTGTCTGGTGTTAATTAATAGGCATTTGTTGGTAAGAACGCTTTTCATTTTCTAGTGCTGGCTCTTTCTGATGTGCATCTGCCGTCTAGTGAGATGACTGTTCCAAAAATCAAGTATAACTTACGGTTACCTCAAACACCATGTTATATCAGACTGTATTACAGTCTTCAGCAACTCAGCAGGGAATCTTGGTGCTTTTCTTGATGATTTTCGGTCCATGGAAATTCATATTAAGTGCCTGAGCAAAATTCCATACTCCAGCTACGTATAATAAGCAAAATCCGCCCATTTCTTTCTACTGATGCCACAAACAAGCTGTGTGCATCTTTCGCTATATTAAGACTAGAATACTTAGCTGGACAGTTTGCTGATAAAGTATCCATTTAATCCAAAACAACGCAGTTCGACTTGTCCTACGGGAGAGCAAACAATGTAGTACAAAAGAACTTTTGGGAAAGCTGTATTGTTTTCCAGTCAAATAAAAAATTGAATACTATTTGCCTTACTTAGTTTTCAATGTCTAAGTTGAAATGCCACAAGTATTCCTGCCCTACAAAATGCCGAAAGCTCTCAGGTCTCAGGGAGCATCTCTGACCTACCTCGGTTCTCGGTAACAACTTGTGAAAAGAAACTATTCTCTGTCTTTGCCCAACAAGATGAAACTCCTCCCTACCTGTGTCTTTTCGACAAAGCAACCGTCTCCGTACTTTCAAAAAGCACTTCAAAAAACATCTCATTCAGAAATGTCTCCAAAATTCTTAAATTAATGCTTGTGGCACTTCTAGGTCTAGTTGTACTCCAGATTTTACACATATATATATATATATATATATATATAATATATATATATATATATATATATATATCCATAGACAATACCTCCACCATCCTTAAGACGATTAGAGGATTTTTTTTTAGGAAAGCAAACTTCTTGTTATTTTTGATGGACTGTTTATTTTTTTCTTTTCTTTCTTTCCTTTCTTTTGTTGTTGTTGTTGTTGTCTTTTTGTGTAAAGTATAACAAGTATTATCTAAAATAGTCTATTTACGCTACGTAAATGGAATTATCATCACTGTTATTATTTTGAAAATGGGCCTTACCCAGTTGAATATCAGGGGACTGTAATCGTTTCTTATTTTCAACATTTTTGATCAGCTTTTTATTCTATTTTTAAGTAGACATTTATCTAAGAACAGGCCAAAAATCATGGATGATTTATTTCCATTTTTGCATTCAGAGTCGACACCAGCTACTCATGTTGGTAATTTTTACCGTTGAAATGTATGCTTTCCATGGTACCAGTCATGAAGGATCTGACACTTCAGTTTAATTTTTTTTTTTTTGCCATTAAACAAGCGAAATGTCCTTGTTAGTAATTTCTATCGTCAGAAATATTGACAAATACGGATCAAAATGATCGGTCTACATTTGTATCATCAGAAAAATTGACAAACATAGGTAGAATGATCGATCTATGTTTGTGTCCAAGCCAAAACAGCTTTCAAGAAGACGAAAAGCATTCTTACCAACAAATGCTTATCAGTTAACATCAGGAAGAGAGTTCTCGAATGTTACATAGAACCGATAATGTTATACGGTTGTGAGGCGTGGACAGTCAACAAGCAAGGCCAGAACAAGACTGAGGCAGCCGAGATGTGGTTTCTAAGAAGAATGTTGAGAGTTCCATGGACAGCAAAGAAAACAAACGAGACAGTCTTTATGGAGGCAGACACAAGGAGATCATTCATAAGGAAGATTAGGAAAAGACAGGCAACATTTTTAGGCCATTTTATGAGGAAAGGGGATTGGAGCACCTGGTCACAACGGGAAAGCTGGAGGGAAAGAGAGCACCAGGTAGACCCAGGGAGAAGAAATTGGACGGACTTGCAGAGTGGTTGAACACAAAGAGGGTGGAAGCGGTGCTTGAGGTAACAAGGGATAGAAACTGATGGAAGGCCATGATCGCTGATGCCATGTGGCATGGCAATTGATGATGATGATGATGTTTGTGTCAACAGAAAGGTTGACATCGATCTACACTATGTCATCAGAAAGGTTGACAAACACAGGTGAAATGATCGATCGACAGTAGTGTCATCAGAGGAATAATCGATTTATACTTGTGTCATCAGAAAGGAAAGGTTGACAAACTCAGGCAAAATAACCGATTTATACCTGTGTCATTAGAAAGGTTAACAAACTCAGGCAAAATAATCGATTTATACCTGTGTCATCAGAGAGGTTGACAAACACAGGCGGAATAATCTATTTATACTTAAGTCATTAGAAAGGTTGACAAACTCAGAAGAAATGATCGCTCTTAATCATGTCTGTTTGCCTTGTTTGTCGCTCTGTTCTTTTTAATTTTGGAATGATAAGGAAAGATGCCGCTTGATGTTTACAGAGAGATAACATCCTTGATGGATTCACATCACTTTCAAAATAGTGCAGGCCCAACAGTCTGGATAACGAGATATTGATGCATGTCCAACACATTATCATGACCAAGTCTTACATAAACCGGGTAAAAAAAAAAATAGCCAAAACCAGATCTCACTAGGGTACATTCTGCCTTGTCACCAAGGAACCGTTGTTAGAACAACGCCCAGTCATCCATCATGTTGATCACATCTATCTCATGAAATGGAAGCTACAGATCACAGCCCCCAATTCCTCATTCCTTGCCGCTCTTCTTTCTTTCCATAACTATACGCTTCGTTTTTTTACGTGTGTGTGATAAATATCCAGCTTTTGCATAGTTTCAGGTATGTACCACCTCCCTCCCTCCCTCCCTCCCCAATTCAGTAAGTTATTCTCTGTCGTTTTTCCTTCATTGTGCCTTCAGATGTGCAAGACACTGGGCATTTCGTCTGATTCTCACGCATTTTAAAAAAAGTTTGAAAAAAGAAAACACGGTGGGGGGTGGGGTTGGGTGATGGGGAACAATGAATGTCAGCCCTACAAGAAAGACAGTCATCTGCTTTGCTTGAGAAAACAAAACAGGAACAACAAAAAAGACACACACACACACACACACACACACACACACACACACACACACACACACACACACACACACCACACACACACACACACACACTCACACACACACACACACACACACACACACACACACACACACACCCCACACAAGAAAGTTTAAGACAAAACTAACGGTGTGGTTGGCTGGGCTATGAGCAACGCGATCTGATTTGATTTCAGTATAACAAATCAAAATGTCACTGTCAATAGAACGGAAACACCAAATAATGAAGAAAAGACTGCATAACGATATCACAACCGCCCATCCAACCATGGAAATTGAGGCAATCACGCTTACTCTATAACATGGTTAGCTTCACTAGATTATGAGATAAAGTCTAGCCTTCATCTTGGCCGACTTTATAAACCTGTCTAAACGCTGGAAAAGGCAGTAGGAAACTGCGGAATGGCATGAAGCAATGGGCAGCATCAGTCTACAAAACGTTTGGGTTGTTTTCTTTTGTCCCAGACACGCTGGTGTTAAGGAAAATGAACACACGAACAATAGATATAGATATAGATACAGAAAGATATAGATATAGACAGATATAGATATAGACAGATATATAGATACAGATGTATATAGATACAGACAGATATATATATATATACATATATGTATATATATATATACATATGTATATATATATAGGTATAGATCTAGATATAGATCATAGGTCTGTGTACAAAGGAGTTCAGATTCATTTATATTCTGTCCTTCAGTTTGATATTTTGTTTTCCCCCTTTTCTTTTCTCGTAAGTTCATGTTATTTTTTTCCTTTTCCTTCGTTTTTTGTATGGGGAGTGGTGTGTGCTAACGCTTCTAACAGCGCACCAGAGACGGGGCAAAATAAGAATAGCTCCCCTTGCCCCCACCCCCCTGAAAAAAGAAAGAAAAAAAAAGGAAAAGAATTTGTTCAAGAGAGATTCATCGCATCTGGACAATTCCTCGTGTGTTCCAACCAAATTTGCCAGTAATTATCTGCCTGCTCAAAACCCTTTGCATTGGCAAGATGTAGAAATGGGGAAAGGGAAGAAGGCCAAACGGAACCTATGAAACACTAAGATAGCACCACCGGAAAATAATTACGCGGGCTGCTTGATTCTTTCGATAGAACTATCACAGAACACCTCTCAGGTAGAAACAGACCCATACCTGAAACAAGTGTTGACAATGTCTGGCAAGATAGACAACTAGCCTGTTGTCTGAAGAATTAGTATGTTGACAATGACAAGATAGACAACTAGCCTGTTGTCTGAAGACTTAGGATGTTGACAATGTCTGGCAAGATAGATAACTAGCCTGTTGTCTGAAGACTTAGGTGTTGACAATGTCTGGCAAGCCAGACAAACTAGCCTGTTGTCTGAAGACTTAGGGTGTTGACAGTGTCTGGCAAGATGGACAACTAGCCTGTAGACTGAAGGCTGCCAGACATTGTCAACATCTAAGTCTTCAGACAACAGGCTAGTTGTCTATCTTGCCAGACATTGTCAACATCTAAGTCTTCAGACAACAGGCTAGTTGTCTATCTTGCCAGACATTGTCAACACCCTAAGTCTTCAGACAACAGGCTAGTTGTCTATTTTGTCAGACATTGTCAACACCCCAAGTCTTCAGACAACAGGCTAGTTGTCTATCTTGCCAGACATTGTCAACATCTAAGTCTTCAGACAACAGGCTAGTTGTCTATTTTGTCAGACATTGTCAACACCCTAAGTCTTCAGACAACAGGCTAGTTGTCTATCTTGTCAGACAGTGTCAAAACGTGTTTCAGAATAAAGTACAGGTATGGGCCTGTTTCTACCTGAGGGGTTTCTGTGATAATACCTTTCTGACATCTGGAGTTTAGTCCAATAAAGGCATGTTCGCTGCCCATCTTTATGTTTCCATCATTCTGATGGTGTACGTGTCAGCTTAGTGTCTCATAGGCTCCTTATGCCTTCTCCCCCTCCCCCCCCCCCCAAGATCTTTTTACGCAGGTTCAGTGGTCTGCCAGATGATTGCTGGTAGATTTGGGTGAACCGCATATGGAACTGTCTGAGTGTGAAGCATCCCTCTTGAACAAACATTAAACTCCAATCCCCACAAGAATGATAGGAGCTTTGACATGGACAGAGACAGTCCAGTTTTTATGTTGAAGGGTGGAACTGAACTTCGGACATTAACATGTCTTGGATCAGAGCCAGCAAACCCAAGGGAAGTAGTAGAAAGAAACTTTGGGGAGAGCCGGACAGCAGAAGGTCCTCAGAGGAGAAACCCCCGTCAACCAAATCTTTCGGCCCTTAACTCCTGACACTCTGAGCGGGCTGGGTCGTATCTAGGTCATGACTCCTGGATGCCCCTCTGCTGTCACCAATCTGTTGCCTGGAACCGAACCCGTGCGTCCTAGATGTCAGATTTCACGGGAAAAAAAAAGAGGGAAAACAAAACAAAACAAACAAAAACAACTGTGGCGCATCTGGGAGTCGAACCCACGACCCATGCGTTATTAAGTATGGTACTGTACCCAGGTGAGAAGATTAGGAAAAGGCAAGCGATATTTATAGGACATTTTATTAGGAAAGGGGAATTAGAGCACCTGGTCACAACAGGAAAGCTGGAGGGAAAGAGAACACCAGGTAGACCCAGGGAGAACATATTGGAGGGGGCTTGCAGGTTGGCTGAGGACAGAGAGGGTGGGAGATGTGCTTGCAGTGACACGGGATAGATTCGTGTGAACGGCTGTGATTGCCAACGCCATGCAGCAGGCACATGATGATGATGACCCAGGTGAGCTAACGAGTCGCAACATGGAGCAGAAGAAGACAAACAAAGAAGGAAAGAAAGAAGGAAGAAAGAAAGAAGAAAAAAAAAAGAAAGAAAGAAGAAAAGAAAAAGAAGGAAGGAAAGCAAGAAAGAAAAAAGAAGAAAGAAAGAAAGAAAAAAAAAGAAAGAATGAAAGAAGAAAGAAAGGAAAGAAAGAAAGAATGAAAGAAGAAAGAAAGAAGGAAAGAAGAAAGAAAGGAAAGAAAGAATGAAAAAAGAAGAAAGAAGGAAAGAAGAAAGAAAGGAAAGAAACAAAGAAGGAAAGAAAGAAACAGAAAAAAGAAGGAAGGAAGGAAAGAAAAGAATACAAAGAAGGAAAGAAAAAATGAAGGAAGAAAAAAAGAAAGAAAGAAAGAAAGAAAAAGAAGGAAAGAAAGAAAAAGAAAATAAATAGTAAGAAGAAAAAAAGAAACAAAGAGTGAAGTAAGAAAAGAAGGAAAGAAAGGAAAACAGAGAGAGAGGGAAAGAAGGAAAGAAAGAAAGAAAGAAAGAAAGACAGAGGTAAGACCGAAAGAAAGAAGAAAAGAAAAAAAGAAATGAAGACAGAAAGAACGAAAGAAAGAAAAAGTAAAGAAAGAAAGAAAGAAAGAAAGCAAGAAAGAAAGAAGGGAAAAAAAAGAAAGAGAACCTCCGTTTAAAGAAAGAAAGAAAGACAACCTAAATGTTAAGCAGTACTTAAATAACAGCATGGGAGTGAGCGTAAGCATTTCTACAGTTTCGTTGGAAACACGATCACGTTTTTATGCCCCGCCTCTTTCTTTTGATCGTTAATTGCTGGAGGATTTGGAAAAGAAAAGAAACAGCCGCCTTAAGCGATTTCCCTTTACTTGTTCCTGTCGTCTGTATTATTTCATCTCTGAAGTTCTCTGTTGGTTCTGGCGGACAGTGGAGAGCTGTTCACACATTTGCGGCGAACGTATTTGTAAGGTGCGGTCGTTAGGATGGCAGGAGGTATGATAAGACATACGCGGTCTTCAAAAGCGAGTGTACACGATGAACCACAGCGATGACAGAGAGTCAAAGGATGCTCACAACTATCACCACACGACCACCCGCTTGGGATATACGCAAGCAAAGAAAGCAAACAAAACGATAAAATCAAGAGAGAGAGACAGACACACAGAGAGAGATAGACAGAAAGACGAAGAGAAAGAGAGAGAGAGAGAGATAGAAGCAGAGAGCGAGAGAGAGAGAGAGAAGCACAGAGAGAGAGACAGAGAGAGAGAAGCAGAGAACGAGACAGAGACAGAGAGAGAAGCAGAAAAAGAGAGAGTGAGACAGAAAGAGAGTTTTCCATAGATATTAACTCTTTATCACCGTATCTGCAGGTTGCAAAAACTGAACCCATTCACCCTCACTCAACCTATCCACCAGCTTCCTTTGCTGAAACATTGTGGATAGGGATAGGGTGAGAGAGCGAAAGGGTTAAGTTCTTTGCTTTTGCTATCATTGTTGATAAAGTGGGAAACTGGTGGCCGTGGTGGATAGGGTGACAAGAGTCGAGGGATTAAACCGGAAGACCTACTGACCCATATAAAACATACAATTAGAATACTCCTACGCGTTTACGGGCATGCCCTCAGACACTCCTACATTCAGATTCTCATTCAGATAATGCATTCGTTTAGTTTATTTTAGTCTAGTTTAGCTTATTTGAAAAAAAAAAAAAAGGGGGGGGGGGGGAGGGGAGGGATTGGGATTGAAATACGATGACAATTTTCAACCGTAGGTTTGGCGAAATCTCATAGGTGTTCCTCATCGTACATGTCACCGTGTGTTTTACTTTGTCATGATGGCGTCTCCGCGCTCATAA
>CM060309.1:78989033-79001533 GCA_030674185.1 Monoplex corrugatus | reverse complement strand
GAAGAAGAAGAAGAATGCGAAGAAGAAGAAGAAGAAGAATGCGAAGAAGAAGAAGAAGAATGCGAAGAAGAAGAAGAAGAATGCGAAGAAGAAGAAGAAGAAGAAGAAGAAGGAGAAGAAGAAGAAGAAGAAGAAGAAGAAGAAGAAGAAGAAGAAGAAGAAGAAGAAGAAGAAGAAGAAGAAGAAGAAGAAGAAGAGAAACAGTGGGAAGGATTTTGCCTATTTAATGTCATAAGTAACAGGCTACTGTACATCATCTGGAATGCAAAACGATTTCTAACATACCACAGCTACATTTTGCCAGTGCTTCCTTAATAAATCTGTTGTGCACATTGAAATATAAGGGTCTTGAAATACAGTTTGATGTTTAAAACATTCTGGAAGAGACGAATCTGTCTCTGGTTTGTGTATGAGTATTCCAGTCTTGACATTCATAGATCATTCTGTGTTTGAAGGTCTGTATAAAAGTCTTTTCTATGTTCTGCTAGGTTTCTCCCTATAAAAGTGAAATCTCGTGGACCTGAACGCATACGTACGTATGGTGTCCAGGAATGTCTACATCTGTAACATTTATCATCTAAAATCTCTTAAATTTTAAGGAGTAACCCCGTGCCATCCATACAGGTTAACTCTTGCCGGTATGTTATGCCTGGAGCAAAGAAATTTATGTAAACTGAAATCTTCGAATTCTACATTAATTACATTGATTGGTGCATTAACAGTTTACAACAAGAAATCTGTAAAGAGTAAATAATTATACGCATTCTATTTGCAGTCCTTTTTCGTGCCTCCATATTTCCATGTAACAAAATTCAATGGCTTTGCTGTATCAGTTCTCCGTGGAACTTTTGAAGAAGGGAGACGGGTGGAAAGACAGAATAGAAAAACTGACAGCATTGCGGAATAGACAGAGATACCATTTGCAAATGCCCAGGCTTTGATACTCAACCGACAGAGCTGGAGGAATTTGGTGAACAGGAATTTAGTGCAGCTCCCCTATGACTCTTTGCGAAGTTAAAGGAAAAGAAGAGAAGAGAAGAAGAGAAGTAGAGAAAAGAAAAGAAAAGCAGAGAAGAGAACTGAAGAGATGAGATATTTTCATTTAATAGGTAGACGAGAAGAAAAGAGAAGAGAAGAGAAGAGAGATATTTCCTATTAATACGGTATTCTGAGTTGTGATGTAAGTACAATCCTAGAGAGAAAGAAAGGGACAGAATATTAAACCTCTTGTCACGATCGTAGTTGTGTAATCGGTGTGTGATGTTGATAATGTTTAAAATGTGCAAACGTAACGGTTAAGGGCCTATTTCCGTGCACTACCACACCTACCCTTTCATTCTTCGGCCCCTTAACACGAAGACTGACAGATCCTGGTTGGTAGTTGATCTTCTATTTCCTCCAGTCTCGACACTCCATCAATACGGACTTGAAATGTCATCACAGGTAGCTTTTGTGTTTCGTGTGCTCGCTTTAGACCCCCTCCCCCCCACCCGTACCCGCACCCCCCCCCCCCCCCCCCCCCATTCCACGACTGCACCCACCACTCAGCTCTTCGCACAAGCCTATCCTGTCTAACCAGATGGAATTGATGGAAATACTTGAATTTACAGAGCGATTTTTCCAGCGACTAAAAAAAAAAAAAAAAAAAAAAAAAAGTGTGTGTGTAAAAGGGGGGGGGGGGGGGGGGACGACTCTACGAATGCTTATGGGTCTCTATGTGACACGTCTGCTTTTCTGCCCCCAGGCGGCGAGAAGTCAAGACATTTCACATTTATAGGCGATTACTTATGCATGTATACGTGGTTTTATTTTCGTTTTATTTTGTTAACAGGCCTATAGATGTGTTTGTCTGATTACTTGATCAGGCATGTGAATTTGCACTGGTTCCCCTACCTGAAAACACACGCACGCACGCACGCACGCACGCACACACACAAGCAGACTTTCTGTGTCTCTGTGTCTCTCTGTCTTTCTCTCTCCATGTCTGTTTGTCAGTCTCTCTCTGTCTCTCTATCTCTATTTCTGTCTCTTTGTCTGTCTGTCTCAGTCTCCCTTTTTCTATCTCTCTGTCTGTCTGTCTGTCTGTCTCTTTCTCTCTCTCTCCCTCTCTAACCGTCTCTGTGTTTTCTTTTTTTTTAACCCATATTTATTGTTTGTCGACGGGTGCGGTAGTCGGGTGTAAACGTCAGACTTCCAGTTCAAAGGCCCTGATATTCACTACCGCCAGGTGGGTAATAGGTGAAGATTTTTTCCTGATCTCCAGGTCAACCTGTGTGCAGACCTGCCAGTGCTAAACCCCCTTCCTGTGTGCACGCACACAGTATATCACATAAGCACATTAAAGATCATGTAAGTCATGTCAGTGGCTAGCTTATAGAAACAGGAAAGTACCCAGTATCCACGCGCACATGAAGATGGAATAAGCAGACTGTGCAGGAAAACATAACATGTCGCCTGCGCGGTGTGGGCGAAAACAACGTGCATACACGAATCAGAAAAAAAAAGTATTAACTCTGAAAAAGTGTTTTGTTCCGCCCCCTCCTCCTCTCCCTCTCCCCCTCCCCCCACCCTCCCCCGCCTACCAGGATCAGACATGAACATTAATAGGTGGATATGACATAGCTTCTTATTTATTTGCTTACTGCTCATTGGGGCATTGGCATGTTATTGTAAAGTAGCATGAGCACAGTACGGTGCTCTAGATTTTTCTTAGAATACCGATATCTAAATTCACGAATAAATCAATCAACAAATCAGTTAATAAGTCTTCCAGTTTGGAGTTAGCTCATTAGTTCACTATGACAATTCCATAATATGCGCTCCACCCAGATCTGCCAGCAGTTATCGGCAGACACGCTGAGCTTGCGTGCAAAACCATAATTTGTTATGCGCTGGCAAGATCTCCAAATGGGGAAATGAGGATGTGTGTGAGAAGGGACTTATCAAACACTAAACTTGCACCACTAGAATGATGAAAACATTTTAGATGGGCAGCGAACAGGCCAGTTTTTAATGTTGCGGGCTGGGATTGAACTCGAGATGTCCTATCTTGAGTCCACAGCTCTGTCTTAAAGAATCAATCAGCCCACAAGACGGCACTTTCCTGAACAAAGATCTTCGGAGCTCCGTAATACATGCACCAGGGATAGCATTGATCACGAACCTACCGCTACCACCGTATTCCATGGTTTCTACCCGTCCCACAACCCGAGTACGTGCAGTTTATTTGGCTGTTTGATGTGGGTGGTCCCTGGTTCAAAACGTCTCTCATGTAATTCTATATATTTCCCTTCAAAGGGCAACAGACAACCAAACATAAAATATAGTTCGGTGAGGCTTAGCCACATTCAAACATTGTTCGGCCGTACTTTAACCAAGGGAAGATTTTCTTTCTTTTTACTGTGAGCTTCGCGACAGACCTACATGGCAGTCTTTTTTTTTTTTTCTAAATCAAAGATTTCAATCCTATCCTCATTGCACAAGTACAGAATTAGCCATTCCACAGCTGGGCTTACATCAAAGAAAAATCAGTTTTTATCGTACATTTTGGAAAGAGACAGTTTCACTTTCTTTTAATAATGTCATTTCAGTGAAACAATCATATATTCACTTTCACTTTTTTTGATAATTCATTTCAGTGGACATAATCATATGTCACTTTCACTTTTTTGTTGTTGATAATATCATTTCAGTGGAACATAATCATATATTCACTTTCACTTTTGTTGTTGTTGATAATATCATTTCAGTGGAACATAATCATATAGTCACTTTCACTTTTGTTGTTGTTGATAATATCATTTCAGTGGAACATAATCATATATTCACTTTCACTTTTGTTGTTGTTGATAATATCATTTCAGTGGAACAATCATATATTCACTTTCACTTTTGTTGTTGTTGATAATATTTCAGTGGAACATAATCATATAGTCACTTTCACTTTTTTGATAATGTCATTTCAGTGGAACATAATCATATAGTCACTTTCACTTTTGTTGTTGTTGATAATATCATTTCAGTGGAACATAATCATATAGTCACTTTCACTTTTGTTGTTGTTGATAATATCATTTCAGTGGAACATAATCATATAGTCACTTTCAGTTATTTTTAAACAATGTCATTTCAGTGGAACATAATCATATAGTCATTCACTTTTGTTGTTGTTGATATCATTTCAGTGGAACATAATCATATAGTCACTTTCACTTTTGTTGTTGTTGATAATATCATTTCAGTGGAACATAATCATATATTCACTTTCACTTTTGTTGTTGTTGATAATATCATTTCAGTGGAACATAATCATATATTCACTTTCACTTTTGTTGTTGTTGATAATATCATTTCAGTGGAACATAATCAATATATTCACTTTCACTTTTGTTGTTGTTGATAATATCATTTCAGTGGAACATAATCATATATTCACTTCCACTTTTTTGATAATGTCATTTCAGTGGAACTTAATCATATAGTCACTTTGTTTTTTTTAAACAATGTCATTTCAGTGGAACATAATCATATATATATGATCGATTGATAGTTACATGTAGGTAAGTTGACGTGTACGTACACGTTGCTGTGTGTTATAGCTTGTCGAAGTGTTTGTTGTGTTTTTCATTTCATACTCTAACATTTTGACTGCTTAACTCAGCGCTGATGAATATCACATTGATGTTTGTCTTCATACTATTTCATGTATTGTATTATTATTTGTTCAAATTGAATTTTCAATGCTGAATTCGGGTAGCGTATAGAGTGTGCATTATACAGTATAACACCTTTGTGTGTGTACACGCACGCGTGTGTGAGTGTATCGCGCGTGCGTACATTTGTGTGCGTGTATAATACACACACACACATACATACTTGTATACATACATACGTACATACATACATCTATAATACGTACCTACATACATACATACGTACATACATCCATACATCCCAACATACATACATACATATATACATACATATGTACATATATACTCTCTACCACTGTCTCTCAGAAAAACTAAGTGTTTCTCAACCTTCAAACGGCACCTGAAAACCCACCTCTTTCAAACTCATCTAACCTGAAGAGCCTTAGTTTGCAAGTTTGTCATCAGACTAATCTCTCCTGCCTGTATAACAGTATTTTGTATAAGGGCAAGGTGTGTGTGTGCGTGCATGTGTGTGTGTGTGTGTGTGTGTGTGTGTGTGTGTGTGTGTGTGTGTGTGTGCTTGAGTGAGCATGTGTGTGTATCACTGTATGTGTACAGCTGAGGAAGGGATAGGGGAGAAATTGAGTGGGAAAGAGACTGAAATACTTTAAGACACTTTTTCAAATTTTTTGAAAAGTTTGTATATAAATTGTGATGTATGATATGCGAATAGTTCATAATTTGTGAGGAATTTTGATTGTCAAGGTATTAATGCTGTAATACTGAAGTTGTAATGTTTTTCCTGTATATGGATTAGAATTTTTCTGTTTTTATCTTCATTCAAAATATTGATTATAATTTTATGTACAACTATTGCATGCATAAACACACACACACGCATGCAAACATAGCACACGCACACACACACACACACTCTCTCTCTCTCTCTCTCTCTCTCACACACACACACACACACACACATTCTTACAAACACACGCGCACAGCAACGCACACGCACGCACACACACATGTACACACACACGTACGCAAGCACACACACGCAGCAATATATACTCCTAATCATAATTTAAGGGCCACTTCTTCCTTCCTCTCTAATTTTAAGTTGAAATAATTGACAATGTTTAGAATTGATTCTATGTTTTATTTCATCATTTCCACACCTGTTTTGGAAAAAGAAATTAGCACAATGACCCATTAGTGAACAGCACATGCATTTAAAGGAACATCCCCCCCTTTTCAAAAAACAGAAAGTGTCAGATTTGGCCAATCTGTTTTCAATATCGCGTGTGTCCGCCCCGAGCCTGGATGCATGCTTCACAGCGCCGATGCATCGACCCCACAAGGGTACGGAGTGTGTCCTGAGGGATGGCCGCCCACTCGATCTGCAGGATGTCGACCAGCCTGGCCAGGGTGCCCGGTGGGGGGTGGTTGTCCCTGATGCGCCTCCCGAGCACATCCCAGAGGTGTTCAATTGGGTTCAGGTCAGGTGAGCACGCTGGCCAGGCCATACGGACGACTTCATGCTGCTCCAGGAAGTCGGTCACAAGGCGTGCTCGATGCGCAGGTGCATTGTCATCCTGGAAGATGGCGCCTTGACCAATGTCCACAAGCGCAGGCAGTGCCACGGCCGCCAGAACCTCGTCCCGGTACCGGACCCCGTTCAGGATGCCGTCAATGGGGAGCAGGGGGGTCCGGGTACCACGGCTCATGCCACCCCACACCATCACCGACCCGCCGCCGTACCGGTTATGCTCTTGGACAGTGGCGTCAGCGAACCTCTCCCCTTGACGTCGCCACACCCGAGCCCGGCCATCGTTAAAGGTCAGGGTGAACCTGGACTCATCCGAAAACAAGACCCGGGCCCACTGTTGCCTTGTCCAGGTCACGTGCTCCCTGGCCCAGGTCATGCGGCGCACTCTGTTGACCGGTGACAGCACGGGTCGGACGGCCGGTCTCCGTGACCTCAAGTTTGCCTCATGTAGCCGTCTTCTCACCGTGCTGCAGCTGATGTTAGCACCTGTTGCGTCCCTCAGCTGACCCCTCAAGGTCACCGCAGTGGATGCCCTTTCCCTCAGGACGGAGAGGGCAAGGTAGCGGTCTTGCTGTCTTGTCGTTACTCTGGGTCGACCCGTGTGACGCCTTTCCTGGACTGCTCCAGTCTCATTGAAGCGCTCCAGCAGTCTCTGGATTGTGGAATGCGACACTTCAAGTCGTCTAGCAACTTCCCGCTGCGCTAGGCCTTCATCAAGCAGAGCGAGGGCTCTCCCCCGCTGCTCATCCGTCATCCGTCGTCTTGCAAGCATGGTTAAAACGAACCAAGAACGGGTCCTTTTTATCCTCGTCTGCGGGCAACTTTGGCTGGAGTAGTGTTCAAAAAGGGCTTGCCTTGCACGTGCAAAGCGAATTTTGTCGCTACCTTGCCTGCGTCGTCAGAGAGACCCTGCTGAAGATTCGACAATTTCGTGTGGAAATTGTCTTCCTTGGGCCGCCCATTGCAAATCGGCAAATCCCCAAACACGTGCCAAAAGGAAACTGCAATGTTGTCTGAGCTCTTATCCATTCAGTTACGGCAACGAATTGGAGAAAAGAGTAAGAGAAAATAGGTTATTTCTCCTTTCAAAAATTGACTCAAAAACGTTCCTGGCCCTTCAATAATGACGTGTAGTATATAAACACAGTATGCCTCTTTATTCATATGAAAAATCTGTTAATCTTTCTTCATTACATAAGTCAGTGTTTAAATTTTAATATTCTGTGGTTTCTTATGTGTCTTCTTACTTGTATAGCTTTAATGTTTGTTGTTATCTTATTGTGTATGTAATTGTGAACATTTTTTTTATCACCTTTTGCCTTTCTTGCGAAATGTAAAGCGCTGGTGAGCATGTTTTTATATGGAATATGCGCTATACAAATAAACATTATTATTATTATTATTATTATGCATGAAGACAGTATACATGTGCGCACGCACGCACGCACGCACGCACGCACACACGCACACACACACACACACACACCACACACACACACACACACACACACACACACACACACACACACACACACACACACACACACCTTTCATATCGTGCTATTCTCTAGGCTAATTTCGACCGACTTCACGTTATACACTTACAAGACATCGTGAATAACATACAGAAGTACTGATACACAGAACACACAGAATGTAGCAATGACGTATAATCATATTGAAAAGGTTGTCATCAAATGAGATACCATCCTAATGAGATACTAGTCTTCTATTTTGTTTTCCAATCATGACAAAATGAGCAGACGTATACATAGGGCGCATATTTTCGAATAACAAACCGACCTTAACACTCTTCACATCTGAGAAAGGCCACACAACGTCCTTTTTGTGTCTCATCTGCAGTACAAAGGCGAACGTGAAAATGTTCTGAAGATGGTCCATGTATCATGGGATAGATTTCCCTTTGACGGATAATTAACCAGAAGAACAAGAAAATCAATGTAAGCGCGTCTCCAACAAGACAAAACAAAACAAAACAAGCGCAAATTTTCGGCCAACTAGCCTTTGTCAAGCGCGAACGCACGGTCACAGACAAATCACAGACACCAAACAATGGATAATAAAAACGGGACTAAAAACTTCCCTGCCGCCTCGTCCAGTAGGTAAGAGATGGAATGCCCATGTCATCATGAGCAGTAGTAAGAAAAGGGGAGAGGGGAGGCAACTGTGATGTCAAAAGGGAAGTGAGATAAGTTCTGCAATTTTTGAGAAGTGGCCATGCTATATCGGTATAGCCCTGTTCTGAAGAAGGCACAGGGCAAGAGCCAAGAGATAAGGGAGTAGATTGTGCCCGGTGCCAAGAATCTGGTAGGCGTGGGAACAGGAAGAGACATGAAACGGCATGTCTGAATTTTGTTACTCATGGTTTGTCGTTAAGACCATGTGGTTTGCGTGTTCCAAGTTTATTTATGAGGTGGGATTCTCTCTCTTTCCTGTCTATGGTGCTGTTATTGTGTAGAAGCCACAGACCTTTCACTCGGATGTCATTGATTGAGTGGTCTGATTGGTTGAAGTGATTGGGGATAGTTTTATCCCTTTGGTGGCGGATATCAGCAAGTGTTCTTTGAAACGTGTGTCAAGAGTGCGTCCAGTTTCACCAATATACAATTGGGAACATTTAGAGCAGCTGATCAAGTCTGTGACCGTGCGTTCGCGCTTGACAAAGGCTAGTTGGCCGAAAATTTGCGCTTGTTTTGTTTTGTTTTGTCTTGTTGGAGACGCGCTTACATTGATTTTCTTGTTCTTCTGGTTTGTGTTTGCTTGGGCGCGGGCAGTCACTCTTGTTTTGGATAATTAACGCTAGAATTGCTTTAATCATGCATTTATTAAGTCAGGAAAAAAGTAATAATCTTCTCCATGCATAATAAATTGAATGTCGAGCTTGTGGGTTGTCTCAGAAAGGTCCCCAGGTCACAGAAGAGATTTATTTTCATGTACATTATAGGAAGCGTTTCAATCGCGTATTCAACAACCATATAAATAATGCATTTATCAACAGCATAATAAGTCTGAAAAGGCGACCCATTTTTTCCCGCGCGTCTATTTTGGGAAACATAAACAGTTGCACATGAAAGTCTCAGTCCTGTAAAGATTTAGCTTTCGAGCTCAGTTCGGCTTAAGAGAGCACCTTTCCTGTGTGAAAACAGCTCCCATCCTGCTTTACGAAATGTTTCTACTTCCGGTGTTGGAGGGACGCCGCCCTGCCGGCTGACAGAGTGATGTTAGACACACATGCAGAGCGACAACTTTGTGCTGAAGATGGATATTTACCTTGTCTTTTCTTTTTTCTTTTTTTTTCTTCTCTGTATCTCTAAATCCCGGAAATGTTTGTGAAGACAGACTATTGGCCATTCACCCTAACTCCCAATTAATTTGCAGTCGTTTTTGTTAAGATCTTTTTAAAGAGACTTTTCTTCAGTCTGTCTTTTTCTCCCGCTGGACGAAGCAGCAAGGAAGATTTAGTCTTTTCTTGTAATTTTTGTATTTGTTGTTTGTGTTCTTTTGTGATCTTACGTTTACGCTTGACAAAGGCCAGTTGGCTGAAAAGTTGCGCCTGTCTTATCTGACTGTATTAAATACCCGTTCTGATTCTATTTCCGTGTATTTCTACTTCCTGTTTGCTTGAACGCAGGCAGTCACACTTGTTTTGGAGACTTTGCCTCGTCTGTTATGATTCTTATTAGATCATATTTCTTTAAATTGAGTCATAACGCAAAAATTGAACCTTTAAGAGGGCGCCTGTGTTGGACATCAAATCAGCTTCCGGTTCAGCTTCTGTGTGTTGTGATGTCATGCCACAGGGCTGATCGCTTAGACTAGCAGTAGTATCTCCTTCCATTTGAAATACAGCTTACAACGGTTCTTGTCAGATTACATCTTTGATGCACCACCGGCTATACAGCATTGCCCCACGTACTACTTCAGCATAGAACTGTACTCATGTTTCACAGTACCCACACCATGGTGTCCGTGAACCGGGCTTTGCTCCTGCCTGGGTACCTCCCACTTGCTGGGTAAAGGGAGGAAATTTTTCCGGTTTACCAGGTCAACATGTGTGTAGACTTACTAATGCCTAACCCTCTTCGTGTGTACACCTCGCAGAACATCAAACATACACCTAAAAGGTCCTGTAAGTCATGTCCTTGTCTGGTGGCTTATGAAAACTTGAAAACACTTTGCATGCACGCCCACCGGAGACAGAGTAACGCAGAGTCTGCAGCAACACGCCGCCTGCAGAGTGTGGACAAAAACAACGTGCATACACGCATCCCAGAAACATCGGAATGCTTTACGGAGGGAAAAAAGTCTATGTACCAAACCCATCATTGTGATACGTTGTTAATACTAACAGTAAGGGTTATTCTTCACGTGCTAAATCTATGTATCCGTAAGCGCCAATTGATTCAGAATATGAAATAACAGAGTCTGGGGTTTGATTGTGAGGGATTCATTGCAATCGGATAATTCCATAAGCACTTCACCTAATTTGCCAGTAAGTATTTGAGGCTGCGCAAGACTTATGTGCTGGCAAGGATCTGGAAATGGGGAGGAGGTGTGTGTGAGACAGGGACCTGTGAAACGTTAAGCTGGCACCTGCAGAATGATTGGAGCATTAAGATGGGCAACGAACTGGCCAGTTTACTTATTGGAAGCTGGGATGGATGGACAGAAATATAGAATTTTTCACTCGTAGCGGTACTTAGACTGGTTGATGTAGAGGTAGACCTGCCTTCCAGTCTGACTGCACAGGTTGTTTGAGTCTGGCTGGAGTAAACTGTGTGCTTGCGTCCTCAAACCTACCAACTATGAACGGGTATCTGACCCTTTTCAGAGCTGGAGAAGGTAAACCATTGAGGGATTGGGGATGGGCATAATCTGGCACGAGAAAAGCTGAAACCTCTACCATCATGGTACAACTATACATGGGTAAACAGAGATGACATTCTTGGACACAATTAGTACGTCGGTCCGATATACCCACGGAAACATGTTCATAAGATTTCTTTTACTGATAGTGGTATGTGGGAAAATTGTTCTTACCCTGTGTTACCTGAGTCTGTCCATGTAAACGGTTCGTGTTTTTCGAGGGTCGCGCCTTTAAAATTGTAGTAAACCACCTGCTTTCGTCAAGATTGTTGACCAGCTGAAATTATTTCCTGTCTGCTTACTGTTATTTTCCCCGTAATGCATTATGTAATCATTCTGCTGGGCGAGGATTATACAAAGTTGACACACTCATTTCCTGAGATAGTAGCAGGCTTCCTCATAAATAAACATTTCTGCCCTTGAATGTTATTGTGCGCGCTTCCCGCTTTCTCTTTTTTATGTACCACCATAAATGTATTCTGTTCATATATCAGGCAGTTGTGTTTAAACATGTGCACATATTGTTGATGTGATGGTGATAATCATGAAGTTTTTTTTTTTTTTATCTATTACAACCAGCTGTCTTTTCTGTTTGCTTATTTATCTTAAATATTCCTCCTTTTCCCCATAGAACCCGCCTAAGGAACAGCAATATATAAAACAGTCGCTAAAGCATGGTAAACTCTACATCAGGATCCAGATGAGCAACATGATTTAATCTTTTAGAAACATTCTAAATGTTTACAATGTTTGAGTTTTTGTGAGAACGTATATCGATTTGAAATGATTTAAACACTTAGGATGCTTCAAGGAGATCGTGACATGTGCATCTGGGTCTCGAAAGTGAACCAGAACTACATCTTAAATTCACTTATAACCTGTTACCAATTAACAAGGTTATCTCGAGGAAGAGGCTCAAACGCCCTTCCATAAACACAGAATTCAAAACTCACCTCTCTGAAGAGTCACAAAATCATACTGGTAACACCAGAAGTTTTTCTGCGACTCCCTCATAGAAATTTGAACAGCACGGAACAGCACAAACTGGTACAGACGCCACATCACCCTTGCCAAGTACACTCAACTGGACTACAGGGTGAACATAGAATACATAGACTACATAGACTAATCTCGAAAGTGAACCAGAACTACATCTTAAATTCACTTATAACCTGTTACCGAGTAACAAGGTTATCTCGGAGGAAAGAAAGAAAGAAAAGAAAAAAAAAAAAAGAAAAGAACTAACACCCTTCCCGAAACACAGACACCCAACAACTGACCAGAAATTTTCAAACCAGTATCACGAGAACTCAGAATCAGACCTGAGCTCAGGTTGGCCCCACAATCCACTGAATCCGCCTAAAAAGCGTGATTCACAGGTCCAACAGAAACAGAGTGATTCGCCCCTT
>CM060309.1:78966533-78984033 GCA_030674185.1 Monoplex corrugatus | reverse complement strand
AAACTTGGGTCTTTGGAAATGTTTGCAATGTTGTCAGTTTATTGGGGTTTTTTTTTCCTGTCATCACCGCCATCTGTTCCCTCAACATTTCCTTGGAGGATTGATTTAGCAAGGCCATTGGGTCTTGTCGTATGGCCATAAAAGAGTTGTTTTCTTTTGTTTTCTTTTCTTAACTGGTGTCAACAGATCTTCACGTGGTTTACTATGCTGCTTGATGGTTTGGCACACTTGGTTCGTTGGTGATATGATCAGTGTGTCTGATGCTTAGAATCTTGCGATAACAGCTCATTTCCATGGCTTGGGTTGTCAAACAGCGTGTCTTGGGCAAGCCGCACATGGCACAGACCCATCCCACCCCAGGTCAGCTTTTTGTTGTTGGGTTCACTCCCCACAAGCGGCAGGTGCTAACGGTTGACATGGTTACCAGTAGCCGAGGACGACCTCTGACCTGACATTAACTTGTTGACATGTTCTGATTCAGTATACGCAAAACGCAATCTACCAACATAGGAGCCGGGCAGAGCGAACAACCCGGACAGGAGCTTTCACCAAGTCCTGTCAAAGACAGCCCCCACAAACCACTCTGACATGACTTTGCCTCAGGCAAAGGAACTGACGGAAGAAACCAAAACTGAAGTCATCGTGAGATCAAGGCATTATGTGCCACACAATCGGGGATAATTTCTCAATGTTACGATAATCTTGATGGTAATGATGATGCTATGAAGTTCATTGTAGATTGAGTTTGCGTGACAGAAGTGTTCCAGTTTCTTGACTTCATTTGTATAAATGTTTTATCAGAGTTGCGGACCCCTGAAGGACGAGGTCACGGAATACTTTCAAACAGAGAGAGATTAATTCCGCTGACATTTAAGTGCGTAAAACCAGCTTATATGAAAATGTTATGGAGGGCAAGGGCACTTAGTGCTACGATAATTAAATGCGTAAAACCCTAGCTTAAAATTCTTTTTTATTTTTTCTATTTTAGGAAGAGGAGTCAGAACAAAATATTAAATGAGTGGACGTAATTATTTCAAGCGTGGTGCCAGCCAGTCGAGTGTTGTAAATAGACATTGAAGTGATGCATGTTTATGCCCCCTTCAAAGACCCCTCAGCATGTTCAGTGGCGTCACAGCCGGGTGTAGTTAGTGGGATGTCGCGCAGTTAAGCACACAGTGACGTCCCCTTTCTCACATCCCCTTTCGCTTGTCCCCCTTTCAGGCCCCCTGCCCTTTTCCCTTCTGTCGCTAGTTTTACTGCAACTGGGTTACCCTGAATAAACAATTTATCATACACGTGCGAGCGCGCGAGCAAACACACACGCAGACATGGTTTGTGTGTGTGTGTGTTGTGTGTGTGTGTGTGTGTGTGTGTGTGTGTGTGTGTGTGTGTGTGTGTGTGTGTGTGTGTGTTGTGTGTGTGTGTGTGTGTGTGTGTGTGTGTGTGTGTGTGTGTTGTGTGTGTGTGTGTGTGTGTGTGTGTGTGTGTGTGTGTGTGTGTAGTGTTTGTCTGTGTCTGTGTGTGTGTAGATATTGTCAAAGGAGAGTGTTTTTTCTCCATGACTCGTGAACTGGACATGTTAGTTTTATTGTTTATGATTGCTCCCTTACCATCATATTGAGGACATGTTAGTTTTATTGTTTATGATTGCTCCCTTACCATCATATTGTGGACATGTTAGTTTTATTGTTTATGATTGCTCCCTTACCATCATATTGTGGACATGTTAGTTTTATTGTTTATGATTGCTCCCTTACCATCATATTGTGGACATGTTAGTTTTATTGTTTATGATTGCTCCCTTACCATCATATTGTGGACATGTTAGTTTTATTGTTTATGATTGCTCCCTTACCATCATATTGTGGACATGTTAGTTTTATTGTTTATGATTGCTCCCTTACCATCATATTGTGGACATGTTAGTTTTATTGTTTATGATTGCTCCCTTACCATCATATTGAGGACATGTTAGTTTTATTGTTTATGATTGCTCCCTTACCATCATATTGTGGACATGTTAGTTTTATTGTTTATGATTGCTCCCTTACCATCATATTGTGGACATGTTAGTTTTATTGTTTATGATTGCTCCCTTACCATCATATTGAGGACATGTTAGTTTTATTGTTTATGATTGCTCCCTTACCATCATATTGTTGACATGTTAGTTTTATTCTTTATGATTGCTCCCTTACCATCATATTGTGGACATGTTAGTTTTATTGTTTATGATTGCTCCCTTACCATCGTATTGTTGTAGTTCATCTGTTTCCATCATAGCGGTACGCGCTAGAGGTTGACATGTATTTGCTTCACGTCAGTCTGCCTTTGTCTCTCAAGCTGTTGTGAAGCGCTCAGAGCTGTTGTGAGACAAGGGACCGTATAAGTAGTCATTAATAGCATCATGAAAAACGACTTTTTTTGTGGCCCGGCGGCACAGTTGTTAGAACACCATGCTCATATTGCAAGGGTTGAGGGTTCAACCCTAGGGCAGGCCACATTTTTCCCTTGCCAACGCACTGGGACCCAGGGCACCAATGCCTCATGATAGGCAGAAGAGTGGCAGAATGGTTTAGACGTTCGCCTGCCAATAACTTAACTCGAGATTCCAGAGTTCTCTCCCCGTAGAGACCTCGACTTTTCTCCTCAGTTTGACCGGAAAATCGAACTGAACGTCTAGTCCTTCGGAAGGGAACGAAAAACGTGTCGGACCCGTGTACCTTCTGGCTGCGCAAGCTAAAGATCCCACAGCAGTTGACAATCGTAAAGAGCAGGGCATTACTCGGCTGCCTTGGTATAAAACATTAGAAAGATAGGTTGATTTCCCAGGTCCCACCCCTTCAAGACCAATTAGCCTTCTTGCCTTTCTGAAGTCTTCGTTAAAAAAAATATGAATATGAATTTGAAGCGAGGGAGAGGGGATGGGCGCCGCTCTCGTGGTGCTGGCCCCGGGAAAAGTTGAGGTCTCTGCCACCTCACTTCCCTACGACCCCACAGCTATGGAAGTAACTAGGTAGGGACTCAGGACCTGGTCAGCTCATGAGTTTATGTGCAGGCCTAAGGTTTGTGCCGTGATCATTCTGGATCTTCCCCATCACACAGAACCTGTGACGTTAGAGCATATGGAATCCATTCCCAGCGCGGAGACGTCATCTTGAGAAATTCAAAGTGAAACTGAAACTGCACTGGGCTTATATACAAGCACAGTCAAGGCTTTTGCAATGATCATCCTGGGTCTTCTCCATCACGTGGCATCAGTGGCCCCAGTGCACTTTATGGAAGTTAATAAAGTCTGTTTCCAGCGTGGACACGTTATCTTGAGAAATTGAAATTGTAAAACGAAATCACCAGTTAAAAATGGAGGTTAATAAGAAAGAACAAACCGAAAAAAGACACACAACACACAGAGACCGATGAAATAAAAAAAAAGTAACAAAAGGACGAATAGACTAGAAAACGAAGAAAGAAAAATGGAAGAAAACGGGGAGAAAAATGGTGAGAGAATATATGACGAGAATGTAACAGGTTGTGAAGGCAAGGTGTAGTCAGCTGTCCACCCCTCCGACAGCTTCAGGTGTATAGAAAGGTGTACAAAGAGCGGCAGGAGAACAGGTGAGAGAGCGTGACATGAGAGTGTCGACAGTTGTGGGTCAAGTATGTTCTGACACATTCCTCCATCCTTCACACCAGCCCCGCTACGGGTGGGCACACTCTCCTTATTTATTAACACCGCCATTGCTGAATTATTATTTAATCGTAAAGAGACATATTTATCTAGAAATCTTATTTACTTTCGGTCAGCCAATATAGACGATTGAGACGTTTTGACACTTGACACTTGAGAGAGACAGAGAGAGATAGATAGAGAGAGAGAGATGGAGGGAGGGAGGGATGGAGGGAGAGAAGAGTTCAGATGGTTTATTCATATAACAGGCCATTGCCCCTCATAAAGGGAAGAAAAAATATAACCAGCATGATTACTTAATATCGTGTGAAAAAGAAACGCCCGAGGAGCTAGATGGGACCCAGAGCACCAATGCCTCACCACTCTCGAGACACTCACCTCCCTACTCCCGACGCCACATGGTAACCATTTCACCGAACATAGAGGGGTTGTTCATGCGCTGCATGACCCATTCGGACACAGTCATCAGTTGTTTCCTTGTTTACATAGCGAAGGGCAAAGTTGGGAGATGACAAACCCGGAACACAGCCACACAATGCGCACTAACTGATCCAGCCCAGCTACAGGACCAAGACAAAAAAAGGAAGAGCCGTCTCTCGCCGTATTCTGGCCTTCAGAACTCATTGGGAAGCCTACTCAGGCATCAGCTCGCATGGCTGCCAGGTCTTCTCCTTTTACTATAGTTTTGACACTTACCTGTCGAAAGCTTCCAACTTTGCATAACCACAACCACAACGAGCGTGCGTAGGGCCACAAAATTTGCTGGGCATAATGCTGCAGACACAGCCCATTTTGCTTTGCAGCTAGTTCTGACATGCCCCCAAAGTGATCCCAAGTTTGTCGTCTTTCCGAGTCGTCATCAGGTCTTTCCAAGCAGTCATCAGGTCTTTCAGCAGTCATCGCCTGATACCCTGAAGCCAGCAGCCAAGCCGCAAGTCAAAGTGACCAAGAAATATGCAAGGGTACTGGATGGAACCCAGAACACCGATGTCTCACCACTCTCCAGACAATCACCTCCCAGCTCTCGACTCCACATCCAGTAGCCATTTCACCAAGAAAAGGAGGGGTTGGGGGCTATCTTTGCGTTGCATGACTCACTTGGATTGAGTCGTCACTTACCTTGTTTACAAACCGAATGACAAAGTGGGGAGATGACAACCCCCAGCACATAGCCACAAAAACACGCACCGCACCACGAGAAAATGGAGGAGCCCTTTTTCACTTTACTCTGGGTCTTCATCACTCTACTAGGCAGCCTACACAATCGCCAGCTTGCATAGCTGCCAGCTCTTTTGCCTTTACCATCAAAGTGAACTAAAAACAACCGAGGATGCTGGATGGGACCCAGAGCATCAATGCCTCACCAGTCTCTGGACAATTACCTGCCAGCAAATATATAAGCAGCATGATCATTAGACATCGTGAAAATCACATCAGTATAAACATAGCTTGTATTTCATGATACAGCGATAGATTTAATGTTTAATGCCTGGTACAAAATAAAGAGACAAATTCATAATTTTGCTCGCATGTTTGAAAGTCATAAGCACACTACTAAGTCGAAACCGGTTTGGGAATTTATGTAGAAAAAAATTAACGACAGGTAGATCAAGAAATGCAGAATGAACAAACATACTGGCTGAACAAAAGTAAATAAGATTTCTTGCATACTGCAACATGATATAATTAAATAAAATAATTACAATATTTTTTATATAGCGCAAAATCTTGATAAAATCAAATCTAAGCGCTGAAACAGACACACACGCACGCACGCACACAGCACCACCACGCACGCACGACACACACAACGCACACAACACACAACACACACAACACACACACACACACACACACACACACACACACACACCACACACACACACACACACACACACGCACACGGCTATAAATGGGGAGAAAGAATAAAAGCAATGGAAAATTATAGAGAGCATATTATATACAATTATATATTACAATGTGATTCCCCTCCGAGTGGAGACAGGCTGCAGAGGGGATTGAGTGAGGTCAGGATTTTATGCAGAGGAGAAAAGGTGAGTTTTGAGAGCGGACTTGAAGGAGACAAAAGTAGGTTGCTGACGGACTGAGAGAGGAAGTTTGTTCCAGGAGAGTGGACCAGAAACAGAGAAGGCTCGTGGACCATAGGTATTGAGCTTAGTGCGTGGAAAGCGAAAAGTCAGAGGATCGGAGGCAGAGCGGAGGGTGCGTGAGGGAACATAGATCTCAAGTAGGCTTGACAGGTAATCGGGGCTGCGTTATTGAGGCTTTTGTAGCACATGGTGTCTAGTTTGTACTGTATGCGCTTTGATACAGAGAGCCAGTGAAGTTGTGCCAGGAGAGGAGATATGTGGTCAGCTTTTTTCTTTTTGAGTACAAGGCGTACAGCATTGTTTTGAATGCGCTGTAGGATGTGAATGGTGGAGGCAGGAAGACCAGACAGGAGTGAATTGCAATAGTCAATGCGAGACATTATGAAGGAGAGAACGAGTTTTGCAGTTGTTTCGACAGAGAGATACTTCCTGATCAGGCTTATACGATGGAGGTGATAGTAGCAAGATCTGGCAGTTTGAGAAACAAAGTTGTTCATAGAGAGGGTAGAATCAATGCAGACACCAAGGTTTTTAGCTGAATCAGAAATTGGGACTGATGTGTTACATAATGGGAGAGAAAGAGGAGGCAGCTGAGAAAGTTTCTGACGGGTGCCAATGAGGATAGCTTCTGTCTTGTCGTCGTTAAGCTGATGTTTATTGTATGTCATCCAGTTCTTAATGTCCGAGCAACACTCAGTGGTGCGAGTCAAAGGCGCTGTATATTGTCAGGTGAGTCACTGTCTTGAAGTTGGGTGTCATCAGCATAGAAGTGGTGTTTTATAGAGTGGAGTTGATGATGGTGGACAGGGGGGAGGTGTAAAGAGTGAAAAGAACAGGGCCAAGGACAGATCCTTGTGGAACACCACAGGTCAGGTTGCAGGTTGAGAGTAAGTGCCATTGATGAGAACAGTTTGTTTTCTGTTTGATAGATATGAAGTAAACCAAGAGAGAGCAATGTCAGAGATGCCAAAAGTATGATGAAGTCTAGAAAGGAGAATACCATGATCAATGGTATCAAAGGCTGCAGACAGATCAAGGAGTGTGAGGAGAGAGACTTTGCCAGTATCAGTTGCAAGGAGGAGATTGTTGAGAATTTGTAGCAGGGCAGTTTCAGTGCTATGGCAGTGGCGGTAGGCTGACTGGAAAGGATTGAGGAGATTGTTGGCAGACAGGTGAGAGTTCAGCTGGTTGAGGACAACTTTTTCGAGGAGTTTTGACAAGAAAGAGAGATTAGAGATAGGCCGGTAATTTTTCAGTTCATTTGGGTCTAATTGTATTTCTTGAGGAGAGGGTGAACAATAGCAGACTTGAAAGAATCTGGGACAGTTCCAGTTTGGAGAGAAGTGTTGATGATGTCAGTGATGAATTGGAGGAGAGTAGGGAGACAGTCAGAGTAGAGAGAACCTGGAAGAGGATCCAGTTCGCAGGTTTTGAACGACATGGATCTGATTGTGTTGAGAATTTCTTCTTGTGAGACTGGGGTAAAAGTAGTAAGAGGTGTGCCAGAGAAGGAAGGGTCAGGTGGGCATGGTTGACAGGGTGTCCTGTCAAGCCTGTCACGAAGAGTTTGTATTTTGGTGGTGAAATACTTGGAGAATACAGATGGGAGTTCTTCATTTGTGTGATTTGTTGGGAGAGGTAAATCTTTTCGTGTGCCAAGGAGATGATTCATGGTTGTAAAGAGTTCTTTTGAAGAAGAGGCATTCAGGATTTTGGTTTGGAAATAGCTTGTTTTTGCAGATGCAATGAGGGTGGATACTTTTGTTTTAGAGGCTTGGAAAAGTTGCCTATGTACAATGAGTTTGGATTTGCGCCAGCGGCGCTCTGCTCTGCGGCGGGCACGTTTTGCACAGGCAATCTCATGAGTGAGCCAAGGGGTAGGGGGGCGGTCAGGTAAAAGACGGGTTGTGGCTGGAGCATGAGTGTCCAGAAGATGGTGGAGAGTAGTATAGAATTCATCGGCAAGGTTATGTGACTTTTCAGAAAGGAGACGGAAGGCATCAGATGAAAATGTGGAGAGGTCGATAGATTTGAGATTGCGTCGAGTCACTGTGCGCGTGGTACGGGAAGGAGGAGAAATGTCAAGAGAACAGAGAATTGCAGAGTGGTGAGATGGAAGGGCTGAAGTTAGACGGGTAGAAAGAACTAAGCAGTTGTCAGTAGCTGAATTGTGGTGATCACGAGAAATGATCCAGTCAAGAATGTGACCTTTTTGATGGGTTGGTTCAGAAATGTGTTGAGTCATATTGTGATTGGACAGAGAGTTGATGATATGTCTTGTGTCATAACGGTGAGTGTTGTCATAGTGGACATTGATGTCACCTAGAATGATGAGATTTCCAGGTAAGAGGCAGTAGTAGTCAAGTAGTTGGTCAAAGTCAGAGAGAAACATGGATGTGGTGAGCTTGTTGGCAGAGCTAGGTGGAGGTCGATAGACACAGGAGAAGGTGATGGGGTGATGGGTGGATTGGAAGGATACTTCAACGTGCTCGAAAGAAGGATGGGAGAAAGGCAGAGACTGCGAGAAAGATAGGCGGGAATGGAGTGAGTCGTTGTAGAGGATGGCGATACCACCCACCTCGGGATGAGCGATGGAAAGAAGCAAGCCTGTAACCACTCGGAGTGAGACTCGCATGTATAGGTTCATGACCAAGGCTGTAATATCTCTAAAACACAGATAAATTACATACAACATCATATGCAGTTGATGATATCAATAGAGTAACGAAGGTTGCCTTTACATCTAATACTTGGGGCAGATAATTTCTATCGAATATTTTGGGCTGCTGTGATAATTACACAGCTACAGCCCAAGAAGCGCATTTCATCTTCTTTCGAGTTTTCACATAATGAACACAATGAATCGTGAGAGAGAAAGAAAGAGAGAGAGAGAGAGAGACAAAGAGAGTCAGAGCATCATAACTGGAGTGGACGCAGGGGGTGAGGTGGGGGACTGATGGCATGCACCAGCAGACAGATCTTCAGTCCCTGTCTGTATTCAGGCATGGTGAGATTTGTTGTACCTCTGATATTTGCCACCTTGCTCTTCTTCTGCCGACCTCGGCAATGGCCTGGTTCCACTGTATCCTAAAGAATGGCCTTAGACTCCGTTATGACGGGTGACGTGACCAAACCACGTAAGCTTACGTCGTGTTACTGTTGCAAAAAAAACAACAATTCTGTGGACCCACCAAGATGCTGTTGTGTTCTGCATGTAATCATTGTTCGCATATTTGTTAAGAACTTGCCAGCTCATAGGGCTTATGATGGAGGCTTATGGTTTATACCATGATTAATTTGGATCTTCTTCATCACATGATATCAATGATGTCAGTGCATATGTTCGAGCGTGGAGAGCTGTCTTGAGAAACCGATACTGGAATTATGTTGGAGATAGGAGATGAAAACTATTTCCACAGGCGCCTGGTCTCAAGGGCCGGCCTCAATCCTTTGCTCCGAGTCAGCAAGCACTGGTCACAATTTCACATCTGAAGTGAATGATGCGGCTTTTCACTGACTCAAACAAGTCTGTTGCAGAGTTGTTGGTGCTGTTTCTTCATATCTTGTTAAGCCTGACCGTTGCTTTTATGATACTGATACGTATTCGGCCATCTTTGATCAGGGTAGATCCCAAAGACTTCAAATGGTTGATTTCTTTTGGATTCTGTCCGTTCGTATAACTGTTCGCCTTGCCGTAGATTGTACTGTTGAGAAAGGAATTTCATCATCATCATCATCATCATCATATCATCATCATCATCATCATCATCATCATCATCATCATGCGCCCTGCCGTATGGCGTTTGCAATCATGGCCCTCCATATGCATCTATCCCTTGTCGCTGCAAGCACATCTTCCACCCTGTCTGTCCCCAGCCACCCTGCAAGTCCATCCAATGTTTTCTTCCTAGGTCTATCCGGCGTTCTCTTTCCCTCAGCTTTCCTGTTGTGACCAGGGGCTCTAATTTAGGTTATGATATTACCTAATTCTTCTACTAGTTCTGTCTGGCTAATTGACATAGCACACAGTTCGTGATTCACGCTGCTTTCTCAGAACTGCCTTCCTTCTGTGTTGATGTGGGTTTCAGTATTTCGTCAGAAAACGTTGGCACAAGACAAAACGTGTTTCTACTAGGCGCCATTAGTGTTTTAGAATTACGGACTTGGATTTATACCGATGGATATTTGTGAGTTTTATTTGACAATGTCTGCCGTGACTATACAGTCCTATGAAGAAGTGGCAATCCATACCACAGTATGCATGGAGTTCTGAACGTGCCTCTTATCTGTCAGCTGCCTCAGATTCTCCTCAAACTTCGACTTTTTTGTCTGCCCTTTTAATCTCTATTTTCCCTGTTTTTCTTTCATACAATTATATTGATGTATTTACCCTTTACTGATGTGACACTCAGTACCGCTCATTCTCACTCACAGTACGGAACAAACTGTGTGGTGGTCTAATTATTTCACAGTCTACATACTCCGTCTGCAGTGTGTGTGTGTGTGTGTGTGTGTGTGTGTGTGTGTGTGTGTGTGTGTGTGTGTGTGTGTGTGTGTGTGTGTGTGTGTGTGCGTGCGTGTGTATGTGTGTGTGTGTGTTTTGATGTGTTTGGGTGTGTGTTTGTGTTGTGTGTGTGTGTGTGTGCGTGCGTGCGTGTGCTGTGTGTGTGTGTGTGTGTGTGTGTGTGTGTGTGTGTGTGCGCGCGCGCGCGCGTTGTGTGTACACAGTACACAGTTTAATTGTGTTGACCTATTATTTCTGTCCCGTTTCCCACGCAATTTAATGTTCACATACGCTGGGGCATTTTCTTCAGAATGCAGTGATGTTGAGGAATATGGGATGATAATCATGATGCTATGGGTTTCCATTCTGAATGGAGACTAAGAGACTGGACATTTTCATATTTTCAAATATTATGTTTATGTCCTGGCGTCAAGCTGGTCCAAGAAATACAGATACCTGCAGTGTTGGTCAGGAAATTTGAGTAACACCGTCAGTGACGTATCTGTGATATGGATGAGACTCAATTCGTGTGGTCATTATCTTTCCATAGCACGCTTAACTCTGAGTAGGGCCTTTGGGGTCGAAACATCCCACAATGATTTTGATAGGACTGATGGGGTTTAACCCACAATCTTGTGGTCATTGATCCGTTGTGATAACCACTTCACACGGCTACAGGTTGGTTTTTGTTGTTTTTTCCCCCTTATCGCAGCCTGACACGGATGTAAAAGAGAGATGAAGCCTATATCTACTATCATAGAATGTCTGTGTGTTAGCCTCAACCAGTCACAGCGGTACAATGTAACCTGTCTTGTGCTGTGTGATCAAGAAAGTTGAGCAACGACTCCAAAGACCTAGTTATGATGTGGGTAATTGGACCATGTGTTCCCAATCTTTCCAACTAAGCCACATTCAGCTCTGTAGAAATTCATCACCCAAACCTGTCAGTGCATTACGGTCGATGTCAACTACGACATTTCAGTTTTGTTCATCGTTATCTTTCAACTTCAGCAGCAACTTTACTCGCGACTTCTCTTATCTTTTCTCGTATCGATAAATGTAATTCTCTGCTCTCTGGTTTGCCTGCTTCTTCTGTTGCATGCCTCCAAGGTATTCAGAATTCTGCGGCCTGTATTGCCCTTCGTAAGAAGAAGCATAATCATATCACACACACACCCCTTGCTTCATTTTCTCTATTGGCTGCCTGTTTCTCAAAGAATTTCATACAAAATCAGCACATTGTGCTACTAGCGTATCAATGGTACTAGATCTGTTTATCTCTGTAACCATCTCTAAATGCACACTACCTATCCGACTTCTTTGTTCTGTTTCTGATACTACTTGTTTACAATTCCTCGATACAGACGTTCTACAGTCCCATCAGTCGCCACTGTTTTTGCGTGTTGGGTCCATACAACTGGAACGAGCTTTCCCCGTCAATTCGACAGCCACATACCGTCTTCCTTCAAGTCTAATATAAAGACATACCTCAGTTAATCACCCAGTCAACATAAGTTAAGTATCAACATATTAGTTCACTATCATATTCGTCTTGATTTCAATGCTGAAAAAAAAAAAAACACGAAAGTAACAATGCTGCAGCGTCAGTTTCAACTCGGGCGGCACCGCTCTTTTTTCGACCCGTTATGGCAATGGGAGAATTGTTGTGTGCTTACGTCACCATAGTATCGTCATCAATCCTTGTCCTGTTACGTGTACACACAACTTGTTGGCTGTCAGGGAGCGATTAGCATTTTGTGTTGGCGCTGTAGACGTTGGTTGGTTGCCGTGTTGGGGCTGGCTGCCGCTTCTTCACCAGCACACTGACTCACACAGGCGCTACGGTAAATAAAGCAATAAAGTCACTTTGATGCTGAGCTTCATAAAACCAGGAATGTGAATGATGGTGGAGTCAGCTGTCCAAAAATGACGAAAGAGTCACGCATGCACAAACACGCACTTGTGTATTTACTTTACACTCACACACACACACACGTACGTTACCAACGTTCGCTTACAAAGACAGGCGAACCTATCTCTATCAGTTCAGCATGACTTGTTTGCCACATTTGCCATTTTCATTTGATACAGATACATTATTATGCCCGTCCATGTGTGTGTATACGCTTTTTACCACATATAATTCGATATAGAACGACTCTTTTGCTGTTATGTAATTATAGAAAAAAGGATTCTAATTTGAAACATTTAACACAAATGAGTACGAATTTCTTACTTTTTTGGGGTGGACAATAGCAGGAAACAGAAGCACTACTACATGTATGTGTGTGACAGAGAAGATGATAACTTGGGTTAAGGTCATACGTCCAACATGCTTGAGTGTACCCCAGCTCAACATCCTCTGTGTGGTGTGTGTGTTGTGTGTGTGTGTGGTGTGTGTGTGTGAGTGTGTGTTGTGTGTGTGTGAGTGTGTGTTGTGTGTGTGTGTGTGTGTGTGTGTGTTGACAGAGGGACGATGACGGCTTGGGTCAGAGGACATATGCCCTACTCCCCTTCTCTCTTTTCCTCCCAGTTTGCATCTGCTTTATGCTTTGGAGATTTGGTCATTGTGTGGTTTGTGATTGTTTTGGTGAATGATGAGAATGCGCGCCTTGCTTTGATTCTTGAATCAGATTTGGCACCTAATCAATAAATTCTTCCTCTTCTCCTTCTTTTTCTTCTTCTTTTATTATTGTTTTTTATCATCATCATCATCGTCATCATCATCGTCATAACCATCATCACCATCATCATCATCATGTTTTTTTTATCATCACATCATCATCATCGTCATAACCATCATCACCATCACCATCATCATCATCATCATCATTATCATTATTATTTCACCATTATTCCACTAATCTCCAGAGATTTGGTGTGGTACCACAGAAAGTTCGTCTTGATACAAAATCATGGGTGGCCCGTTTAGATGATAGGATGATCCTCGAGGATGATCAAGATCTTCGACAACCCATCGCGGCTGTAGTGCCCCCGTGCATGAAAGAGATTATAGTGAAATTGTCATTGCACAGCGATAAAACCACTCTTTTGGTTTGCGAACTGGATCCCCAGTGGTATGGTACTTACCTCTGAGATGCCGCAAAGTCTTCTATTTTCTCTCTATTTTGTGTATTTGTTTTTGTTCTCGTTTGTCTACACTTGACAACATAGAGTTGACGAAAATTTACAAGTGTCTCGTTTTGTTATATCAAAGGGCGTTCTGATTCTATTTTCGTGTTTTTCTGGGTCCTGTTTGCTTGAACGCGGGCAGTCACTTTGATTTAGAAGTTATCAAAAGATTTTGTATCCTGCCAACATTTTTTCCTTGTATGTGTTCAAAGGACACGACCAGGCTCTAAGTACCAAAGGGAAACAATTCACGGTTCTGTGATGTTGCCTAAGTGTCAGGGCGATGTGAGACGCTTCTCTCTGTTCTGTCTGTCTCTCTCTCTGTGTCTGTCTGTCTCCTCTGTCGTTCCTCTTCTCTCTCTCTGTCTGTCTGCCTGTCTATCTCTCTGTTTTGTCTCACTCTCTCTCTTTCTCTGTCTTGTCTCGTTCTCATTCTCTCTAGAGAGAATGACAGACAGACAGACAGAAGAGAGAGAGAGAGATCTCTCTTCTGTCGTCTGTCATTCTCTCTGTCACTCTTTGTGTCTGCTTCTCTCTTCCGCTGTCTCTCTCCCTCCCTCCCCTCTCCCTTTCTCTGTCCTCTTTGTGTCTGTTTCTCTCTTTCTCTGTCTCTCTCTCACTCTCTGTCTCTCTCTCTCTCACTGTCTCTGTCTCTCTGTATGTCTGTCTGTCTCTCTCGTGTTCTGTCTCACTCTCTCTCTCCTCTCTGTCTCATTCTCATCTCTCTCTCTCTCTCTCCTCTCTGTCTGTCTGTCTCTCACTCTCTCTGACTGACCCGTTGTTGTGTGTGTGTGTCTCTCCCCCCCCCCCCTCTCTCTCTCTCTCTTCTCTCACGCAATATTGCTGTTAACGCCTGATGGCGCTCAGAATAACTGCAATGACCCCAAGGTGTTGACATCACACAGCCTTTCGGTTGTGCTACCCTTTCAGCTTCAAACGCCTGGCTGCACTGAAACGGGTGAACTGCGCGTCTGGCTTCGGTTTGAGGCCAATTATCACACACTTGCGCCGCGGCCGTTAAAAACGGTAGATCTGGTCTCAGTTTCAAATGGTCTGTCTTTCTATGTTCTGTCTCTCTCTTTCTGTCTGTGTCTGTCTGTGAATTCGTCTGTCTTTCTGTCTGTCTGTGTCCTGTCTGTCTGTCTCTGTCTGTCTGTCTGTCTGTCTCTTCTCTCTCTCTCCTCTCACACACACACACACACACACATACATACACACACACACACACACACACACACACACACACACACACACACACACACACTGAAACGTGCGTTGAGACATAGTCGGTTTCTCCACTCGTACATACACACGTCATGAATTTGGAATGCAGAACTGATGTAGTATACATCCAACCACTGACAGGCTCCAGGCTCGAATCTTGGGCAACAGACCTACAGGTTGATGAAACCACCGGCATGACAACTATGGAACACTGTAAATTGTTTGTACGAATATTGTTTGACAAACCCTTCCTCTCCCATCGGAATCTTGGGAACGCTGTCAGTCCGTGATTGATTTGATTTGGCTCAGTTGTTACGTCGACATCCCCGTCAGATGACATGGCCTACGGGGATAACCATTCCATGGAAGTAGGGGAAGTGGGACCTATCTAATCCTACACTGACACCACCAGAACAACAATGATGGGACAGTGAGAAGACCAGTTTTACTGTAGCGCACCCCGGGATTCGAACCCACAACCATTAGCATGTGAATCCGACGCTAAACCAACTGAGCTATTGAGGCCCGCTTTAGTCCCTGCAGCCTCCCATCCTGCCTTCACATTAAAGCCATGTTTGTAGCCATCCATTCCAAATAACTCCAGATACCTCCTCTTTTGCCGTCCAATTATGCTACCTGTTGAACGTCCATATGAACTGCAAGTTCAAGCTGACACCTTCACCAGCCTGACCCTGCAGTCAAGAAGACCAGAATGCTTAACATATATGTAGCGATGTCGCCTCTTATCAAGTGGAGTGACAGGAGACATGGTTGACTGTCATTCCCTATACACCAAGCTGCATGGCAGTTGGCATGAACTGGGGCGGGGGGGGGGGGGGAGGCGACATTCATCGCCAGATGTGGCTTGACCATGCAGACGGTGGACGAAGTAAGAAGGCCATCCAATTTCAGTACAGTCTGTTCAAACACCCAATGATACCCCCGTCACCCACCCTCGGAAATCGACATTCATACTGCTTATAGCTCAGCTTACCACTTTGGCCATATTAGGGCTAACACTCTACATTAAAAACAACTCCCAACACTGATTAAAAAGCCAATATTTAAAACAAATCGAGCACACAGTTAGTCCTTTTCACGTCTGAAATGCTGTAAAAATGTGTCTTTACCTATGGTCGTAGAAGAATCAGATTTGATCTTTCATAAAAACATGAAAATTATGTCTGGAGGAACATCTCCGAAGAGGTTCTTTAAGGAGTCTGCTATACAGTGCTTATGTTTCACATCGTGCAGGCCCCAGCATTCAATAAGATGTGGGATCTTCACAGACGGTTTCCCTAGTCCCCTCATCAAATGGACCCAGCCTGGAGATCCTTGTCAACCAGGATGATTCTGCCCATCAATCGCATACACTCTCCTTCCAGACCTTCTCCCTTGAGCACTCATCCAGGACCACTGTACATGCTGACTTTCTTGTATGAATAAGATCGGCACACCAACTTCTAGTTGTTGTTGTTGTTGTTATTGTTGTTAATGTTGTTGTTGTTTTCATAATCAATTTTTGTGTAGCGCTATTCTCCAAAGACAAAATTTGGACTCGCTGTGCATTACACAACAGTCAGACTTTTTAGTGGAGAATAGAGAAATCAAAGTGTTACACGAGCTGACCACACTCTGCTATGTTATGATACCGTCAACATGTTTGATGGGCATGCATGCTGGGTGTTTTTAATGTTTCTATAAGCCACCAGAAAATGGTGTAACTTAAAAGATCTATAATGTGCATATTTGATAGTTTGCATGTATATGTTCACGAAGGGTGTTTAAGCTCTGGCAATTCTACGATCATGTTGACTTAGTTACACGAGCTGACACCGTCAGCATCTTTGATGGGCATGCATGCTGGGTGTTTTTATGTTTCTACAATTCACCAGAAAATGATATAACTTAAGGATCGATAACGTGCCTATTTGATATTTAGCATGTATATGTACACGAAGGGTGTTTAAGCTCTGGCAACTACGCAAACATGTCGACTTAGGAGATTGGAAAAATTTCCACCCTTTACTGCCTGGCGGATGAGTGTAGGGAGATCTAGTCCAGGATCTTCTGTCTGGAAGTCCGACGTGTAACCTGTTCACCACCCCACCCGTCACTTTCTGGAGCTACATGTGGAATTAATCAGAATAGCGACCGCCGGTCCATCTTTTCCGATGTCTTTCTCTGTGTCCCTTTCCTGGGATCATTATCTGTGAGATAGCTTGGGTTAGGCCTTAGAAGTCTGTGACATGTCACTGTTCTTGTCAGGCCTCACTGTTGTCAACAGGTCTTCGTGGGGACAGTACAGCGGCTGTTGCTTCTGTGGACTTTCTTGGTTATTGTATGGTTTAACTTTTGAGATGCCCAGTATCTTTTGGGTAACATCTCATTTCTACGTCTGGAATCTTTTCCCAGTGACTGTCACCCACTGTGGTGGACGTTATAAATGTATGTATTTGGACATAGAATAGTTTCCTTCTGGATGCCGTGAATTTCTGTCCATCATTCTCGCTCGCAGCGCATTACACGTAATCAGACATTAACCCTTTGACTCCCGCATCCTATCCACCAGCTGCAAAAACTTGTTCCTTTGACTTCCTCACCCTATCCACCAGTTTCTTGTAGAAAGTTGGTGGATAGGGTGAGGGAGTCAAAGGTTAAGTTTTTGCTTTGCCAGCATGGTTGACAACGCAGGATGCTGATGGACAGGGTGCGGAAGTCAAAGGGTTAACGAGCACGGAGAACTCAGGCTGTGTAGCGAGCTGGCCACACTCCACAGTGTTGTTTCACAGTCTGCATCTTTTTAGTGGGCGTGCATGCTGGATGTTTTCATGCTTCCAT
>CM060309.1:78956533-78961533 GCA_030674185.1 Monoplex corrugatus | reverse complement strand
ACTTTGATTTCAAACCCACGAAGTGTCCCCACCTTGAGTAAATGCCACCGTTGCCCCAAGGAACGTTCTTGAGCCAGAGGCCAGGAGATGGATACTCTAAACGCTTAGGCTGTATTTGTTGAGACTGTTCTACACGTAGCAGTCACTGCATTTGTGGAACTACTGGTCAGGCATGCAGGCAAAGGGAAACAGATCACAGTTTATCAGCTTTACATCCTGCCTGATATGATTATCGAGAGTTTATAGTTTGTTTCAAGAGGGATTCATCACATTCAGACAATTCCATATGCGCTCTACCCAAATCTGCCAGAAATGATTTGGCAGACTTCCCAGCTTGCGCAAACCCTATGCGCTGTCAAGGTCTTGAAATGGGCGTGGGGGTGGGGGGTGGGGGGTAGGGGCAAGAAGGGATCTATGAAACATTAAACAGACACCGCCAGAACGATGGAAACATTAAGATGGGCAGCGAAGCGGCCAAGTGTTTAATGTTGCGGGCTGGAATTGAGTTCAAGATATCAGATCGTGAGTCCAGGGCAGTGTCAAAAGACCCAACCAGCCTGTAACACGAACATACCTTCCGATCATGACACCATCGGCTTCTTCTAGTTCACGCAACGGATACAAGCCGATCTCTAGACACCTTCCCTTTATGTTGCTGCCTATGCAAGGATATCGTCTTATGCGAAGGACATTCCTGGGCTGAATATGTGACATCCCTGATTTGAGTTGCGTGGAGACACGCGTAAATATTTAATTGCTTCGTTCTGACATATTTTGTTCGGATTCTGTGCTCGCGCGCGCGCGCGCACATACACATACACAAACAAGCAAACACACACAAACACGCACGCGCGCACACACACACACACACACACACACACACACACACACACGTACACACACACAAACACGCACACACACGCATGCACACATACATACACATACACTCACTTGCACACACACACATATGCACTCACTTGCGCGCGCGCGCACACACACACACACACACACGCATGCACCACAAATACACACACACGCACACAACATATGCACACGTACGCACACATGCACAAATACACACACACATGCACACACACATGCACATATACAGAGTCACGTGCAGAAATACGCACGCTTCTCTCTTCGCTCTCTCTCTTTCGCTCTCTCTCTCACATACACACACCGCGCGCGCGCGCGCGCACCACACACACACACACACACACACACACACACACACAAGAGAAGCACGCACGCATGCACAGAGTGAGAGAGGTGGGGGTAAGAAGAAGACAAGAGAGAGGGAGGTAGCGAGGGTGAATGTCTTTGTGGGGGTGACACGCGAGAAGTGTAATTGAGATAAGATGTGACAGGCAGAAGTGGCTTCAATTTGTCCCAGTTCTGTTTGCACGCGCCTTCCTTGCCCTGATTGCCAATGGCTCCCCACCGCCTGCCCCCCACCCACCCACCCCAAAAAAACTCACACACACCCCACCCCACCCTCTTCTCTACTTCACACTCCTAAACGTCTCAGGTAGTTAAAACCAAAAGAGGAAAAAACGATCACTGTTGGACATTAATTTAAACGAACGATGCGAACTGGTATTGGGAAAAAGTCCGTTTAAAATGTGAAACACGATGTTTCGAGTAGAACACTTTTAACCCTTTTACTCCCGCAGAAGGCTAGTGGATACAGTGAGGGAGCCCAAGGGTTCGGTTTTTGCTTTGCAAGCATGGTTGATAATGCAGGATGCTAGTGGATAGGGTGCGATTGTCAAGGGGTTAATGTTTTCACTACCTCCCTCTGCTTCCTGTCGTAAAATGGTAGATAGGGTGAGGGAATGAAAGGGTTAAATACTTCTGTTCACGTAAAGTCTAAATCACGAAACGTGCACAACTTCCTGTAAACTTTTATCAGTTTATCATTTTACGGAAAGAGTCCAAATTCAGACGTCGTTTTACTCTTGTTCGTGTGCTTGATGATCACTCGATTTTACCTGAAGGTTTCCACTGCAGACTGAATGGTGTCTACAGGTTCAGGTAGAACTTTAACCAACAACCACTCAGGAAGACACGACATGATAAAGTTTGAAATAAACTGATAAGGGAGTTTCGTTAGGTCATTGTCATATGATAGAAGAAACAGATCAATGAAACCTCTTCAACAAACCATTTTACCTGATTTTGTTTTACTTTTTTATCATTTTATGTGTGTGTGTGGATTGAGGATACTGCGTGTTTTGCAATGGAGAAGGGTCATCTTGTACAAGAGCAGAACTGAATATGCCATACGGTCTGAGATATATTAACCTTTTGACTCCCGCACCCTGTCCACCGCATCCTGCATTGCCAACCATGCTGCCAAAGCAAAAACTTCACCTTTTGATTCCCTCACCCTATCCACCAGCTTCCTGCAGGAAACTGCTAGATAGGGTGATGAATCAAAGGGTTAAGTTTTTGCGGTTGGCGGATAGGGTGCGGGAGTCAAAGGGTTGAAACAAACATGTGAACAACCGTAAAAATGGAATAAAAAAAAAACAGGAAAAAGAAGCGAGATCTTTATCTGAAAAAGAAGATTTGTCGTCGAAACCAGTTTCCCATTAACAGCTTCACGACATCATCTTGAACTCTGTTTCAAAGAGCTGACGGGCGCGGTATTCAAACGGGCGGACCTCGGACTTTTAATCAGAAGTCCTGGGTTTGATCTGTATGGACACCTCCGTCTGGTGGGTAAAGGGTAGAGAGTTTTCTGATCTCCCAGGTCAACACTGTGCAGGCCTGCCAGTGCCTAAACCTGTTTCGTGTGTCTGTGCATCTTCTTCTTCTTCTTCTTCGTCTTCTTCTTCTTCTTCTTTCTTCTTCTTCTTCTTCTTCTTCTTCTTCTTCTTCTTCGCATTCTTCTTCTTCTTCTTCTTCGCATTCTTCTTCTTCTTCGCATTCTTCTTCTTCTTCGCATTCTTCTTCCTCCTCCTCCTCCTGCTTATTCTTCTTCTTCTTCTTCTTATCAGTCAGCTACATGAAGAGTCATTGGGGGATCCGCACTAAAGAAGTATTCGCCAGATTCTTTCAGCTCTGTTGGTCGTGTGCCAAAGCTGTTGACCTGAGAAACGGTTTTTTTTGCAAAACATTACTAGTGGCATAAGAAGTCCACTCAAATACCAGGAACATTAAGCTGGCCTCCTGTAGACTTCACAAGATTTCCATACAGTTTCAGAAAGCAGTTGTCTATCATTGTCTGCTGAAATGTTTTGATCATGGATCTCACACCATAGTGGAGAAGCCAGCAGGCTGATTTACCCGCAGACCTGCACATGTGGACTAAATGCAAGGAAGGGTGTGACGCCATGCTGGAAGACGGAGTGAAAATATTAGTACCTGACGATTGATTTCTTATATGGCTCATTTCTGTACATTGGTCAGCAGCAGAGACAGTTCCATATGAACAGTCACCTGTTACTTCCGGTTGCAGAGAATGCAGAAAAACAAATGTCAGTAACAGGCCCAATACCCATAAGAACTGCAAGTTCACACTGACGCCTTCACCATCCTGGCCTTGAAGTCAAGAGAATCAGACATCTAGACATATATTGCTGTGATGTCGCTTGTTTCAAGTGGAGCGACACAAGGCATGACCGACCACAACTTCTCTGACCACCAAGGCCCATGGCAGCCGGCATGAACTGGAAAACAAAACAGTCGTCGCCAGAGTGGCTTGACTATGTAGTCGGCGAACGAAAGAAGAAAAGGAAGAGGAAGAAGTGAATATTTGAAGCCTCGTGGTGACTCTACTAACACGGCCAGTGTGGACAGATGTGTACTAAAACTACTGTAAGATGGCACAGTAACAGGTGAACTGCTGGACTGAGCAAGAGCTTCAAGGTACCGCTGGTGCTGGAAAAAGTATCACTTACTATTAGCTGGAGTACCCTGATAACAAATGGCGATTCTAGTCAGTTAGTTGCTTACCAACTTATTTACTTTCTGCTACTCAATTTTTAAGCAATAGGGAAAATAATAACAGATTCTGGGACTATTTTCACAACAAGAAGACAAGAAGACCAACCGGGAACAGGAATAGGGATTTTCTCTGTTGTTATCCTATACGATTTGACGAGACCCGACATTTCGTTTTGGCACGATGAGAGCGTTCGAGCGACAGAGCGAGAGCGAGAAGGAGAGAGAGAGAGAGAGAGAGAGACAGACAGACAGACAGACAGACAGAGAGAGAGAGAGACAGAGACAGAGAGACAGAGAGAGACAGAGAGAGAGTTTCAGTATCAGGTCCAGTTTCAGTGTCAGTTTGTTCAAAATGGTTTCACTGAGTTCGAATGGTTTCATATACGTTGGACCATATAATTATGTCATTTGATGAAAGCAGGAGAAGAAGACGAAAAGGAAAGAGGGAGTGAGAGAGAGACAGAAGAAGACAGAGAGAGGAGGGGGGAGAGAGCGAGAGAGGGAGGGATAGAGAGTGCTAGGCTGACTGAGAGACAAACAGAAACAGAGGGATTTATAATCAAGTTTATTGATTCTGTATTTTCACAATCGTCGATACACTGCTGGTATCAATTATGTATATCCCTGTGTTATTGCGCCTGTGCTTTCACCTGCGCGGACATACCGCAAACCACGACACGCTATGGAATCCCGAGCTTTGATAGTTTATCTGTTAAGTCCCTCTGTCCACAGACTTTCCTCGGGAAAATATTCCAAGAATGCTAAAGAGCTCTGGAAAACGATTTGTTCCGGAACGTAACCCTTTAGTAGATTTTCTGTTCGTTGCAATGTGTCTTCGTCTTGCATAAAATGCTCGAGAATGGAGAAAGATTGATCATTAGCAAATCCTGTTATATAGGTTATTGTCTTTATTTATTCATTTATTCATTTATATATTCATTTATATATTCATTTATTTATTTATCTATCTATCTATCTATCTATCTATCTATCTATTTTATGTATTTATTTATTTATCTATTTATTTATATTTATTTATCTAGATA
>CM060309.1:78941533-78951533 GCA_030674185.1 Monoplex corrugatus | reverse complement strand
TGCGTCTGGTGTGTGTGTGTGTTCGCGCAGGCACTCATGCGCTCTAGTTTCTTAGCAAGTTAAGAATGAATTTTACCTTCTGAAGTAGATTTTCAAACACGAAATAAATACACATTTCGAAAGCAGACAAAAAACAGACGGAAAGCAGTGGAAGTGTCGTGAAAGGTGTAAGATGAATCTTTACCCGACACCAGAATAACATCTGTCTATCTGTCTGTCTCTATCTATCTATCTATCTATCTATCTATCTATCTATCTATCTATCTATCTATCTATCTATCTATCTATCTATCTATCTATCTATCTATCTATCTATCTATCTATCTATCTGTCTGTATCTGTCTGTCTCTGTCTGTCTGTCTATCTATTTGTCTGTCTGTCTGTCTGTCTGCCTATCCAACTATCTATCTATATGTCTGTGTCTGTGTGTGTCTGTCTGTCTATCTATCTATCTGTCTGTCTGTCTGTCTATCTATCTATCCCTCTGTCTGTCTGTCTGTCTGTCTATTTATTTGTTTATCTATCTATCTATCTCTGTCTATCTGTCTGTCTGTCTATCGATCTATCTACCTATCTCTGTCTATCTGTTTGTCTGTCTATCTATCTATCTATCTATCTATTTATCTATGTATTTGTCTATCCATCTGTCTATCTGTCTGTCTGTCTATCTGTCTGTCTATCTATCTATCTGTCTATCTATCTATCTACTGTCTATCTATCTATCCATCTGTCTGTCTGTCTATCTATCTATCTGTTTATCTATCTATCTATCTATTTATTTATCTATCTATCTATCTATCTATTATCTATCTGTCTGTCTATCGATCTGTCTATCGATCTATCTATCTATCTGTCTGTCTGTCTGTCTGTCTGTCTATCTGTCTATCTATCTATCTCTGTCTATCTGTTTGTCTGTCTATGTATGTATGTATGTATGTATGTATGTATGTATGTATGTATCTATCTATCTGTCTGTCTGTCTGTCTGTCCATCTGTCTGTCTGTCTGGATCTCACTCTATCTCTCTCAATATCTATGTATCTATCTATCTATCTATCTATCTATCTATCTGTCTGTGTGTCTGTCTATCTGTCTATCTATCTATCTATCTATCTATCTACTTGTCTGTCTGTCAGTCTGTCTGTCTGTCTGTTTATCTTTCTGTCTGTCTATCTATTTATCTATCTGTCAGTCAGTCTGTCAGTCAGTCTGTCTGTTTGTGTCTATCTATCTATATCTATATCTACATCTACATCTACATCTCTATCTATATCTATATATCTGTATCTATCTGTCTATCTACTTATACTAAAAGAACAGAAAATAGGGTATTAGCACACAGGCCAGCTGACATTCCTACCGATACTAATCTACTTATACTAAAACAACAGAAAATATGATATTAACACACAGGCCAACCGACATACTCATGAATACTTACCTACTTATACTGAAACAACAGAAAATATGATATTAACACACAGGCCAACCGACATACTCATGAATACTTACCTACTTATACTGAAACAACAGAAAATATGATATTAACACACAGGCCAACTGACGTACTTACCAATACTTACCTACTTATATTGAAACAACAGAAAATATGATATTAACACACAGGCCAACTGACGTACTTACCAATACTTACCTACTTATACTGAAACAACAGAAAATATGGTATTAACACACAGGCCAACTGACGTACTTACCAATACTTACTACCTACTTATACTGAAACAACAGAAAACAGGATATTAACATACACAGGCCAACTGACATACCCATGAATACTTACCTACTTATAATAAAACAACAGAAAATGTGATATTAGCACACAGGCCACTTTACACTTCTGACGTTACTTATCTACATCTGTTAGGAGTTAGGGGTTTCCTCAAGATGGATTCATCGCGCTCGGACGATTCCAGATGCGCTCCGCCTAATCAGCAGACTCCCTGAGCCAGCGGAAAGTCCTACACGATGACAAGGTCTTGAAACAGACAGAGGGGGGTGGGGGGGGACCTATAAGACACTAATCTGACACCACCAGAATGATGGAAACATTATTAAGAAGGGCGGCGAACACACCATGGAAACATTATTAAGAAGGGCGGCGAACACACCAGTGTTTGATATTGTGGGCTGGGATTGAAGTGGAGATATCAGATCTGGAGTCCACAGCTGTGTCAAAGGAACCAGTCAGAAGGAAAAACACCAGAAAATGCACAGCAAGGAAAAAAGGATATTGCAGCAGAATGAAAAAATAAAACCAAACGAACACAGAACAAAACCGAGGGTTTAGTGGTTAACAGTGCCTGTCTAGGGTAAGGTACCACACATCTCAAGTTCGAGTCGCGGATTAACCGTTTTTACCCCCACACCCTATCCAACAACTGCAAAAACTTAACCCTTTTGATTCCCTCACCCTATCCACCAGCTTCCTGTAGGAAGCTGGTGGATAGGGTGAGGGAATCAAAAGGGTTAAGTTTTTGCTTTGCCAGCATGGTTGGCAATGCGGAATGCTGGTGGACAGAGTGCAGGAGCAAAGGGTTAAACAGGAAATGGTTTTCTCCTGTCTATACTAGACCTTGAGTAGTGGTGGTCTAGATGCTAGTCTTTCGAAAAAGACGATAAACCCAGATCACGTGACCACAACACACTTGACGCAGGTAAAAAATCTTACGGAAAGCAAGGAGATGTGACCGGAAAAAATTCTGTAACAAAAAAAAACAAAAAACGGATGGCGCTGTACTGTGGAGACACGCTCTCTTCGCCGAATTGTTAACAAGGTCAGTCTATTGGGACAAATAAAAAAGACATAAAACGCTGAGAATATTGAAATAACAGTTTGTGAGAGAAGAAGAAGAAGAAGAAGAATAAGAAGAATGCGAAGAAGAATGCGAAGAAGAAGAATGCGAAGAAGAAGAATGCGAAGAAGAAGAATGCGAAGAAGAAGAATGCGAAGAATGCGAAGAAGAAGAATGCGAAGAAGAAGAATGCGAAGAAGAAGAATGCGAAGAAGAAGAATGCGAAGAAGAAGAATGCGAAGAAGAAGAAGAAGAATGCGAAGAAGAAGAATGCGAAGAAGAAGAATGCGAAGAAGAGAATGCGAAGAAGAGAAGAAAGAAGAAGAAGAAGAAGAAGAAGAAGAAGAAGAAGAAGAAGAAGAAGAAGAAGAAGAAGAAGAAGAAGAAGAAGAAGAAGAAGAAGAAGAAGAAGAAGAAGAAGAAGAAGAAGAAGAAGAAGAAAGAAGAAGAAGAAGAAGAAGAAGAAGAAGAAGAAGAAGAAGAGAAGAAGAAGAAGAAGAAGAAGAAGAAGAAGAAGAAGAAGAAGAAGAAGAAGAAGAAGAAGAAGAAGAAGAAGAAGAAGAAGAAGAAGAAGAAGAAGAAGAAGAAGAAGAAGAAGAAGAAGAAGAAGAAGAAGAAGAAGAAGAAGAAGAAGAAGAAGAAGAAGAAGAAGAAGAAGAAGAAGAATGCGAAGAAGAAGAAGAAGAAGAAGAAGAAAGAATGCGAAGAAGAAGAAGAAGAAGAAGAAGAAGAAGAAAGAAGAAGAAGAAGAAGAAGAAGAAAGAAGAAGAAGAAGAAGAAGAAGAAGAATGCAAAGAAGAAGAATGCGAAGAAGATGAAGAAGAATTCGAAGAAGAAGAAGGAAGAAGATTCGAAGAAGAGGAAGAAGAATGAAGAAGAATGCGAAGAAGAAGAAGAAGAATGCGAAGAAGAAGAAGAAGAAGAAGAAGAATGCGAAGAAGAAGAAGAATGCGAGAAGAAGAAAAGAAGAATGCGAAGAAGAAGAAAGAAGAATGCGAAGAAGAAGAAGAAGAAGAAGGAAGAAGAAGAATGCGAAGAAGAAGAAGAAGAAGAAGAAGAAAGAAGAAGAAGAAGAAGAAGAAAGAAGAAGAAGAAGAAGAAGAAGAAGAAGAAGAAGAAGAGAAGAAGAAGAAGAAGAAGAAGAAGAAAGAAGAATTGCGAAGAAGAAGAATTGCGAAGAAGAAGAATTGCGAAGAAGAAGAAGAAGAAGAAGAAGAAGAAGAAGAAGAAGAAGAATGTGAAGAAGAAGAAGAATGCGAAGAAGAAGAAGAATTGCGAAGAATTGCGAAGAAGAAGAATTGCGAAGAAGAAGAATTGCGAAGAAGAAGAATTGCGAAGAAGAAGAATTGCGAAGAAGAAGAATTGCGAAGAAGAAGAAGAAGAAGAATTGCGAAGAAGAAGAAGAAGAAGAAGAAGAGGAGGAGGAAGAAGAGGAGAAGGAAAAGAGGACGAGGCGGCAAAAACTATGTACATCAAAATGGCTTTGTTCATCTTATCAAATTCCCCCTTCGCACTTAAACAGGAGATCCGTGTCCAGCAGATGTTATCGTAGAAACGATGTGATCATGTGATTATCACCTTACGCCATGAGTGTAGAGAGAGGAGTGGTGCTGTGTGATATGTGTCAGGCTAACCCTGGTCCCTATGGAAATCGGAAGCGTGGTTGACGCCATTTACTGTCACTCGAGGATTTGCTCCACAGTGAGATACCAGTTAGTAAGGGGAAAAAAAAAAAGAAGATGAATGAAAGATATATGTAGATAGCCAGTTTTCTTTAAACAGTTTTCTTTTCTCGCGCTTTATGTTCGTTTTATTATCATTTTTCCCCTTCAGAGAAATGTGTCTGTGTGCATGAGTTTTTTGTGTGCTTGTTGAATTTTCACCGCGTATCCATTCAGAAAAGGAGAGAGAGGGGAGGGAGGGAGGGAGGGAGGGAGAGAGAGAGAGGGTATCATTTGAAATTGCTGAAGACCTAGCCACAGACAGCAGATAACCCAAGATAAATCCAAAATTGTCCGTTTTCATGTTCTACTGCAATTATTTTTGTTTACCCGAAATTGAGGCACACACATTACTGCAGTATATCATACTGGCGTCCTCCTCTCGTGAACAGCCTATGATCAAAGGTTAGACAGACGATCTAGTACCAGGCAACAAGTGAAATCATTGCTATAGTTATTGTCAGTGTAAGTGTTATGACCTGTTTGACTAGAAGAATGGCTTTGTCCAACATACTTTGTTATTGTTGTTGTGGTTGTGGCTGTGGTTGTGTTGTAGTGACTGCATTTTTGTTGTTGTCGTCATCGTCGTTTCCGAAAATATGAATTCACATTAATGTTTATTCACATCAAACTTTAGTCACAGTAGTCTTCAATCCACATTACTTGCTCGTAACTAGAACTTAAAGTCCACTGATTCTGTTCTCAATGATTAATTTTTCTTTTGCTACAATATGTACATGTTCTAAATATATTCATAACCTATCCATAAATACATCGAAAATAGAAAATCTTTACAAAAAAAAACAACAAATCTTCATTTTTACCCTTTGTTTCATTGATTGTGTATTGGTTTCTTTGTTTCTTTTTTTCTTCGTGAGCCAAGTAAAAATTGGTTAAGCCCAATCATTACTATACGTTTGAACACACACACGCACACGCGCGTGCCTGCACTCATGCACACACACGCACACACACATATGCACACATACACATACATACACACACACACATTCACTCACACATACACAGCTTGTTTTAAAACAGTTTTTAATACTCGAGGAAGTTAATGGGAGGTGTGCTTTTATAGGCCTACTTTCAGTTGTTATTTGTAAGTGTACCTTGGAACTTGTTGTTTTTAATATGTTTTAGGTGTACTTGATGTTGGAAAGTGTGGTATGCATACGGCTTGCGAATTCCCTTTCAGGGGCAAAGACCTCAAATGTAATGCGGTACGTAAAATGTAATGTGGCCTATTGTTTAAAGCATCCACCTTGGTCCGAGAAACCAGAGTTCCAATCACGGATCGATCAGGCATTTTTCTCCCACCCCCTTCCTCCTACACTGTATATGGTGCTCAGGGTGCTAGTCTTTCGGATGAGACAATAACCGAGGTCCTGTGTACAGAACAAACTCATCGCACATTAAAGATCCCATGGCAGTATTCTGTAGAAAATCCACTTTCATAGTTAAACAAAAATACATGCAAACCAACCCCCCCCCCCCCAAAAAAAACAAAAAAAACAAACAACAACAACAACAAGAAAACAACAACAAAACAAAACACAACAAACAAACAGACAAACATAAAAGGGGGGGGGGGTAACATGTTTGACTCCGTGCCGTGGCGATGTGCCTTCTGTGGGAACAGCAGCCCTCATTTCACGCGGAAAAAGTCCGTTCTGACAAAACCAATATAAAACAAAACAAAAAAATCTAATCCAGTGAGTACTCTCTCTTTCTGTCTCTCTTTCTCTTTCTCTCTCTCTTTCTCTCTCTCTTTCTCTCTCTTTTTCTTTCTCTGTCTCTCTGTGTCTCTCTCTGTCTCTCTCTGTCTCTCTCTCACGCACCACACACACACACACACACACACACACACACACACACACACACACACACACACACACACACACACACACACACACACAAACACACACACACTAGCTCAATCCTTTAGATAATGGTTTGCATAGAAACGGTTCACCTTATAGCTTGTGAACGATTTCTGGGTGTGCCAGTCTTTATGCCCCGTTTACACGACGTGCAACTAGCGTGCAACTAATCGGTTGCACTACCATGCAACCTATTCACAACCCCAGACGACTCCAGGCAATCGGTTGTCTGAGGTTGTCTGGAGTTGTCAGTTTTTCGGTAAAATCCGATTTTTAGTTGTACGTGTAGTCGCACGGCCGAAAATAATATTGTCCTAGAGCGATAATGTTTTCGTAGTTGCATCAGTTGCACGGCCCCAAACGGTTGTGTGGAGTTGGGAACACTTTTACACGAGTTGCCTGGAGTTGGCTGGGGTTGTAGGCAGGAAGTAGTTTCGCGCCACGCGTGCCTCCGTGACACACGCAGCGCGTGCCTCAAGAAACGGCGGGAACAGGGGAGGAGCCTAACGGTTGCACGTTTCCTTTTACACGAATGCAACTCCACACAACTTTGCGGTTGCACGGCTCCTCGTGCAACTGGTAAAACCCAGTGGTTGCACGTTAGTTGCATCCCGTGTAAACGTAGCATTACGCTAACAAGTTGATACATGGAGAAATCGGAAGATACTCACATTTCATCAACAGTCGGGTAAATGTATAAAATATTAGCTCCACTTATGCCGCTGGATGAAAAATGAATTCGTTGTCGTCCTTGATGAAAATGGCAGAAGTGCTAAGAGATACAAATGAGACAATAATCATTATGTAGGGTTGCAGGATATTATTTTTGTATGACTTTTTCAGACAGTCGGAGAGGGAACAAACAAACAAACAAAAAAGAAAAAGAAAAAAAAAGAAAAAACAAACAAAGAAACCCCCCCACCGTTTTGAACATGTTTAGACAAAGATTAATTGATGTGTGCATACAAGAATGGTATGCATACATCTATCAGAAGTAGTGACCGATATGAAACTTGCCGGTCTTTCAAAACTATATCTGACACTGAGACAGTCGTCTGATTTTTATATATATACTGCTTCAGAATAGAACTAACACAAATTAGAATTGGGTGTGTTTCCAGTGACTAGGAACTTAAACAGATAACAACAGTTGTTCTGCCATCAGGAACTGCCAGTCTCATTTGCACAGATCATGCAGAAAATGAGCAATGTGTCTTTTTATATGCCCACTCTGTATTGATTTAAAATGATAAGATGCATAAAAAGAAACTTGGTGTAACCATCATAAAATGTGTATAACATAAACAAAGCATCAGAAGAGAAAAGATCATTGACAAAGTTCATGTTTATGTCGTTAACAGAAAATAATTGAGTGAGACATAATTAAATCATATTAAAAGCTTGTCCTTTTCTTCTTTCTTCTTCGTCTCTCTTAGCTCTGGAAAGACCCACTACGGCGCTGCACTGAAGAACTGTTCAACAGATTCCTCGAGCTTTGTTGGTTGTGTGCCAAAACCTGGGTCTCTGCAAATGATCTGTCAGTTCATTCTGCAGTGGTCCATCATCATGTTATATTTCTATCTTCCCCCCTCCCTCCCGGCTCCCTCCCTCAACAGTTCCCTGGAGGATTGATTTAGCAAGGCCATTGGATCTTGTTATACGGCCATACCAAAAACAGCTTGTCAGTACAACTTGTAATATATATAGTTATATAAACTTGAATCATACCAGTTGCCTGTACAGCTTGAAACCGTGAAGTTTAAGAATAACCATGCTTGCTTGGAATCAATCCATTTTCAGATTTGTTACTCAGACCCTTGTGGTGTTTATTAAGGACTTATCTGTGTGTATATCTTTCTTATGTCTGTTTTCTGTTGAGCTGTGTGTGCGTGCATTACCTGTACTACGTTGGTTTGAATATGAGCCAGTGGACACAGCGTAGCAGGCTGTTTGAAGTCTGAGGTCTGAAGTCTGACGTCTGAACTCACTCTGTCTCTGTCTCTGCCCTCTGTCTCTCTTCTCTCTCTCTTTGTGTCCCTGTCTCTCTGTCTCTCTCTCCAGCTCTGTGTTTCTCTCTCTGTCTCTGTTTCTCTGTCTGGTCTGTCTGTCTGTCTCTCTCTCTCTCTCCCCTCTCTCTCTCCCTCTCTCTTCTGTCTCTCTGTCTGCCTCTGTCTGTCTGTCTGTCTCTCTCTCTCTCTGTGTCTCACTCTGTTTCTCTCTGTCTCTCTCGTTCTCTCTGTCTCTCTGACTGACTGTCTGTCTGTCTGTCTGTCTATCTGTCTCTCCTCTCCTCTCTCTCTTCTTTGTTTCTCTCCTGTCTCTCTCTGTTTTTCTCTGTCCCTCTCTTCGTCTTTCTCTCCTCTGCCTGTCTATCTCTGTCTGTCTGTCTCTCTGTCCTTCTCTGTCTCTGTCTCTTTCCGTGTATGTCTATCTCTTGTCTTTCTGTCTCTCTCCCTTCCTCCCTCTCTCTGTGACTCTCCCTCTTTTGTCTGATACTCTCTCTTTCTCTGTCTGTCTGTCTCTCTGCGTCTCTCTGCCTCTGTCTCTCTGTCTGTCTGTCTCTGTCTCTCTGTCTCTGTCTCTCAGTCTCTCTCTCTCTATTCTATTTAACCTCAGTCTACTAAGTCCTGACCACTCACTTTTACTCCTTCAGTCAAACGGGTTCCTTTGTTTGTCTCCCTTCCAGGTAAATAATAAACCGGCGTATCACGAGCGTTCCCTTTAGTGTAATGTCAGCTGATTACTGGGTTTTATGAGGTGTAAAAACGACTGGGTGTTCTGACGGTTCTCAATGCAAATGACTCCTCTTTACGTGACAGTACCGGTTGTTGTTTTTCACGCCGTGTTGGTTTCCTTGTTTGGTTTCTGCTTCCTTGACCCTGAAAGCTAAAGCAAACAAGATGTATGCTGCAGAAAATTAGCATGCATGGTTATGTATAAAAAAAAAAATGATGATAATAAAAAAATGAATAAAAAAAATGATGAGTAGATAAAAATGAGAATAAGATAAAAAAATGATGAGTAAGATAAAAAAATGAATGATAGTAAAAAATGAATGAGTAAGATAAAAAAAATGAATGAGTAAGATAAAAATGATGAGTAAGATAAATAACAAGGTGTAGGGGTAACTTCAAGACTTCAACTTTTCTCGGGGTTAACTTTATCTTGGCGGTGCCTCATCGACATGTTCTCTTCCTGGGTGCTTTATCTTCCCCAGCCCTGAAGAGGGAGAGACGTCCATTCACATTCACACACAGCCTGGTTTTTGCGTTCTTTTGGCAGATAGAGGTGTGGTGGGTTCTGAGTTAGGTGTTCAGGTGGGGAGATGGGAGGCCGCTTGCACAAAAGTGTGTGTGTGTGTGTGTGTGTGTGTGTGGTGTGTGTGTGTGTGTGTGTGTGTGTGTGGTGTGTGTGTATGTGTTGTGTGTGGTGTGTGTGTGTGTTGTGTGTTGTTGTGTGTGTGTGTGTGTGTGTGTGCGTGCGTGTGATGTGGTGGTGTGAGAGAGAGAGAGAGAGAGAGAGAGAGAGGGATAGAGAGAGAGAAAGAGAGAGACAAAGAGAAAGAGAAAGAGAGAGTG
>CM060309.1:78934033-78936533 GCA_030674185.1 Monoplex corrugatus | reverse complement strand
GACTGTCTACCGACGGCACGTTCAACACCTGGCATGTTTCCACCACAGATGTCTGCATAAGATCTACAACATCACGTGGCAAGATTTGACAGTCCAGTTTTCAAGTTCTGAAGAACTGTAGCTCGCGAAGTATAGAATTTCTACTCATCAAATGCCAAAGACAAATACATCCTTAACATCTTCTGTATGGAGAGCTGAAGTAAGAATACCGTTTACCAGGGAAGACCGCTGAATACTCTGAAGGCCAATCCATCATTTGTGGCATCAACACTACCAACTGGGAAGACGCTGTCCACGACATAATAATAAGCTGGCGACAGCAGTGCACGTAAAGCATAATCATAATTCTTACAGCGCACAACAGCTGTTATTCAACAGAAAATTAATTGACGAGAGAGTCCATTTTCATCGTATGTTTGAAATATTGAAATATTGAAACTTGAACAGTTTCGAAAGAAGATACATCGTCTTGTCATGTGATTTATAAAAAAAAATGATACGAGGGATTTGCTTGGAGACAACCTTGTAAGCAGTATATTTTCTTTCTGTCGTGCATACTTTGCTGTACGCCACGTACCAGAAATGACCTTCAGATGGTATTGTTGTTGTTTTTTGCTGTCCATTTTCTAGGCCATTTCAGTGGCCACAGAGTCTAGGACATTTGTTGTGGCAATGCCATGATAATACATGAGGATGGGGATGATGATCATGATGCTATGAATTCCATTCTGCATTGAGACTGAGTGACAGAGCTGTACTCCACGCTTCCTTTCATTGGTGCATCCTGGCTTCAGTCGGGCACAAAAGATACAGACACACATACAAACAGTTCCCTCTATTCGATATAAGCATTCTGTTAAATTTTACAAAAGGCACACACGGACACACACACACGACATCCGTCCAGATGATGTGAAACAATTCCTTGTAAAAAAAAAAAGAAAAAAAAAGAGAGAGAGCAAGCGCGAGAGACAGACAGAGAGAGAGAGAGAGAGAGAGAGCGCATATCCCCCCCCCAAAAAAAAAAAAAAAAAAAAAAACCACACAAAAAACAAGATGGTCAAGCCATTTTAATAATCTTCCTTCTTGTACAAAAATGACCATGAACACTCAGGTGACCTTGAATATCAGTCATTGCGCCCTTGTTAAAATTTCAGATGAAATCAAATTTCATGTGCAGCAGAGACAATGGTAGACTGTTATAACAGTACAAACTGAATGTAAATATTTTCGGACATTTTTGAGAAAGTGCTTTTCACACACTCTCTTTGAAAAGTGCTGATTTTACGCTTCATTTGTATCTGTGTCTGTGTGACCTTTACCTTGCCATTCTTCTTTTCAACTTTACGCATTTGCGTGTCTTTAACTATCCCCCATAATTCGTGTAATTTTGGTAAAGGTGCACCCGGAAATACCAAAGAAAATCCTGTTAACAACATGTTTTTGTTAAACAGATACGCAGAGACCCACACCTCTCTCCTATCGATATGAAGTAATCTTCTTTCGGAAAAGAATGGGACTAAAGACAGACCGAGAGAAAACGAGAGAGAGAGGGAGGGAGGAAGAAGAGAGAGAGAGAGAAAGAAGGGAGAGAGAGAGAGAAGGGGGAGGGGGAGAAAGAAGGAGGGAGAGAGAGAAAGAAGGGGAGAGAGAGAAACGGGAGAGAGAGAAAGAAGGAGGGAGAGAGCGAAAGAAGGGAGAGAGAGAGAGAGAGACAGAGAGAGAGAGAGAAGGGGAGAGAGAGAGAAAAGGAGGGAGAGAGAGATGGGGGAGAGAGAGAAAGAAGGCAGAGAGAGAGAGAAAGACAGACAGACAGACAGAGAAGAGGATGGGTAAACAGACCCCAGCAGAGCAAGGTGTGAAAAGGGACGGACAGATGGCAGGCAGGTAGAAAGAAACAAGCGACAGGGAGACAAGGCGATAAACGGGTCACCCTCCTTTATCGCTGGCACTATCAGTTCGGTATGTACCCCCACGGCAGGCCTGCCCAGCAAGCGGAGCCTCTTCAGCCTTCGCGAGGGGCCCCCCATCTCATAGCTCTTCAGCATGCCTCTTTCAGTCCATATCATCAAGCAGCTCTCTCTCTCCCAGATCCTCAACTTTCATCCACACAATTTATGACAAGCCACCGACAGCTACCGTGTGTGACAGGCCGGGGTTTTGTTATCAGCAGGCGTTTTGAGGTGAGAGGAAAGCCCTGGTGGTCCCCGCTCCCTATCTTTCCGTCCGGTCGGCATCGCGATGTGCGGCTCTGTGCGTGTTGCTATCCACGGTTTTTTTTACCTGAAAGGGGGGGGGGGGGGTGTCCTAACTAACTAACGATGATAAGGTGTTGGTATTTCTTCAGGTCACCATCCTTTCTGTTCCGGTACACGTGTACTCACGCCCATTTCCCGCCCACCTTCTCCTCCCTAACCCACGCTGCAGACGCCTACGCACGCGTGAACGTATGTGCGCAAGCGCGCATGCACACACGCACACACACACGCACGCACACACA
>CM060309.1:78926533-78929033 GCA_030674185.1 Monoplex corrugatus | reverse complement strand
TCTGTCTGTCTGTCTGTCTGTCTGTCTCTCTCTCATCTCTGTCTGTCCGTCTGTCTCTCTCTCTCTCTCTCTTCCTCTCTCTGTCTCTATCTGTATGTCTGTTCTGTTTGTTTCTGTCTGTCTGTCTGTTTCTTTCTCTGTCTCTCTGTATTTCTCTCTCTCTTTCTCTCTGTCTCCATCTGCCCTCTGTCTGCCTGCCCTGTCTGTCTGTCTGCCTGCCTGCCTGTCTGTCTGTCTGTCCCTCTCTCTCCGTCTCTTTATCTCTGTCTGTCTGTCTCTTTGTGTGTGTGTGTGTGTTCTCTTCTCTTTCTGTCTTTTTCTCTGTCTCTCTTTCTTTCTCTCTCTGTCTGTCTGTTCATCTGTTTGGCTGTCTCTCTCATTCTCTCTCTTTCTCTCATTCTCTCTATCTCTCTCTGCCTTTGTCTGTCTCTGTATCTTTCTCTCTCTCTCTCTCCCTTTCTCTCTCTCTCTCTCTCTTTCTCTCTCTCACTCACACACACACACACGCACATACATTATCACTCTCTCTCTCTCACTCTCTCTCTCACACACACACACATTCTCTCTGTCCCTCTCCCTCTCTCTCTTTCTCTCTCTTTCTCTCTCTCTCTGGCCTCTCTCTCTCTGTCTCTCTCTTTCTCTCTCTGTCTGTCTTCTTCTCTCCTCTTTCTCTCTCTGTCTGTCTCTGTCTCTCTTGTCTTCTGTCTCTCTCTGTCTCTGTCTCTGTCTGTCTCTCTCTCCCTCTCTCTCTCTCTGATGAAGTCGTTTTTGTACGTTCTTGTCCAATACAAGAAGACATCAAAGAACAGTTTAACCTCCCAACATCGCCCCTAAAGAAAAACTTTCGGAAATCCTTGTTTGTTAAACTGATGTTTTCGATGAACGAAAACGTTGTAAAAAATGCTATTTATTTTGTAGAAGGTGTATGTTCAAAATAAGCAGTTGTATTATATAACACTGCTGTCTGTATGAATGTGCGACTGTGTTGTTTTTGTTATGCCTGTTCCGAGGAGCTATGGCCTTGGTGAATAAATCATCTGAAGTCTAAAGGCTCTCTCTGTCTCTATCTCCCTCCCTCTGTCTGTTTGTCTGTTTACCTCTCTCTCTCTCGCTGTCTCTTTCTGTCTGTCTGTCTGTCTCTCTCTCTCTCTCTCTCTCATTATCTCTCCATCTCTCTATCTGTCTCTCTGTCTGTCTCTTTCTGTCGCTTGTCTGTCTCGCTCTGTGCCTCTTTTTGTCTCTTTTTGTCTCTGTCTGTCTGTCTCTGCCTGTCTGTCTGTCTGTCTGTCTGTCGTCTCTCTCTCTCTCTCTCTCTCTCTCTCTCTCTGTAAAGTGTTTTCAAATTTGAAGTTTTCGTCTTCGAGTGAGAGGGGATGCAAAATGTATGCGTGTGTGTATGTGTGTATGTTGCGTGTGTGTGTATATATATGCGTGTGTGTGTGTATGCGTGTGTGTGTGTGTGTGTGTGTGTGTGTGTGTGTGTGGTGTGTGTATGTGCTTATGTCTGTATGTGAATGTGCCTGTCTAAATGCGCGCGTGTGTGTGTGTGCTTGTGTGTGTGTGTGCTTGTGTGTGTGTCAGCATTTGTTAATGTGAGTGTGTGCGTGTGTGCGCACGTATATGTATATGTATGCATATATGCGTGTGTAAGCGTGTACATGTTTTTTCTGTGTGTGGTTGTGTGTGCGTGTGAATATGTGTGTGTATGTGTGTTTGTGTGTATGTGCGTGTGTGTACGCATGCGAGTTGCATGTGTGTATGCTTGTTGTGTGTGTGTGTGTGTGTGTGTGTGCGTGCATGTGTGTATGTGTCTGTGTGGATATGTGTGTATATGTGTGTGGGTGCGCGCGGTGCGTGGACAATTATTTAGATAACTGTCAGTTTGTGCGACACACGCATGCATCCATAGACTGTTCACCTTTTTATGACATCAGCCACTGTTAATTATATGTAGGAAATATGTTTCAGCGTTTATGGAATCACCCGAACAAGACAATGTTTTCTTGCGTGAAACTAAAACTGAATCATCATCATCATGTGCCCTGCCGCATGGCGTTGGCGATCACGGCCCTCCATTCGAATCTATCCCTCGTCGATGCAAGCACATCTCCCACCCTCTCTGTCCTCAGCCACCCTGCGAGTCCGTCCAATATTTTTCCCCTGGGTTTACCTGGTGTTCTCTTTCCCTCCAGCTTTCCTGTTAAAACTGAATAGCGTTTTGAAAAATTCTGAACACAAAAAAGGCCAACAGTGGTACAGCAGATATGCAACAACATAGATTACATCATTACGAACATTACAACAACCCATAATGTCATCACACTATCATCCCCATTGTCATCATTACACAGCATTGTGGAACATTGTTCCCACTTCTGTGACCTTTTAACACATGCCCTGCACTCATTGTGACGTAAGTATCGGCAGGCTTGGCTACAGGTGTGTCGGAAAGCCGAAGTGAGCGGCGTGGGAGTACATGTAGTGACAGTAAAGCAATGCA
>CM060309.1:78916533-78921533 GCA_030674185.1 Monoplex corrugatus | reverse complement strand
TTGTCTCAGATTCTGTAGCTATTAATGAGACATAAGAAATGGACAGCAGCAGCATCAATAACGACAATAACAACAATAACAAAAACAATTTTTTTTTTTTTAAAAAGTGCTGATACTACATACAGACAGATACTCAGACGGATGCACAACGGACAGCAAACACAGTCTAGAGCCAGATATGATGACAAACAGTCAAACAAAGAAACAAACAAACGAACAAATAAGCAAACAAACAAAAGTAGACAGACAGACTGACGGACGGACAGGCAACATAGTCTAGGGCCAGCGGCAACAGACAAACAGACAGACAGACAGACGGATGGACGGACGGACGGTGGACAGATGGACGGACAGGCAACATAGTCTAGGGCTAGTAAGGTGCACAACACTTCGATTTCTTACAGATATTCTAAATATTAAAATTGTTTGAGTTTCCGCGAGGACCTATGCAAAATCGAAACCCTTCTATTAACATTTAGAATGCTTTTATGAGACTGAATCGTCTTGTGTGCCTGGGGCCAGGGATGTCATTTTTAGCACTGACATACTGGGGTTCAGCCACACACAACACACACACACACACACACACACACACACACACACACACACACACCACACACACACACACACACACGCACGCACAGCACACATGCACATGCACGCACACACACTCGTCTAAAAGCACATATGTGAATAGACATTAGAAGAAATAACGAACGAACACACACAACACACACACACACACACACACACACACACACACACACACAACACACACACCACACACGCACACACACACACCACACACACACACACTACACACACCACACACACACACACACACACACACACACACACACACACGCACACACACCTATACACACACTTCGGTTTAACATCATTTATCGGACAAATTAGCTAAGTTTGTTCACACACACACACACGCACACACACACACATTCACGCACACACACACGCACGCACACACACGCACATAGGGGCGTGCGCGTACACTCACACACACGCGCACACGCACACACGCGCACACACACATTCACACATTCACGCAGACGCGCACGCGCGTGCGCGCGCACACACACACACACATACACACAAAGGCATGCCAACACACGCACACACAGACTTCAGTTCAACAATCTGTCGTTGTCAGCTTAACCAACGCTGCACACACACACACACACACACACACACACACACACACACACACACACACACACACACACACACACACACACACACACCACACACACACACAAATAATATATATATATATATATATATATATATATATATATATATATGTCGTGCCTAACACGTATGATTGCCTACTTTGTAGACTAGACACCACAAACACACCACACACATACATACAACATACACACACACACACACACACACACACGCATACACACAAGAACAATAATGATAATAATAAGAGTGCAGTATGTTGTATGTGTATATTTCAGAACGACTTTCTAACCTTGTGTGGAGTGTGTGGCCCAACGGGTAAAGGACTCGACAAGGATGTGTGATGTGTGTGTGTGTGTGTGTGTGTGTGTGTGTGTGTGTGTGTGTGTGTGTGTGTGTGTGTGTGTGTGTTGTGTGTGTGTGTGTGTGTGTGTGCGTGTGTGCGCGCGTGCGTGTGTTTTCCACTAACCCTTGAGCGGTGGTCTAGATGCTAGTGTTTCAGGTGAGACAATAAAACTGAAGTCTAGTGGGCAACATTAACTTAGCGCACGTTTAAAGATACACGGTCGTCGTCGTCGTCGTCGTCGTCATCATCATCATCATCATCACCGTCGTCGTCGTCAGCATCATCATGATCATCATCATCCTCACCGTCGTCGTTGTCATCATCATCAACATCATCATCGCCATGTGAAAAATTGTCCCAGACTCTGAGGCCATTAACATGGCGTAGGAAATGGGACAGCAGTAATGACACTGCAAACTACCGTGACATGGACTGCTGGTGTCCATCCTGCCCATCCCACTGCCATCCCTAGCAAAACATCCACTGTCAAAGATAAAGACAAAATGCATTCATACACAGAAATAAAAATAAATGGTGGCGACATGATTTCCCAGGGTATTGCAGCCCGCCTTCCACACGGGAAAATTTTGTTGTAATGAAAAGAGAGAGAGAGAGAGAGGAGAGAGAGAAAGAGAGAAGAGAGAGAGAGACAGACAGACAGAGAGAGAGACAGAGAGAGACAGAGAGAGAGAGAAATTTGAATCGAATCGAATACATTCCTTTTTCTTCTCTTTTTTTTTTTTCCTTTTTTTTGGTTTTTTTTTTAGTTGAACTTTTAATGATAAATTAAGCGCCTCCAGCACAGCGTAGGAGTTTTGTGGTGTAGCTAAATATCTCCATTTATGTTTTTTTGATCTGGCTATGTGGAGGCACCCTGCAACCTTGATGGGGCAGATGATGGCCAAAGATCATGTACGCTCGTACGCTCACTTTATGGCCTGTTTTTACAGCCCCAGAAACGGCTCTGGGCGATCAGCTGATCCCTGATCAAAGTAGAAGCATGTGTAGTGGGAGCAATTGTAGTCACAAGGGTACTTTCTACAACTAGTACTCTTACTTCTACGAATACTTGTACTAACCGCACAACTCTGGCCCCAACAAACGTTGACATCACTACCACCTCATTCCTCTATAACTTTGGGCTCAGGGGATCAAGATTGACTCATTCCAGGCTAAAAAAAATCAGCATGCTTTTTCATCCGTTGAACGGACGGGAGAATCCATCATCATTAGTACTAATAATAGAAGTAGTAGTAATGATTGTTGTTGTTGTATATGTTACCTAGTAGTAGTAGTAGTAGTGGTGGTAGTAGTAGTAGTAACAGCAGCGGAAGCAGCAGCAGCAGCACCAGCAGGAGTAATAGTAGTATTAGTATCAATAGCAGTAGTCATTGTCATTGTCATTTTTGTTTAAAGCCCAGCCGACTACGTAGAGCCATATCAGGGTTGTAACCAAACCAAAACATACACAATTCTTTATCAGGAAAAAAGGAAAAGAAAATTAAGTACACATATCAATGCATATGTGCACATAATCTAAGGAGATGCCCCTGGCGTTGACCACTCCGTCCAATTTATCATACAGGTCTTTAAAATACATACCTGAATACAAATTCCTACATAACTACAAACACTAAAACATTTATAAAACGGGCTTAAATTTCCTTAGAGCCAACAATGCACTTAACACTTTACCCAATTATCAATCCTAAGAGAAAGTATGTGAGACTTTATCGAACACATACAGGTGAATGGACCAGCAAGGCGGGAAAATGATAGGAAGAAATGACAGAAAGCAAAGGAACAAAGCAGGAACAAAGAGAGTAACAGAAAAGAAAAAAAATGTCTAGCACAGAATTTCCAGAAGATGTGGATACTAAACTATTTATACCGAAAGAGCCCCCGGCATCCCCACGGGGGAGTAGTAGTAGTACTAGTAGAAGTAGTTGTAGCAGTATTAGGAACAAGCAATAGCAGCAGCAGTAGTAATGGTAGTACTACTTCTACTACTACTACTAATCTGATGATGACGGTGATGATCGTGATAATTATAACAACAACAAGAGTACTACTACTACTACTACTACTACTACTACTACTACTACTAAAGATGATGATGATGAGATGATGATGATGATGACGATGACAACGACGACGACGACGACGATGATGATGATGATGATGATGAATAATGATGATGATGATGATGAAGAATCATTCCTCGTATAGCGCTGTTCTGCAAATTAATTTGGACTGACTGCGGATTGCAAGTTCACAAGACATATTGTGGTGTGTGTGTGTGTGTGTGTTTTGTGTGTGTGTGGTGTGTGTGTGTGTGTGTGTGTGTGTGTGTGTGTGTGTGTGTGTAGGTGTGTGTGTGTGTGTGTGTTTGTATGAGTGCATGTGTGTGTGCATGTGAGTATGTAAGATTACATGCATTCAGACACGTACACAAAGGACTAGACACTGGCAGGGTCTGACAGTAAATACATACATACCACTTGTCTGTGATCATTGACCTCTCCATACATGAGTCATTACACAATTAAACATGACTGGTGGTTACAAGTGACAGTACCTACTGATGGAGAAGTGGTTATGTTATCGACAGTGGAATGTATGGGTGAACAGGTAACTCTGTACCACACACGTAAACACACAGACAAACACACACACACACACACACAAACACATAACACAAACGCATACATACACATATACGCTCATAAAACATACACAAAAGACACACAGATGCACAAACATACACATACACACACACATAAGCACGCAGTCAAGCAAACCCACACACGCTTAAACACACAGAGAAGCACACACATACATACACGTGCGGGCGCACGCACATACACAAACACACATACACACAACCCCACCAACACACACGCACACACACACACAACAACACACACACACACACACACACACACACACACACACACACACACACACACACACACACCACACACACACACACACACACACACACCACACACACAGTTCTGCAAACGCACATGCACTCACGAACAACAGAAATGATAAAAAGAAATCAAACAAAATGACAAGCACACAGAGAGAGAGAGAGAGAGAGAGAGAGAGAGAGAGAGAGAGAGAGAGAGAGAAAGAGAGAGAGAGAGAGAGAGCAAAATGACAGAGAAAGTGAGTGAGAGAGAGAGAGAGGTAGAGACAGAGAGACAGAGAGAGAGGGAGGGAGAGAGAGAGAGAGAGAGAGAGAGAGCAAAATGACAGAGAAAGTGAGTGAGAGAGAGAGGGAGAGAGAGAGACAGAGAGAGAGGGAGAGAGAGAGAGAGAGAGCAAAATGACAGAGAAAGTGAGAGAGAGAGAGAGGTAGAGACAGAGAGAGAGGGAGAGAGAGAGAGAGCAAAATGACAGAGAAAGTGAGTGAGAGAGAGAGAGGGGGGTAGAGACA
>CM060309.1:78911533-78914033 GCA_030674185.1 Monoplex corrugatus | reverse complement strand
ACCTGCTTGTCTGCCTGTCTGTCTGCCTGCCTGCCACGTGCCTGCCTGCCTGCCTGTCTGCCTGCCTGCCTGCCTGCCTGTCTGTCTGCCTGCCTGTCTGCCTGCCTGTCTGTCTGCCTGCCTGCCTGCCTGCCTGCCTGTCTGCCTGCCTGCCTGCCTGTCTGCCTGCCTGTCTGCCTGCCTGCCTGCCTGCCTGTCTGCCTGCCTGCCTGCCTGCCTGCCTGCCTGCCTGCCTGCCTGCCTGCCTGTCTGCCTGTCTGCCTGCCTGCCTGCCTGCCTGCTTGCCTGCCTGCCTGCCTGCCTGCCTGCCTGTCTGTCTGTCTGCTCGCTTGCTTCCCTTTCTCCACCACGAACCTCCCGTCTGTCTGTCGTCTGTCTGTCTGTCTGTCTGCCTGCCTGCCTGCCTGCCTGCCTGCCTGCCTGCCTGCCTGTCTGTCTGTATGTCTGTCTGTCTGTCTGCTTGCTTGCTTGTCTGCCTCTCTTCTATGAATTGGACTCTTTTCTTTTTCCCATCATGTCGTTCTTCGTGCTGTTCTTGTCCTCCTTCTTCTTCTTCCTCCTCGTCCACTTTGTAATCATTTCTTGATTGATCATTTTTTGTTATTTTTTGTATCTAATGTCTCAGGTTAACTTACGCGGTTTTTTTCTGTTGTATGTGTTATTCTCAGCAAATACAGGTTTGCAGATTATCAGTGGCAGATGTGAAAAATATCGTTCAAACATAACTGTTCACCGTTGCAAAACAAAGTATATTTGCCGTTGACATTGTCTCTCTTCCCCTCCACATCACCCCTTTTCCTTCGAAAGTAAAATGTTTCTGTGTGACACAAGCAAAAGAAGGGAAAGCACTAGCAACATCGGTTTGGTGTTTTGCCAGCAGCAAGCCACAGTGAAGGACAAACGGGAAATGGGGCGTGTTGTGTTAAGTAATAAACATTCTTCACCTCTTACCTACTGACCCTCACTGCTGTCAGTCTGCTGTGCACCTCTCTCTCTTTTTTTTTTTATCTTTCTCTCTCACTCTCTCTCTCTCTTCTTTCTTTCTCTCTCACTCTCTCTCTCCCTATCTTTGTCTCTCACACCCCTCTCTCTCTCTCTCTCTGAGTCTCTCTCTCCCTCTGTCACTCTGCCTCTCTTCTTCTTCACTCTGTCTCTGTCATCTCTCTTTCTCTCACTCTCTATCACTATCTCTGTCTCTCTATGTCTGTCTCTGTCTTCTCCCTTCTCTCTCTCTTCTCTCACTCTCTCTCTCTCTCTTCTCTCTTTCTCTTCTCTCTCTTATTCTCTCTCTCTCTTCTCTCTCTCATTCTCTGTCTCTCACACTCACTCACTCTGTTTCAGCCTCACTCTCTCTCTCACACTTTCTGTCTCTTTGTCTGTATCTCTCTCTGTCACTCTCTTTCTCTCTCACACTCTCTCTGAATCTCTGTCTGTCTGTCTGTCTGTCTCTCTCTCTCTCTCTCTCTCCCTCTCTCTCTCTGTGTGTGAGAAAAAGTCAACCTCCCTTCTCCCTGTCTCTGTTTCTGTCTCTGTCTCTCTCTCTCTCTTATCTCTCTCTCTCACTCTGTCTGTCTGTCTGTCTGTTTCTCTCTCTCTGTCTCTCTTGATCTCTCTCTCCCTTTCTTTCTCTGTCTGTCTGTCTCTCTCTCTGTCTCTGTCTCTGTCTTTCTGTCTCTCTCTCTCTCCCCTCTGTCTCTCTCTTTCCTCTGTCTCCCTCTTTCTCTTATCGTCTGTGTCGATTCATCAGTTGAGGTGTAAGCAATGTAAAGACTTGACTTTGTATGCCCTTTCCGCATACATGCGGAAGAAGACGAGATACACTTTGTCCTGTGTTGTCGAGCTTTTGTTGATCTTCGATCAGAGTTTATCGTACAAAATACTATAGAAATCTTAACATATTTCAACTGTGTGTGTTATTAATCTCTCTGTCACTCTCTTTCTCTCTCACACTCTCTCTGAATCTCTGTCTGTCTGTCTGTCTGTCTGTCTCTCTCTCTCTCTCCCCTCTCTCTCTCTGTGTGAGAAAAAGTCAACCTCCCTTCTCCCTGTCTCTGTCTCTGTCCTCTCTCTCTCTCTTATCTCTCTCTCTCACTCTGTCTGTCTGTCTGTCTGTTTCTCTCTCTCTGTCTCTCTTGATCTCTCTCTCCCTTTCTTTCTCTGTCTGTCTGTCTCTCTCTCTGTCTCTGTCTCTGTCTTTCTGTCTCTCTCTCTCTCTCTCCCCTCTGTCTCTCTCTTTCCTCTGTCTCCCTCTTTCTCTTATCGTCTGTGTCGATTCATCAGTTGAGGTGTAAGCAATGTAAAGACTTGACTTTGTATGCCCTTTCCGCATACATGCGGAAGAAGACGAGATACACTTTGTCCTGTGTTGTCGAGCTTTTGTTGATCTTCGATCAGAGTTTATCGTACAAAATACTATAGAAATCTTAACATATTTCAACTGTGTGTGTTATTAAGCTCAACTCACTATGACTCTGCCAGGAATTTCGGTTTGTTTCGCTTA
>CM060309.1:78899033-78901533 GCA_030674185.1 Monoplex corrugatus | reverse complement strand
CGTCCCACTTTCTACGCCACCTTGATGGCCGCGAAAGCTGGCACAGTTTTTACAATGCGATGATGATGATGATGTCGATGAGTATGATAACCATAATGCTATGGAGTTCCATCTAGGATTGAGACTGCGTGACAGGGCTGTACTCTACGCGTATCATAATATCCTGGCGTCAACCAGGCCTGAGAGATACAGTCACCTGCGGTGCTGGTCAGAAGATTTGAGTAACACTCTCTACAATCATTACACACAGACACATACACACACACACGCACACACACGCACCCCACACACACACACACACACACACACACACACACACACACACACACACACACACACTAACAAACAAACGAAACAGGTAACATACAGACAGACAGAGAGCGGAAAGCGGTAGTGCGATTTCCAGAAACTAGAAACAAATACCATGAGCCACTGTTGTGTTCGTTGCTCAAGTCGTTTTGTGAGTAACAAAACAGAAACAAAACAAAAAAACCCTAGGCTTACACCAGATGAAGAGGTCGTCCACTTTTAGAAGGGGCCATATCAGATGTTAGGATACAATGATTCTTGGAATCCCAACTTTCTACTAAGTATGAGTTCTCCTTTTCCGATAATCTGGGAGATCCAAGACAACAGTTACTTTATACACCTCACCTGTCTCACCTCACCTGTCGGCGTCACCGGGTTCGGTGTTGGTGGCTGCACACCTGGACACCACCATCTCCCTCCAGGCCACTCTGTCTTGACTTTTGTGGACAATTTCTTGAATATTTAGGCCACTGATGCTGGTTATGTTCCCGATGTATGAGATTGGAGGTCTGCCTTTCTTCCTTTTTGCCACTGTTTTTCCTGAAAGATGGTTTCCATGAGGTCCGCGTTACTTTATACAACTAGACAAAATTAGGAGTTTGGAATTGGTTCAAGAAGGATTCATCGTACTCATATATTTATCCATGTGTCATCATCATCATCATCAGGTGCCTTGCCGCATGGCGTTGCCGATTATGGACTTCCATCTGTCTCTGTCACTTGTTGCCTCAAGCATCTCTTCCACCCTCTTTGTCCCCAGCCACTATATCCATGTGTGCTCCACTCAAATCTAACAGCAAACCCCTTGAGTTTTCGCGAAACCTATGGGTTGGCAAAGTCTTGACATGGGGCGGTGAGTTGAAAGGATGCATGAAACATCAAGGTAACACCACGAAGATGATAGAAGCATGAAGATGGGCAGTGAAAAGGCTGGAATTGAACTCGTGACATCAGATCTGGAATCCACAGCTCTATCAAAAAAGTCAACCAGGCCCACATTACCATCAGACAAATTAGCCGATCTGTTGTTTTGTTGTAAGTTGTGTGTTTGTTTGTTTATAATATGTTTGTTTTAGTTGTTGTTGTTGTTGTTATTATATTTGTTTTGTTGTCTTTTGTATTTGTTTGACAAAATTTGCACCTGTATTGTTTCGTTAGTGTAATAAACGTTCTCATTCCATTCTGGTGTGTTTCTGATTTCCACTTGTTTGAATGCTTGCAGTCACTGTGATTCAGACTGCAAAAACTGTCGTACAACTGAAGATCACTACTACTGTTTCAAAACGTGCTTTTTTTTTAGCCAGTCACAACGTCCTGGTTTTGAATGTTTCAGTTATGTACGTATGAATTCATGACTTTACATGTATCTATATCGTATGTTTAGTTAGTTAGTTAGTTAGTTAGTCGGTTAGTCGGTTAATTAGTCGGTTAGTTAGTGTGTGTGTGTGTGTGTAGCTAGCTAGTCAGTCAGTCAGTCGGTCAGTTAGTTAGTTAGTCGGTTGGGTAGTCGGTTGGTCAGTCAGTCAGTCAGTCAGTTGGATGGTTGGTTGGTTGGTTGGTTGGTTGGTTGGTTGGTTGGTTGGTTGATTGGTTGGATGGTTGGTTGGTTGGTCGGTCGGTCGGTCGGTCGGTCGGTCGGTCGGTCGGTCGGTCGGTCGGTCGGTTGGTTGGTTGGTTGGCTGGTTGGTTGGTTGGTTGGTTAGTTAGTATATTAGTTCGTTAGTTAGCTAGCTAGCTAATTAGTTAGCCGTTAGTTAGTCATTATTCATATAGAGAAATGGTCTATTCACAAACTCCCCACACGGGACATTCTCAGCATGCTTCACTATAAAAAGACAGTGTCTGAGGCGCAGTTTAAGACTATATCTCTGATAATACTGTCAGGCTCTGAGGAACGAAACCGTCAAACCATACCGGTAAACTTTCCTTTTACATACACCACGTAAGATTTAAAATTTGTCCTGTTTTTATTTTGCAAAGTCACTTCATCCTGGTTTCAGTTTTGCTAAGGGTTAAATCCAACTGCAGACAGTCAATGTCTGTTAAATATTTGAAAAGGTAACGATGACGCCAGTACCAGGTGCTTACAATTTCTGACATAGGAAGACTGTTCCTATTGCGCGCTTTGATTTGATTTACCAAGATTTAGCGCGATATAAATATTGTAATTATTAATTATTATTATTATTCA
>CM060309.1:78796533-78891533 GCA_030674185.1 Monoplex corrugatus | reverse complement strand
CTTGAGCCTGTGCAAAATTGAATGCGCCAGCAAAGTTTTGAAAGGAGGAGGGGATGAACAGTAAACTCATCTCAGTTGGGACTAAAATCGTGATATCAGATCCTGAATCCTCGGCTTGATCAAAAGAACCAACCAGCCCTTTGAAAAAAAAAGTGGCCCACTAAGGGTCGAATTCATGATATGATGACGCTCTAACCAGATGAGCTAGGGGGACAAAAACGAAAAACAGAAACAACAAACAAAAAACTATGGATATCAGAAACTGTCAAGTCTCTTTAGTAACTCTTTAGTACACACTTATTCTTCAAATACACCCATATAAACGCGAACGAGGGTAAGGGCGATCATATAAGATTATAACTTACGACTCCGTGCTGTGAATGTTGATGTATTTTGTACGTACGGATATCCCTCCTGGCTTAAATTTTGTACGTACGGATATTTTGTACGTACGATAGCCTCCTGGCTTAAATGAACCTGACTGCCACTCACACGTTCACGCAACAAAATAATCCCATAAAACATTATCAAAATAAAGCATGCAAATAGAAAGTGAACAAAGTATATCTATACAATCTGACTAGGTTTTATTTATCTAGACCAAGCATGAATCCTGAATTGTCATTAAAAGACTTTTTCAAAAATTGTAGAAGAAAATTTTAATCACACGGGGAATGTCCTTCACCCTAGATAAACCAGGCCTTGTCTAGATCTAGGCCCAACACTTGTGCGCCGCATGCTTATTTTAACAGGTGAGCTTAGAGATTTCATTTGACTAAATTACATTTCGACGATTTTAGTGACTAATTTTGTGTATGCCATTGTGGACTTTTTTCTTGCAGTCCAAAATAGATATGCGTAGGCTAATGCGCTGCTTCGCGTTGTGTTCATAGGTACTTCTACTGTATGAACTGGCAAAACAAAAGATCGTCTGCTACATAACCAAACGTAAGTAAGCGGTTTTGTACTATTTAGACCAGAATAATGTAAAATATGACCACGAATCAGCTTATTTGCTACGATGTCACAGAACCGACTTAGTTCTGACATAAGTCTGTAATCAAATTTTAAAATTTTCTCAATCCTGTTGAAAAACTAGGCTAGATTTAGGATAATCTACCTTGGGTGCTCAGATTCATCAATCTTATAAAACGGTGTCCTAACCAGTCAGTTTTTTTAGGATATGAATGAGTACATTTATGACCTTTCCTGAACACTACACACCACAAAATCTTCTTTATCATCAGTGTATAATTCTATTCGACGAACTCTGTCTATCATTTTCTCTTAGAGTTCTTTGTCAGTCGAGACAGCGTCGTTACATTTTAGGCGTAGTTGCATTTTCATTTAGCAGTGGTACGCGGCAGTGGTTTAGATCTAATAGAATATTCACCAAAGTAAAATTAATGTACAAAACCATATCGAGCGATTAATTATTTTGACAAATCCTAGCACTGACTGAGCATGGTCCATTACTTTGAGCGGCAACAACAAACCACAATCTTCCGTCTGAGGACTGAGTCAACATACTATACTAGCCATCTAGTATGTGCGGATGGTTCTGTCCCACACGGATAGGTGATCGTGCCGGACAGGAACACAGTCTCTAAAAGTAAACACATTATACAGTTTTTCCCACTGACTTTTCGGAAAAAGAAGCAAAACAAAACAAAACAGAACAAAATAAATGATTAATGCTCAAATTGACCAGCTTTAAAGAAAACAGACTTGTTGAAAATCGTTTATCTAGACTAGAGTACCGGACTGATTATTTTAAGTTCAGGCGTAATCATGTTCGAACGAAACGAAACGAAACAAACAAACAAACAAAAATTCCCCACAAAATGGGAACGTAGTAAGACACGGGTTGCATAACAGACATCATTGTATCGTTTTCTAACCCTCTGTTCTTCAGTCGATCGGTTCAATCAGTGGAGGTCGAGTCGTTGGTTCTGCTCCGGCCGCTCGCCCAAGGGAAGTCACCCTCTTCTTGTTTACAGTCAAATCGAGGCTATCTAAGCAGACGACACGTTACATCCCCCTGTCTTTAAATGTGATGTGGATTAAAATAAACTTAAGACTGGCTCTTCTGAACTGTCACATTGAAGGAATATATATATATATAGGACACCACAACCGAAGCAGTTCCTCTGGATCAGTCCACACGAAGTCTTTTGAAATCACACAACAGCATCACGAAGATTAAAAGGTAAGGTTGAACTTGAAGCATTAAAGTTATTGGTAGAAACATAACTGAACAAAACAGCAATTGAACATAGTGACTTGATAGTGATTGTTTTGCTTTCTACACATAGTCCTTCATGTAGACAGGTGGTTTCACGCTATCGACCTAAGCGAGTTTGTTTTGGTTTCCACTGAGTAGAAGGTGTTGTTTCTTGATGTGGTTGAGTAGATCTGCTCTTGTCCTGCGTCGTTTCTTGATGCACACAGGAGTCAGGTTCAGGTTCAGTTTCAGTGCAGTCAGGGGCATGATTTCTGTCACTGTTGGTTGGCCTTTCCACATCGGTTTCTACATCAAACGACCTATCTTCCTGTCTTGGAGATGACTTTTCTTTTGTGTCCGATCCATTCTTTCTTCTCGATTGAAACGATTTTGCGACTGGAGCGGTTTTGCAGGTAGGATAGAAGGTGGCAGATTTGCTCATCTTTTGTGGCTCAGGTACTGACTTTAAGTCCTCCTCCCTTGTGTCTCTGATGTCGCGTCGATTTCTTCTGAACATGCGTCCATTTTCTGTATGAATTCTGTATGACCTGACGTCCACTTGTTTATCAACTTGGGCTTTGACCCATCTTTTTGACCCTGGTGGACGAAATCGAACGATATGTCCAGGCTTTAGTTCTGTAAGTTCTGCAGCTCCTCGGTTATAATATTGAGCCTGCTTTCTTTTCCTGTTTTCAAGCTCACGGCTCTAACTTGTATCACTGAAGGTTTCAACAAAGATCTGGCAATAGGAACCTGTGTCCTAGTTCTTCTTGCAAACAGTCTCTGTGCTGGAGAACTGTTCAGAATTTCTGATGGAGTATTTCTCAGCTCCAACAAGGCTAAATAGCCATCCTGGCTACTGTGATGACATTTTTTTATGGTGTTCTTGGCAAGTTTCACGGCATTTTCAGCTTTTCCATTCGACTGAGGATAACTGGGTGAACTTGTAACATGTTCAAATCCATACAGCTGAGAAAATTTCACAAACTCATGTGAGTTGAAAGGTGGTCCGTTGTCAGTTGTCAATTTCTCTGGGATGCCATGCCTTGCAAAGTGGGCTTTCATCTTCTTGATGACTTCAGCACTGTCTTTGGTGGTCAGAACATCTACTTCGAAAAAATCGGAGTAATGATCGACAACAACCAAGTAGCTTTTCTTTTTGAACTCAAACAAATCAGCTGCTACATATTGCCAGGGTAACTCTGGTATTTCACTGCTGATGAGTGGTTCTTTTTGTTGATTCTGACTGAACTCTTGACATGTCTGGCAATCTTTGATAAAACTCTCAATGTCAGAACTCATTCTTGGCCAATACACAACCTCTCTTGCACGTCTGATGCATCCCTGTATTCCAGCGTGACTTGAGTGAATTTTCTCCAAGAAAAACTGTCTTTGTTGGTTCGGCACAACCACTCTGTGTGCCTTAAAAATCACTCCATTTTGCACTGACAGTTCATCTCTGAAAGGAAAATAGTCTTGCATGTTTTCTGTCAAACTTTTCTTTTCTTCAGGCCAGCCTCCAAGAATAATTTTCATCAACTCGCTCATATCGGCATCTTCTTGAGTTGCTTTCTGAAGATTTGAAAGAGTCAGTTCACTGATTGCTAGTTCTTGAGTAACATCTGTGTCTTCAAGTTCAGTGCAGAAAATTAGCTCTTTGTGGCTCATTTGTTGTTCAGGTTTTCCACTGAGCGCCCTGCTGAGAGTATCTGCAAGATACATTTCAGATCCTTTTTTGTACACAACTTCATAATCATATTTTTGTGTGTGTAGCAGCATTCTTTGGATTCTCTTTGGAGCTGACAACAAGCTTTTCTTGTGAATCACCTCTAATGGTTTGTGGTCAGATTCCACTGTAACTTTGTGCCCATAGACATATCTTTCAAATCTTTCTAGACCAAAGACTATTGCCAATATCTCTTTTTCAATTTGTGCATAATTTTTTTCAGCTTCGGTCATGGCTCGAGATGCATATTGTACAGGCTGACCATTCTGTAACAGGCAGGCACCTAAGCCGTATGATGAAGCATCACACTGTAGAGTGATTTCAGTGTTTTCTGCAGCGTCAAAATAGCGTAGTACTGGTGGCTCTGACAGAGTTTTCTTCACTTTTTCTAGTGCTGTTCCGTGTGTCTCAGGATCCCACCTGAAATGAACATTCTTTTTCAAAAGTTCTCTCATTGGGGCCGCTTCTTCAGACAAATTTGGAGCAAATTTCTGAAGATAGCCTACAACTCCCAGCAACCTCTGCACATCCTCTTTTGATTCCGGAGTTGGTAGCTGTTGAACTGCCGCAATCTTTTTTAGATCAGGTTTGAGTCCTTCTCTTGAAAGAATATGTCCTAGGTATTTGATCTCTGTTTGTTTCAGCTCAATTTTCTCTTTGTTGAGTTTTATTCCTTTTTCTTGGCACCTCTGTAGCAACATCTCCAAGCGTTCATCATTGTTCTTTTCTCCTTCTTCATCAGAATCGCCTTCTCCCCAGAGGATAATATCGTCGTGGACTGCCGATACTCCTGGTAGTTCTGAGAGTGCTTCATCAACTCTTCTCTGGAATTCTTCAGGTGCGACAGATATTCCAAATGGCATTCTGTTCCACCTGTATTTTCCGAAAGGAGTCTCAAACGTGGTCAAGTAACTGCTTTCTTCATTCAGCTGTACATGCCAAAATCCATTTCTCAAGTCAAGGTGTGTGAAATATTTGGCTTTTTTGAGTTTGGGTAGAACATCATCCAATGTTGGTGTTGGGTACTCATTCCTCTTCAGTGCTTTGTTCAAAGGTTTTGGGTCAATACACAACCTGATCTTCCCATTGGGCTTTACTGCAACCACCAGACTACTGATCCAGTCGGTTGGAGTATCTACACGGCTGACAACTCTCAATTTCTCTAATCTTTTCAACTCATCCTTGACCTTCTTCTTCACTGATATGGCCATTTTCTGCAAGGCATCTTGACTGGATTGGATTCTTTGTCCGTCTGAAGGTGCAGCTTTCCGGCAAATTGTCCAACTTCTCCTTCAAAAACATCTGCATACTTTTCAAAAATAGTGCTTTCTTTCTGTTTTGAAACTGCTGCAATGTTTTCTGTGTTCACTGTGATTAGATCCATGCCTTGCACTGCTCTCAGACCCAGTATTGGAGAGCAAGCTTCTTCTGTGACAACAAATCTCACTTTGTAACTGTTTTTATTCTTTGGATTGACCACTTTCATCACCACTTCTCCACGAGGTTTCATTTCTGTTTTGTTGAACATGACTAATTTGCTCTTACTTTGTGTCAGTTTCTTTAAGTAAGTGTCCCCAGACACTTTCTTATACATCTTCTTTGGCATGACATTTGTAGATGCCCCAGTGTCCAAAACAAATTGAACTTGATTTCCATTGATGAGTATTTTTGCTTTGACATTTTTCTCTTTCTTCTTATGGTCAACAGCCCACACTTCAGCTTCTGAATCCGTCTCACCTGTTTCTGAAAATCTCTGAACTGGATTTCTTCTTGAATTTTTTTCTTGGTGCTTTGCAAACCACTGAAAAATGATTTTTTTCTCCACAGTTCAGGCAGTTTTTTCCAAATGCTGGACATTCTTCTTTCCTGAATCTATGCTCTTTGTCACAGTATATGCACTTTTTTAGTTGAGTTACTTTTCTCCTGAGGCTTTTCTTTCTTTCACGAAGAGCACTGATCTCTTCTCCTTCAGTCCTGGAATCTCCTGCCATCATGGCCATGTTCTGCTGCTGACTCATTTCAAATGCTCTGCATATATCTAAGCAATTGTCCAATGACAATTTTCTCACTTCCAACAGCTTTGTTCTGAGACTTTCATTTTTTACGCCAAGAACGATCTGGTCTCGAAGAAGTCTGTCTTCCAGTTGACTGCTGCCAAAATTGCATGACTTGATGAGTTTCCTCAAATCACAAACAAAATTTTCAACAGATTCTCCTGCCACTTGGTGTCTTTTATGAAATACATATGATTCGTAGGTTTCATTTTTTTCTCCAATGCAGAATGCCTCAAATTTTTGCAGGATTAGGTCAAGATTCTTTCTTTCTTCTTCCTTCGCGAAAGGCAAACCTTCAAAAATATCCAAACCTTCCGATCCAACACATGACAAGAACGTTGCAGTTCTAAATTCTTGATCTTCTTCATTCAGCTCAGTGACGATTTCGTAGCTGTCCCAAAGCCTTCGAAATGTTTTCCAGTTGCTTTGTAGGTCACCTCCCGTTACCTCCAACTTGGACGGCAATGGGATATTTCTTCTTCTTTGTCTTTTGGGTCGCCTTCGCGGCCGTTCCTCTTCGTTTTCATCGTCACTCATGGTAACTGACGTCACTCGATCACCACTGTTAAGTCGAAAGAAATTATTGTCTCTTCCCTTACCTTTTGAAAATTTTCATTAATGAAAATATCTTCATCACCGACTCACATCCCACTTCTGACACCATGTATCGTTTTCTAACCCTCTGTTCTTCAGTCGATCGGTTCAATCAGTGGAGGTCGAGTCGTTGGTTCTGCTCCGGCCGCTCGCCCAAGGGAAGTCACCCTCTTCTTGTTTACAGTCAAATCGAGGCTATCTAAGCAGACGACACGTTACAATCATGTTGTACCGTGTAATTACGAACACACAAGCACAAAATCAGAGAAACCGTACACTACGTGAATACGAATTTTAACGGGCTGATTCAGAGTGTGTTCTCGTAACTTGGTAATTGTACCAGAAGACATAATAATAATGATAATGATAATAATGAAACACCAGTGTGACTAATGGGGCCAAAAAATTTGTAAGCTATATATGGTTTGTGTGCATGCAGATATAAATTTATAAAGTAGATATGTGTGCTATGTGCTAATTCACTTATGATGTGTGTGCATAAATGATTATATACTATGAATATACGTATGAAAACTCTGGTCAATAATGATACTTTCTGTTAAGTGTGGGTCTTTATGAACTTTCTAGATTTTGTCTGGTACAAGAATGTCATGCTAGTTCTCGTTGTCGTGTATGTGTGTGTGTGTGTGTGTGTGTGTGTGTGTGTGTGTGTGTGTGTGTGTGTGTGTGTGTGTGTGTGTGTGTGTGTGTGTGTGTTAGATATGAAAGCAGTGATAAATTCTCCTTTATGTATAGTTACATCTATTATCTATCTATCTATCTGACTATCTATCTATATGTGTATCTATCTATCTGTCTATCTGTCTATCTATCTATCTATCTATCTGTAGAGAAAGTTCATTGTTGTCTGGTCGGCGTTTTGGGGAAGGGTTTGCATTGCTTTATACGAGCCATAATTGGGGGAACTTTGTATCTTTACAATGAGGCGTTGACAATGGCCTTATTGAACCTGTCACGGTGTCATTATATTTCTTTCTATGTAATATTGAAGTACAATATTGATTATTGAATAATGGTTCATTAGCATAAAACTTTCCCCCATTTTAGTAAGAGATATTGTGCACAACATTAAACAAATGTATCTGAGAAATACCAACATTAAAGACCTTATTATCAACATGCAGTTATCATATTATATATTATTATTATTATTATTATTATTATCATTATTATTAATATCAACATCATCATCGTCATCATGGTCATCATCATCAGTATCATTATTGCTTCCTCGTGGGGATGCAGGGGGTTCGTTCAGTACGAATACATGTAGTATCCCCACCTTCTGGAAATTTTCTGCCAGAAATTTTCTTTTTTCTGCCACTCTTTTGACATCTCTTCCTGTCATTTCATGTTTAGCTGGTTCATTCACCTGTATGTGTTCTATGATACCTTACATACTTTCTGTCAGGATTTGATAATTTGGTATGTGTGTTGACTGTATTTATGGCGCTAAGACAGTATGATGTAAAAAAGTAATTTTAGGTAACTTAGGCCAGTTTTAATAAGTTTTAGTGTCCTTAGTTATGTTTACATTTATATTCGGTTCGTGTTTATAAACCTTTTGGTGATAATTTGGGTGGAATTACCAACGACAGGAGCATATGCTCAGATAATGTGCGCGAATGCAGTGATTTGTGTTCTTTATTTTCTTTTCCATGTATTTTTCTTTCAACGAGGTACTGTGTACGTTTGGAAATGATACGGCTATACGCAGTCTGCTGGACGTTAACACAGTAGAATGATAGTATCGTTATTATTGTTGTTATTGTTACCATTATTGTGTTCATATCAGTCATATGTGTTTGTGTTGTGGCGAAAAATGTGAGTCCTGATTTAATGACTGAAATTTAAGAGAACCATCTTTGCAAGAGGGATCCAGGGTAGGGGTGGAAGAAGTAAACTAACTGACTGACAAACTGATCTTTTCCTACTCTCTCCAGCAGTGAATGTCCTTGTTCTACTTTTCGTACACAGGTGGAAGAAATTCCGATTCCAAACGCAATGTGATATGTAACAGAAGTTATGTTTGTGACGTAGATCAGTTTGTTTAATGCAGAAATTAGACCACTGACACCGCATTCTAGCCAAACTGAAAAGATTGTTCTAAAAGTAATTTGTATGCATTTTCTTTTTATCAATGCCAGTTCCTTTCTTTATTTTTGCCACAGTAAAAGGATCAATAATGGGTTATAATTATATGTCTTTACCTCAGTTGATTGATGTCACTGGACTTCCATGTACAATGGGTGAGTTAAACAATCTGTGTCTGTCCATAGTGGTTGTGTGCTTTGCTTTGTGATTTCGTGTTTGGTGTAAGTTTGATCCTGTCTTTGATAGTATAATCTTAGGATAATGTCTTTCGTGGTCTTCCCTCTTGTATTGGATCCTTTTGTTTTTCCTGAATGATGGTTTTGTTAGATCTTTTTGCTTCGTTTGTTTTTCTTGACTGAGGTTTTTTTTAATCTCTTTACTTTTTGATGTAATCAAACATTTATTGTCCGTCTGTTTGTTTTGCCATAAAATGATAAACAGAAGACCTTCAAATATATGCAGGCCCTGGAATTTTACTTTTAGTACGGAATTCTACTTTGACAGTGAGAAAGTCCTTGTATGAAATGATAACTCTGAAGGATCTTGCAATTCTAGTTTGTATCCAGTATTTTGTCTTGTCTTCTGTCTTGTCTATTAGCATGCAGGTTTTACACAAAGAGCTTGAAATGATGAATGCTTGGATTTGCTGCAATCATTATTTTCATTCTAGCAGATTGGTGTTGGTCTTTCAGGGCTGCTATTGTATATGCTGTTCTCTCAGTGACGTCTGATTTTAAACTTTCAATTACTGATGATTCCACATTCGTAAGCAAAGCTTATTATTAATGTATTCAAATTGTCTTTTGCTTTCATGGACATCTACGTTAATGCCTTTGTTATCATGACATTCATTAAGAATTTAGCCTTACTGCATAAATTTCCTCGCCATTGATATAATGATACTGATTATTTTTGGCGGGCCGATTTACCAAGCTGGTTGGTTCATGATCTTCTGTTAGGTCAAAATATCAGGGTTTATCTTCATGTTTACTGTGTACATTTAGTTGTATCACTAGTAGAGAGAGAGAGAGAGAGAGAGGGGGGGGGGGTTCAAAGATTTTCAGAAATCTTATGAGGACATCCCGATCTTCTTCCCCAGCCAGGCACCACTGTAGAAAATGTGTCTAACTCCATGTGCCACAGCTCAGTTGTTAGGAAAATACCAGCCCTGAAATAGACAACTGGGTCATGACAGGTCAAAGTCACACAGCTGGTGTAATAAAAAAGTCCTCAGTAATGTGCACTCAAGGATACGTGACCATACTTTCTGCACCGGGCAAGGAATATTAAAGGTACTAAACTGGAAAATGGGGCGATTGAGAGTTAAGGTGACTGGTGTTCATGCCTTGTCTTATTGTCTGTCCTTATTCTCGCCCTCTCCATTTCACATTCCAACACCATAATTAAAAGCATTACAACGGCTCGGTCTTGAAATGCGTTAGGCCTTAGGACACGTGCGAGTATGATTGTTTTGTTGCTGTCTTTCCACTTCGCTGCCTTGATCGTATCGCCAAAGGATTGGGTGCCATACAAAACACCCATTACCAACATTCACACAGACACACACGCGTGCACACTCTTGTACCAACACACATACACCCACAAGCGCGCATACACACGCACCACGTGTGCGTGCACGCATGCACACCTCATTTATTCCTTCTTGTGTTTTTGTCTGCTGTGAGAGAGAAAGAGGTAGGGAGGGAGGGAGGAGAGGCCATCAGCTCATTGACAAAGCAAACACAGAATACAGAGTACAGTTTAGATTATAGACATACGAAAACATCAAACGAACAAATGGAACATAACAAATGGAACTTACTTTCTACACTACCGTACACACTCATATAAAATGTGTGTGTGTGTGTGTGTGTGTGTGTGTGTGTGTGTGTGTGTGTGTGTGTGTGTGTGTGTGTGTGTGTGTGTGTGATGTGTGTGTGTGTGTGTGTGCAGTGGAAGAGCTGAGAGAGGGAGAATAAGAGAGAGGTGAGGTATGTAGGAGTCAGAATGTTCGTTTAGAGTTAAGGGTTTGGGGTCTGTATCAAGTACAATGCTAGTGAAGTAAGGGCTTGAGTTCAGATGTAAGCATTCTGGCTAAGTTTTTTTTTCTTTGGTGGGGTGGGGGTGGTGAAGGGGGTAAAAGTTGGGATGAGCAGGCAGGGAGACTGATGGACGGACAGAGATTTTCCGAAAAGAGACGGAGGTCGTTGTCGTGAACCATGAAATGAGCTGTTCGTTTAGTGTTACCACCTGTTGTGTCGTCTTAAGTCGGAGAAGTGACAAGTAGAAAATAGAGACGTATGATTTCAAACAGATTGAGTAGCAAGTTAGGTGTCATTTGTGACGATCCTGTTCACTCTGTTCTACCGAAGAACTTTTGGACGACAGAGCACTGATGGTTACGTTGGTTAGTAAGGAGTCATCGTATCACGATTCCAGTATCAACTAATAAATGATTCTCTCTCTCTCCTCTCTCTCTCTCTCTCTCTCTCTCTCTCTCTCTCTCTCTCCTTTTTCCTCCTCTTCTTTGCCCTACTTGCATTATTCATTTTGTTTCCAATTGTATGCTAAATTCTGCATATGTCACAATAGAATTTAGAATCCAATAAACTCTGGAATGCCTTCTTGCTGTTCTTCTAAAAACATCCAGCCCGCCACTGACAAATTACATAACATTAGGTGTTTGCTCATTAACAAATAACGTGTAGCTGTTAACAAATGAATGTTTAAGCATGAAATTGTGCCAGAATCTGTCTCCCAAACGCTCCATCAAAATTCCATAAAACCATGACACTCCACTGAGCTTCAAGTTACGGTCCCCGGGATTTACATGTTTAAGTTAAGTATTTGGTACTCTGGTAGCTTTCTCTAAAATACTCACCTAATCTAAAATCCGACTAAAATGCAGCGACCTTCAAGAGAGACCTGTCATGCATTTCTCAAACACTCTAGAAACATGATGCATTACGCAGCTTTCTGTGCAGTATCACATTTCATTTAAGAGTCTACAAACACTTATACTGACTCAGTCTACAATTTTTTTTAAATGGCAAGTGTTCTACGTTGTAATTATTCATTAAAGCCTGTATTTGTGTATTCATAGAAATTATTTTGTAGTAAGAACAAACATGATGTCAGTGGTGGTGATGGTTCCTACACGTTGTAGCACTTCTTTCACTCTGTGTCTACCTCACTCTCATCTCTCTCATCTTCTCTCTCTCTCTCTCTCTCTCTCTCTCTCTCTCTCTCTCTCTCTCTCGTGTCTCTCTCACACTCCTCCTTTCCACTTAACACGACGACTGTTCCAAACCGGCATTATTTTGATGTTTCATTACTGTTGTATTATGTTTGTATGCGTGTAGACTGTCAGTGGGCGAGGGCTGTATGTTAAAATCATTACTCTGCTTATGTCCTGAAAAATGTAAAATTGCGCTCTCTCTCTCTCTCTTTGTGTCTGCGCGTGTGTCTCCATCTGTTTGTCTCTGTCTCTCTGTCTCTCTCTCTCTCTCGCTCTCTCTTTTTTTTCTCTCTCTGTCTCTCTTTCTCTTTCTTTCTTTCTTTATGTCCCTTTTTACCTTTTTCTTACACCAATACTGGAAAAAAAGTTAGATCACGTCTGTGACCTGCCTATGTTCACCTGGGTTGTCGGAGACACGGATTTGTGCCAGTTCTTGTATAATCCTCACTAATCTGGCGCCAGTGCCTTGCACGCAAACAGTGGGGGACTGTGTCGTGAGAAGAACCCATCCTGTAGTCACGAGCCAGCCACTGACCTCAGCCCACCCCTTAAAAAGCCACAGCTCAGAGGCAGAAAACCTTTATGATAGGGCCCATAGATACAGACAACACTTAACCCCAGTCTTTGCTCCCTGTTTGGCCCTCACCTACCTCCTTCGTCCCATTCCTCCCATTGTGACTTTCGCAACAGCGACTGGGATTGTGCCTGTCTTTCAATTTCCCGTTAAGAAGAGGGGAAATACGTTCATATCAAGGGGAGGGAGCACCCTCTCCCCCCTCTGTGGATATGTGAGGTGTGCGTGTGTGTATATGTGTGTGTGTGTGTGTGTGTACTGCGTTGTCCGCGTGTGCACGTGTGTACCTCTCGCTTCAGCTTTATTTTATTGGTGACAATACCCATTTTGTAATAATTCATTTGAAATAGTAGAATGGACCTGAAAAGTTTAGCCTGTGTGGTTTGACAGTAGTTCTGATATCCTCCTTCATGTTCATCGAACGCTCCTTCCCACTCGTTACTTCTCCCTGCCAAATGTCCGATGGAATTGTATGGTAAATTCTGCATATGTCACGGTAGAATTTTGAATCCAGTAAAACTCTGAAATTATCCTGGTGAAGGTTTTTCATGAGTCATGGGACAGATTTTTTTTCTCCAAACGTCCAAACGTCCGATGGAATGTATCGGGTCATTGTGCATTCTCCTGTCGCATTAGAGAATAGTCCCGTGTCATGTCTTGTGACCCATAATCACGGAACAGGATTGGAGTTTGTGGTCTGTTCAAGAGGGACTCGTCGCACGTGGACAGTTTCATATCTAGTCCATCCAGTATGCTGTCCGTTATCTGTCAAAACACCACTTTTATTACTCAAGGCTAGTAGCAGGTAGACTCCTTGAGCCTGCGCAGAGTACTGTGCGTTGGCAGTGTCTAGATATAGATGGTGTGTGTATGGGAGGGGGGGGGGTAGGACCATGACACGCTAAACTGACAACACCAGAATGATTGGAGCAATGTGATAGCAGGCAGGCCAGTTTTTATGTTGCGGGCTGGGATTGAACTCAAGACATTAAATCTTGAGCCTCCAGCTCTGTTACAAAAGGCAGCCACGGAATCTTGCCTCATTGTCTAAGCTGCCCTTTGATCGTCTGGAATTTATGAAGGTGGGGAATCTGTCAACTTTCAGTGCAGTCAGCCAACTCGTCTTCCGCTTCCTTTTCCTTCCTTCCTGGTGAAATCGTGAAGTTTGTTGGCTGACTTTGTTGAAGACCAATCTAGTGAACTTGTATGCTGCTTTGATTTCATAATAAAACAAGACAGAGGCAAAAGTTTGGCCGACTGTCCTTTGTCAAGCGAATACAAAAGACAACAAAGAAACAAATATTCAAACTTCAGGACAAAAACAAGAACAACTCTGATGTTTCGTTGAGTTGCACAAAGTGACTGCACTGATGTAAAATCATAAAGTGTTTATGAATTGTGCCAATCGGAAATGAGGAACAGGAATGCGATGAATTAAGGGAAGTAAGAAGTATTCTACAATGTAAATGTGATCTTGTCGTTTTATTGTTCCTTTATCCTGAGGAAACCAATGGCCGAAATAGTCGAAATCACCAAAATTTAACGTGCCAGTATGATCCGTATTTCAACACTTTATGATCCGTATTTCAACACTTGTACTATGTTGGAAAACACGGTTCTCGTCTGGTCATTTCTCCACTGTCAGTGTTGTTCCCGGTTAGTACCTGGACGAATGACTTCGGATTACTAGGTGTCGTTGGCAGTTTTCTGTGAGGCCATGTAGCTGACTTATGGATCCTTTTTTTCCGATAAACTCGGGAAAATAATTGTGAATATGCAGCCTCCAGTTCATCAAGGTGTGAAAGGAAACCTTAGCTTGTTAAGGGAAAGGAAAGGTAAAGCTATATTTGTATTTATTTTTATATTATCACAATGGATTTATCACGTGCAATTCGGGACTGTCATTTACATGTAGCCAAGATTATTCCAGTGCTAGGTAAAACATAGGCTAGGTAGGGCCTCAGGACCTGGCCAGCTCATGGGTTTATGTGCAGGCTTAAGGTATGTGCCATGATCACCATACAAATGGCACCTGTGACGTTAGTACATATGAAATTCGTTCCGAACGCAGCGACGTCGTCTTGTGAAACTGAAACTGAAACGGGACTGTTCTTCCCACACAGAGCACTTCGCAGAATGCAGCGCCACATATTTTCGTCTGTATGTGTGCATTTGTACTTATTCAATGAAAGTGGCTTTTTCTACAGAATTTTGCCAGGGACAAGTCCTTTGTTGCCGTGGGATCTTTCATGTGCACTGAGTGCGTGCAGCTCGCAGGACCTGTTTGTCATCTCATTCAAAAGACTAGCTCCTGAACTAAAAAGGAGAGTTGATGGGCGCCGCTCTCATAGGAGTAATAATGACCCAGATAAAATTTGAGGTCTTTACGGTTACCATCTTATTATCCTGTGATCTTAGGGTTACCTTTGTGCTTAAATCTCTCTCTCCTCCCTTTCTCTCTCTGTCTCTCTCCGCCTCCCCTCTCTCTCTACCTCTCACTCGTTTGTGTACTTTATCACATCAGTATTGAACATTTTTTGCCATATCAATTTGTGACTTAAGAATTAACGATGGACTTCCGTTTGAGTTCCGGTACACGGTACAAATTTGACGTTGAGACCTTTTCTTAGAGTCTGATAGCTCGGCTTCAGTCGCCTCCCACAACATTAAAAACAGTCTGGCTCTCTACACATCTCAATGTTGACATCGTTCTTGTGGTATCAGCTTAGTGTTTCATAAATCCCTTCCCTCCTGCCCCATTTCGAGAACTTGCCGGCGCTTGGGGTTTGGCGAGACTTGCGGAATCTGCTGGCAGATTTGGATTGAGTGCATATAAATTTGTCCGAGTGCGGTGAATCTCTATTGAACAAACGACGAATTTCAGTACAATCTGCACGAATCGGGCCTCAGTGCCTTACAGACCAGCTTGTAGTCATGAGCCAGTCTGGAACCTCAACCCTTTCCACACAAAGCCACAGTTCAGAGGCAAAAAACTGTCGTACTTGAGCCCATATAGAAACACCACCTAACCCACCCCAGTCTTCACTCCCTGTTTGACCCTCCACCCACCTCCTTCGTCTCATCCGTGTCTTTGTCTTTCACACAGGGATTGTTACTGTGCTTTTCTTTAAATTTACTGAAGAAAAAAGAGTAAAGGGGGATGAGAGGGGTAACTGACTGGAGGATGGATGTCTCTCTGTCTGTATGTCTGTCCGTTTGTTTGTCCTCCTGTCTGTCTCTGCATCTGTCTGTCTCTGTATCTGTCTCTGTCTGTCTCTGTCTGTGTGTGTGTGTGTGTGTGTGTGTCTCTCTCTCTCTCTCTGCATCTCTGTCTGTCTGTCTCTCTTGCTCTCACTCCCCCGGCTGTGTGTGTGTGTGTGTGTGTGTGTGTGTGTGTGTGTGTGTGTGTGTGTGTGTGTGTGTGTGTGCTCGCGCGCGTCTATGTGCAAGAAAGTTATGAGCTGAGTGATGTATGTTTTCTGCGTTTAGTGCGCTTGCTTGTTATATTGAATGATTAATGTCAGTCGTTGCCATTTTAAATTTCATTGGCTAAGGGGTCATTACTGCAGAAATTGTTAATGTTCATGCTGCTCAACCACATCTTGCTCTGGTGCTCACCTCCACACCATGCTAAAGTGACGAATATATAGACAAATAGTTGTGCAGAGGATTTGATAATGAAATCAGTTGCAATGGATGTCAGTTTCAAAGAAACTGTTAACGGGAAAGAAATGAAGGAGGTGGGGGTGGACGTTTCCGATGTGGAGCTGGCACAAAAGGAGAAGAAAGAAAGGTTTCAGGTTGTCCCATTACCCTGAGATCGTAAAGGATTGAGGCGGTAGAGATGTCCAGTTTTCTTGGGGCCAGCATTCTGAGGGCAGTGCCCGTTTCTTCTCTGTCGCTCATTAACCTTTCTCTGACATTGAAGGAAGTCGGGTACCCATTCACAGCCGGGTAGACTGGAGGCCCCACGCGCATATACAGGTACAAGGGCTTGATTCGTACGCATGCAAACTCATACAGGCAGATGGGAAGCCGATTGTTCTACCTCCATGACGACTTTGCCTGCAGACGGAGAAGGATATTATAAATGATCGACTGAACTAAATGACAAGTTTAGTCAAGATCTAAAGATAAATAGTCACTTGAAATACAAAGGAATGGACTGCTTAATTACTGTGTAAGGGTAATTCTTTTTATGTACTGGCATCGTTTCAAAGACGAAGAAACTCTGTAGTGCATGCCTTACGACAGACTGACTGACTTCCTTCCCCAAATTAATGCAGTAAAACCTCGTCGTTATTGTTGTGCATAATGTTTGACATAATGTAAACAACACAAAAATGAATTTTAACACGAAAACAACATTAATGCGTTCACAGATAAATAAATAGACAAATATTCGGTTTCTAAAATCACTTAGAAAGACGAGAGGCGCCAGCTGGGCTGAAAAATAAACAACAACCAAAAACCAGAAAACAACAGCAACAACAGCAAAAAATATATAAGTCAATTCATAAATAAACATATAGAAATAAAGTAAAAAAACAAAACAGGTACATGTGGGGGGGGGGGGGGGGTAGAGCGCAGTGTTCATGAATGAATTTGAAGAAGAGAAAAAAGTGTGAGCTGTAAAAAAAATGTTAAAACGTGATCATGCGGTTGGTAGGCATAAGAAGAGTATACCTAGTGCAACAAGTTACTCCAGTCTGACCTTGGAGAAGAGTAGAAAGTACATTCTAACCTAACGACCCAAGGCCTTGGAGGAATACCAAAGTACCCAATGGAGAAAAGGCTTTTGAAGTGGCTGAGTCTACATGATAAATAAGCTCTTGAGAAAGTTGAAAACCATAATTTTGTACGGTCGTATGGCAACACCGCTTCGAGAGAGAAAAGGATATGTGCATGCATAGATGTTTCTGATTTTTTTTTCTAAAAGATAAAAACACATATTTGTTAGAAAACTGCGAATAAACCAACAGATAAAGCTGGAGGGTGAAAGGATTTTTGGAGTATTTACATTTTTGCATACGTTTACACTTAAAGAATACCCATACGCACTTCACACAGAAACACATGCACGCATACACCACACACACACACACACACACACACACCACCACACACACACACACACACACACACACACACACACACACACACACACACACACACACACACACACACACACACACGCCGCGCGCACGCTAATCCCTGCTTTGTGACCGTTGTATCGGGTAAAGAGAAGGTCGTATTAAATGACTCGAAACTGTAGTGAATCTCTCTCTCTCTCTCTCTCTCTCTCTCTCTCTCTCTCTCTCTCTCTCTCTCTCTATCTCTCTCTCTCTCTCTCTCTCTCTCTCTCTCCCTCTGTTACACACACACACACACACCACACACATTGACCCACAACTATACACTCACGCACGCACACACACACACGCAATCGCACGCAACCACACACACACACACAACACACACACACACACACACACACACACACACACACACACACACATACACACAGGTTAATCGTGTCATATTCCCAAACACTGCGGCAAGGACCTTGTTGATTGGTTCGTGCCTGTAAGTCTCAGATCACAAGTGGAGAGAGGTTCGGCGCAGTTCCATATCCCATGTCAGCATAATCACGCTGGTGTTTACAATACGCACACATCGGCCAGTAGATATTCGCTCGTTGGGGGTAAAAACCCACGTGAGCTTGACGTGACCCATATTTGATAATAATGCCAAGGTCGTCAGAGGTCAAACCCTGTACATGACCCTATCTCTACTCAATGCTCCAAGCTTGTGGACTTCAGCAAACAAAGCAGTCTGCAAAAGGGAACTTTTATATATATTTGGTGCGATCGTGATTTTAATTAGTTAAGAGTCTTTGATGACGGCAGCAAAGGCTTCATTAGTATGTGTTGCGTATCGCACAAGTTATCAAGAACGGGAAATGATATACAGACGATTTAAGTTATGTACAGAAGAAAAACTACAGATAAAACGGGAAATGATATACAGACGATTTAACTTATGTACAGAAGAAAAACTACAGATAGAAAATAAAGAATATAATGAAAAAAACACGACAAATCAGGCATAAACAAGGGATGATTTTTTTTAAATTGACTTCTTGAAAACCATTGCTAATGAAGAAACGAGCTTTGCCGAATGGGAAGAAAGATTAAGTAGTGTAATAGTTTGGGCAAGCGTCCCAAAATTATCGGAAAAATTAAGGAAATAAAATTAAAGTGGTTCCAACTGACAACATATTTTGGTCACAGACACGATTTTAAAGAGAGTGGACATCATAAGTGATTGATAAGTGCACTTATTGTGACAGCGAAAAAGACACAGTAGAACATTGTTTATGGAGCTGTCAGTTTTCCAGCATTTCTGGAGTGATATGGAAAAGAAATTTTGAGAGAATTGTGAAAAAAAAAAGATCAATTTCTAAATGTATAGATCTAACTGGTTTTATTTGGAACACATAAACATAACAAGATAACAAGATTTTATTTCAGCCCAGTGCATAGACACAAGGAAAATGTTTTGGCTATACATACAATCACACTCACGCCTCACAACAATTACAATATTCAACATCATAAAAGACAAATACGTGGGTCATCCACGGAATCGAAGAAACACACGCACACAACACACACACACTCTCACGCCAAGGCGCCCATATCCAAGCCACCTTAGCTGGCCACTAATCGGTTCTGCCCTGCCAGCTAATTAACAGCGCGCATCTGTCCTTCTCCTTCCACTCTCCACGCCACCGTCGCCCATCAATAGGCTTACAGATTGACCTAGATTCGATAGGCCTACTCTGTGCCAGTATCAATCACTTCCAACCACAGACATCTAATGTCTGTGCTCCTACACTCAGTCCCTCCCGAAAGATCGCAGCAGTTACAAAGCACTGCTGTAGAGTGAAGGACTCTGGTCAAACCTGCCTGGCTAAAAATAGTACTCGCAGCCGATGCCGGCTGGCAGAAAGGTAAGTAACTGGAGGGTGTCAGAATGGCTGGGAAAATGCAGCCGTACACCCACACCCACACACGCACTCAAGCACACACACATACACCCCCCCCCCCACACACACACGCACTCATGCACACACACACATACAGCCCCCCCCCCCACACACACACACACACGCACACACGCACACGGGACTTAAACAACATAAGGTAAAAATTATTCTCTTACATTCACTCCCCCTCCTCACATGCGCAAGACTAAAAAATCAAAGACAGGCGAAGAAGCTCTGATACATAACAAAATATTTAGTAAGAATACATTCTAACGCAAGTTAAAAAAAAAAAAAAAAACAGTATAATCCAAGCCTGGGGAGTTAAAAGAGTTTATCAATTAACAGTGATCACGAACAGATAAAAGACATATAAAGTTCCTTCTAGAAACTATCACCGAATTTCCATAAGCCCTCCTTCGAGTACGCAGACTGAGGATTAGAGTTCAAAAGTAAAATAAATAGCTCTTATAAATTTGGTTAAGAATAGGTTCATCACAGAATAAGAGAAAAAAAAAATTGTAACTACCGATAAGACACGAATGTATGATTCAAGTCATTAACACATCAGAAAAAAAAGTGTAATGATGTACGGCTGTAAGTCTAGCAGATACAGCAAAAAGAGGTCTACGGGGAAACAGGGTGACGTTTATTGCTGGCGTTATTGCCTTAAAATGTATTATTTTTATGTACTCATTCCACCACCTGTTCTCTCAAACATTTCTGTGAAATTTAGGTGTATATGCATCTTGTTATTTCAAATGTAAACAGCACATTGTGTGTACATGTGTGTGAGTGTGTGAGTGAATGATATGTGAGTGTGTGTATATGTGTGTGTGGCCATGCTACGCGCGTATGTTTGTGTTAGAGTAGATGTGCATCAGGGTGAATATGTAGGTTTTTATTTCCCAACTGAAATATATTTAAGAGTTAGGCCAAACGTTCTTGTTAAAAAGAAAACCCTTGTATAACTTGTTTGTCCAGTAATACATACATCCGTATATAATTCTACCAGAGTATAGCATGTACTTGGGGTGATTTGGATGTTTTTGCATTTGGTTGTTGATGTACAGCATGAATGACATGAAAGAAAAGAAGAAAAAAAAAGACCTTTGCAAGAAAAACAAAATGGAAAATAAGAAATAGCTCTCTCTGCTGAACCTTTTGTGAGCTTTATTTATTATCAGGTGGCACAAGATACAAATCTTGTCTTCGGATGTGAGAAGAATAGCGTATATAGCCAATAAAGTATCAAACATTCTGCTGATCAAAGTTGTCTTCTCTTCCATATTTTAAAAAGCAAAATTAGGAAACAACTTCCGTTCCTCCAAGAACAGGAATTGATATTTCTATGCGCTCTTGGCAACTTCAAAAGGTAAAGCTTCTAAAGAAGAGCGAAATATTTCTCAATGGTTTCATTGTGAACTGTCCGTATTACGGCAGTGAAAAAAAAGTTTTTTTCTTCTTGGTATTGCTGTAAAGATACGAATATTTAAGATCAGAAAGTGAAGGAGTCCATAATAAAGACGGAAGTCGTTCTCTTTAGCACACAGGAAAATTAGATGCTTCTGCACAAAACGCAAATGAAATTTTCTAAGGACTAGATTTCTTGGTCATGTACAAAATGAGCACAATGGCATTCTGCACTGGCTCGGTGAGAAGCGAGTCTAGTTAAAGGAATTGTGGAAATAGTGATAACCATCTGCTTTTAAAGAATTGACCGGGATATTATAACCATTTGCTTTTAAAGAAATGACCGAATCGCCAACAGTTGTCTAAATGTTGGGGAACACGCAGGTCTTCATCTGGCAAATTACTGTGTGCTGAGACCATTGTTCATGACGTGTAATTGGTTTGTACATTAAAGTGTTCGGCAGTTTGGGAATATACAGACAAGAACTACCGTTCTTTTCCCCTTCTTTCTTGGCAGTCGACATGAACGTCTGCTATTTTATGTATGTCTCTGTATAAACTGGAGTGAATTCACGGAAACGCCTGTTCTCGACTTCTAATAGGGAATGGACAAAAGCACATGTTATTCTACTAGTTAAGAGACGAGAGACGAAAGAACGACCTCTTTGTCCTGGACTCAAGACATGTAGTACAGGAGCAGGTGGATATTGTCTCATCTGTAAAAATTGGGCTCCATGTGTAACACTACCCCCTCCCCTCCCACCCACCCCTTATTTTTTTTATCCTAAAAGAATCTGATAACAGGTAGGGGCGGTCTGTGAGCAAGGCAAGGACCGTTGACAGGAAAGCAAACCGTACTTGGCACCCTCGTCTCTTGTGGAGAATCGGTGGTTTCCGGAGCCACTTGTGTGGGTACTTGTGCTGACATGGACCTGTGTGTAGGCGGGAGGCGGGACGGCAGGTAGATAAAAGAAAGGTAGAGAGGGGGAGGTGGTGCGTATTTTTTTATATTTTTTTTAGATCAACAGTAGAGTAAGTGTTCTTACGTTTGCGTGATGGATCACAGGTGGGAAGGGCAGATTGTGGGCCTGTTGACCAACAACTCAGGCTGACCGATTTGCTGTGTTGATGTTTGTTTTCCCCATCAGCGCAACACGAAAAATGTCATGGGTGGCGCGCAGGAAAGACAGCGCGAGACTGGCATCTTCCTATCATGTCTGTCGGGTTTATGTTGCTGAAAATATACATAGATTCTCAAGTACTGTTTGCACCGAGTTGAATTTTGCCCAAATCAGCAACCATTATTTTCAGATTAACTAATGTTGTGCTGACTATATTGCTCAAATATTAGGATGTGAATGTAGGTGGCATGTGCATGCAAATGATGTGTAGTTTATCATAATTATACAAAGGGGAAGTAATCATTATAACCAGAGAATCCTTACGTAACATAAAGTTTCCAGACCTCGAAAACGCCAAGGTCTTGTGCAGGTTTATAGCAACAATCATGTTTATGTTTGAACTTCATCACCTTGCGTGTTTTGGTTTAGTGTATAAACTTTCAACCAAACATTGTTGAGCGAAGGAGGTAAACTATTTTTCCGGGGTGAGTGGGGGTAGGTAGGGGGAGTTGGTTGGTCGAACTTACCTGTTTTTAGGTCTAGACTCGACTTACGGCAAAAAATCATGACACCTTTTCAGTGCCATGCTAAGGATGCAGATGATGACTTATGAAACGTTAGCGCTCCAATTTGGTTTGTGATGAACTAGTTAAGAACACTACATTCAGGAATGACAGGTGCATGCTGTGATTGCACGAACATCGTACTCATATTATCATTTTTTACAAAGGCTTTCAAAGCATGAAAAATTATGATTTGGCAGTGTGGTTCCCATTCATCAGACAGTTCTCTCTCAGCGCCAGGAGCAAATTGTCGTTGTAAATTGTTGATGTTATTTACTCTGTGTGTGTGTGTGTGTGTGTGTGTGTGTGTGTGTGTGTGTGTGTGTGTGTGTGTGTGTGTGTGTGTGTGTGTGTGTGTATGTGTGTGTTTGTTGTGTGTTTGTGTGTGTGTGTGCTGTGTTGTGCATTTACTTTTTGTTATCTTATGTGTACGCTTGACAAAGGCAAATGATGTTCGTAATCTTGAAAATTATAAACTTCATAATCAGAGCCCGAACTGAGCAGCACATATTATAAATCGATTTTCGTAAAGGTCTGTTCAAAGAGATCTGATGAATTGTTTTCATTTTATTTACCATCGCGGTCTTGATTAGGCCAGTTTATCAGATCAAATTTAGATAATCCTCTGTAGTGTTCCTAACTGCAGTCCACAGTTTTACGAAGAGTCCACATGAAAAAAAAAACACTCACACAAACACATGCACGCACGCACGCATACACACACACACACACACACACACACACACAACACACACACACACACACACACACACACACACGCACACACACACACAGAGAGAGAGAGAGAGAGAGAGAGAGAGTTTTCTCCCGCGCCGGTATGAAAAAAATCTTTTTCTTTCAAAGCGAGATTGAGATAGAGAAAAATGAGAAAATGGATGTGTTGGTTGATCTGAACATAAGGATATTGGAAAATAAAGCTATTTTTATATTCTTCCTTTTATGTCATGTAAATCGTAACAAAATACAGGTAACGTTGAAAATAATCCAAGGTCAGTGAAACTTCCATGTCTCATAAGAAGTTATTCTTCAGTTATACAAACCAAGGGTAATTTCATTTGACTCAAACTTTAGAGTTATGACGAAATATGTATATTGTTACAATCCTGTCGTTGTGACCATGGAATATAACCAAGGTCATCCAAACTTTATTGCTGCTCACACAAATGACTTAACCCTTATGTTGGAATGAAATTTATTTCTATGGCTTGATAGTCTCCGTAAAGAATGGTTAAGATAGGCTAGATGCGTTCTGGCTAGACGCGTACAACAACTCTGCCATACATAAGCTCCTGAGGACATTCAGTTTGAAATTTTAGCTGATCAGAAGATCATCAAGAGTTTTTTTCTTCTGAAGGTCACATCACAGAATTCTGTTTTCGGAGAAAGGTTTCAGAAAGCCCTATTCACATGCCTCCTTGAGAAGATGCTGATTTTAGCCCCCACCCCCTTATCTTTCCTTTTCTGTTTTTCTTTCTTGTTTTTTTTTTGTTTTGTTTGTTTTTTGCGCCGGTCTGACCTTGACCTTTGCATCATGACTTTCAAACTTATACATTAACGATTCTTTAACAGTCCACGTATCTGACCCAGATTTCATCAAGATCCATCGATCAAGTTATGAAAGAGCTGAGAAAAAATCTTTGTAACACACACACACACACACACACACAACACACACACACACACACACACACAACACACACACACACACATACACACACACACACACATGCAACACACACACACACAAACACACACACACACACACACACACACACACACACACACACACACACACACACACACACACACACACACACACACACACACACACACACACACACAACACACAGATACAAGTCCCTGTCTGTTCGAGACAAAATAATCTCCTTTTTCAAAAATAAAAATCGAAATTAAGAAAGAAATGATTGATGGATTCAAGGCGATGAATTACTTATTTGTTGGTGTTGTTTGTCTTATTGATCACAGGTGGTGGGAGCGCGGTAAAGAACTGACGAGGAATCGGCAAAGCAGGTTAACGCGAAGGGAGATAATTTAGTGCTTGAGATGAGCGACAGGGGAGACCACTAAGAGAAAAGTCACTGGTGGGAACGCGTGAGCAAACACAGGTCGTGTTGAATCTGCCCCCTGCCGTGATCCTCCAGCCTTTGCCCAGGTGTGTGCTGAGCCCTTTAATCTCCCCTTTCCCTCCCTTCTTTCCTAACCTCTCAAACACCTCCCCCCCTCCCATTGTTTTGGGGTACACCACTATACACCTCTTTCTGTATCTGGACCTCTATCTACCTGTGTGGTTGTTGGTTCTTTCCCATAATACTATCACTATGAGGATAATATAAGGGACAAGTATCTATTTTGTTGCTATTTTTGTTTTGGTTTATTTTGATATGGTTTGGTTTGAACATATTTAGTTTTTGTGTTTGTGTATGCGTGCGTGCGTGTAAGTGCATATGTATGTGTGCGCGTGTGTGTGTGTGTATTTGAGACCATGCACTCACATGTGTGTGTATGTGTGTGTGTTTAGACTTTTTCATATAAATATTAAATTGTGGTTATTTTACCTCATTTTTTGTTAAAGTTTATTTAATACTTTTTAATTCAGTTTAATATTGGTACAACATTAGATGACAATACATGGTTGTAGAGTTGAATTGAATTGAATTGAATTTTAGTATTATTTCATTCTTTTCGTTGAAACTTCTTTACGTTTTTTTTTCTGCATCATTTTTAGTTTTTATTTGTTTTCCTCTGTTCTGTTCTTTGTTTCTGTACTTTTCTTTCGTGTCTTACTCTCGTTATTCACTTGTCGTTGTACTTATTAGGCAGAATAACTGTTTCTGAATATGGACATTCACTCTCTCTCTCTCTCTCTCTCTCTCTCTCTCTCTCTCTCTCTGTGACTGCTTCTGATTATGACCTTCTCTCTCTCTCTGACTCTGTCTCTCTCTCTGACTGCTTCTGATTATGAACTCCTCTCTCTCTTCTCTTTTTCTGTCTTCTCTCTCTTCTCTTGACTTTCTGATTATGAACTTTCTGTGTCTGTCTGTCTCTCTCTGTCTCTTTGACTGCTTCTGATTATGAACTTGTCTCTCTCTCTCTGTCCTCTCTGTCTCTCTTTCTTCTTAATTGTTCTCTCTCTTCTCTCTCTCTCTCTCTCTCTCTCTCTCTCTTCTCTCTTCTCTCTGTGACTGTTTCTGATTATGAACTTTCTCTCTCTGTCTATCTGTCTGTCTGTCAGTCTCTCTCTCTCTCTCTCTCTCTTTCTCTCTCTCTCTCTCTGACTGCTTCTGATTTTGAACTTCTCTCTGTCTCTGTCTCTCTCTCGCTCTCTCTCTCTCTCTGTCTCTCTGTGGCACAAAACTGTTTCTTACTGCATCTATATGAGATTCAACGTTAGGAAAACAGGAAAAATTAAGAGGGTGAAAAAAGAGATAACGAAAGAAAGAAAAGAAACGAACAGCGAAGTGTGCAGAAAAAATATGAAAAATTCGTTCGAAAATGCTGAAGCTTTATTTCATAGTTTGAAACATAGCGTAAACAACATATCCATGCAGACTTACGTTCAACTATAATATTTTCATTACGAAATATTAGTAATAAACATTTTGGAAATAAAATTTGAACAATGTAAGCAGTGCACGTGAAAGTGTTTCAACAATGATATCTACAAACCTTAGTAGTGATAAACGTAAGTCAAGATATATCGATAAGACAGTTTTTCTTCTTTTCAATGTTTCGTAGATATGCATAATGAAAAAAAACCCAACAACAACAAAAAAACACGTTTCTGGAGTGTAACATTGCGATAGTGTCACATGTGAACAACGTGGACAGTTTGGGTTGAGGCACTATCAGTATCAAAGTATGTGTCTGTCTGGACTGTGACTCTTTGATCCCTTTGATGATGCCCAACGTGCACAACTTGGACATTTTTGGTTCAGTTGGTCTGTGCGAGTTGTTTGAGAGAGAGAGAGAGAGAGAGAGAGAGAGAGAGAGAGAGAGAGAGAGAGTGTGTGTGTGTGTGTGTTTGTAAATGAGAGAGAAAGTGAGAGAGAGAGAGAGAGAGAGAGGAGAGAGAGTGTGTGTGTGTGTGTGTGTGTGTGTGTGTGTGTGTGTGTTGTGTGTGTGTGTGTGTGAGTGTAAATGCGTGCGCGCGCGGGCGTGTCTGAGTATGACTGTATGTATATTACATCCCTGAGATAATGTCACATCCCAGACGTGTACATTGGGGAACGTTGAACAGGAAGGGGGTAGTTTGAGTCTCTGGATATGTTGCCTTCGCTGAGGAAAGCAACTTGTGAGATTTTGTCTTGGAAGCTGGATTTCCAGCGTATTTTGGTACTAAGTTTTTATAATATGTGACGGCAGAAAACGCCTTTTTTTCAGAAACATTAAGATATTGAATTTTTAAAAATGTTCTTTTTTCGTTATCAATAACTGTTTCTGGTGCATCAAAAATATGGAAGTTTCTTCTGTTGGCAGTCAAAAGGGAAGGCTTGGCTGTCGTTTTGGTTGTCTCGTTCTGCAGACAGATCCTTGTCCAGTCATACCTGCAGTGTCGTCATTGCATAGTGTTTCTGTGTGACCTATCAGGGAGACAAAAATTTGACCCATTTGCTGACTTTCTCAGTGGGGCACAGTTCGATCATCAATATTATGCTCGTGGGGACAAAAGTCTTTGTCTACTTACTCTTGTCAGAGAGACACGCGTTCAAATCACATCCAAGCTTTTCAGTGTGTGTGTGTGTGTGTGTGTGTGTGTGTGGGTGTGTGTGTGTGTGTGTGTGTGTGTGTGTGTGTGTGTGTGTGTGTGTGTGTGTGTGTGTGTGTGTGTGTGTGTGTGTTGTGTGTGTGTGTGTGTGTGTTTTTTTCAAAAACTGGGTTCAAGTTATATAACCCTTTAAATACATATCGCTTCCAATGTTTCTGTTTCATGTTTTGGTTGTTCTTCGAAGAAGCCTTGTCAAGTTCTCTTACTACAGGAGGAGGGTGCCGTATCCAAAAATGTGCGTTTGTTGGGGTCTACCGTGTGATGATGTCACACACGTACAACGTGGATATTAGTTACAAGACGTGTTTGTTTGTATAGTTTAACCTGTGATGTTTTATGTGTACATCTAAGCTGGGCTGTTGACGCACCTATAATCGTTGGCAGTAAGTAGTACCTTTCTCGGCAAAAGAAAGAAGTGCAATGTTTAATCTTAGTGTGAATGAGTCTTCAAAGCTCGATGGAAGAACAGAGACTGCCATATGAGGCTTATGTAAAATACTGCCTATCCTTGTAAACAGACGAAAAATAGACTGAGTTTCAGAAGTTTGTGACACATTGGTTGCTTGTAGCTTCTTGTATGTTCAGGAAAATCAGGATGTGGACTGTTTTAGATTCTTTCATAAGAGTGTTCAAAGAAAGGTCATTTAACTGCTGTGGCAAATTTCAGACTTTCATATGAACAAGCGATGTATCTGCACAGTGTAGAAGTTTACATGTCATATGGTACAAGTACATTTCGGGATGGACTTAAACATTGTCAAGGCTTATCGGGTTTGGCGTTTTATACATGCCCAATACCCCCCGTGGGGATGCCGGGGGCTCTCTGAGTATAGACAGTATCCCCACCTTCTGGAAATTCTGTGGCAGGAATTTCCTTTTTTCTGTCACTCTCTTTGTTTCTGCATTGTTCTTTTGCTTTCTGTCATTTTTTCCTATCATTTTCTGCTTTGCTAATCCATTCACCTGTACGTGTTCGATAAAGACTTACGTACTTTCTCTTTGGATTGATAGTTGGGTACATGTACTAAGTGCATTTTTGGCTCTAGGAAAGTGAGATATGCGGAAGCAATTTCAGATAAGTTAGGCCCGTTTGTGTGTGTGTTTTGGTTTGTTTAGTGATGTTTAAATTTGTATTCAGGTATGTTTTTTAACCCACCGTGATAAATTGGACTGAGTGGTCAACGCCAGAGGCATCTCCATAGATTATGTGCGCGAATGCATTAATGTGTGTACTTAATTTTATTTTCCTTGTTTTTCCTGTTGAAGTATTGTGTACGGTTTGAAACGGTTATTGCCCTGATATGGTTCTACGCAGTCGGCTGGGCAGAAATAACAAATAGCATGCTCAATAACGCAGTGTGTACTTCGATGCTTATAAGATTCAACCAGTATCAAATGGGACCAGTTTTTGCGTTTGCTTTTGATTATCGACTCCCAGTATATTTTTGTCAACATACCAGTACACTTTCAATCACCTAACGCGCTTTTTTGTAGACTTTGAATCTCTGAACCATGCAGTAACTAGATCTATAGCTGGTTTGTGTGTCAAACAACTTTAAAAACACGACACACTAACACAGAACGCAGTATGTTTCAACCGTTTGGGTCTTCTACAGGCACACAAAAGGAAATAACAACAAAACGCGCAACATAACAGAACGCCACACAATGGAACGCCACACAATGGAACACAACACAAGACAACACATGCAAAACAACACCAGACAAAGCAAACATGTAACACAAACGCAGCACACCACAACACCACGACTCAGTTCGATTTTTAGCAGCAAAGCATCGAAAATAAAAGTGAATTAAAAATTCTGAACTTTTCAAGAAACTAGGACGTTTTTAGTTTTCTTTTCAAATTACAGTTCTTAATCGCGATGAGGTTGTGGGATAATTTCTTGTTTGTATCCCGACCTGAATGAAAACGTTCATTTTTAATCGTTTGATTCTGGCATGTATGTGCACTTGCAAATTTCTGTTAAATGGGTTGGAAAGGAGAGGGGGCAGGGAGGTCGAAGGAGGTGCAGATAAATATGACTTATTTACTATATTTGATGTCTTACATATTACAATCTTCTGTACACCCCCCGCAGAGATGCCGGGGACTCTTTCATTGTTTTGGTATAAATAATATCCCCACCGTCTGGAAATTCTGTGCTAGAAATTTCCTCTTTTCTGTCACTCTCTTTGTTTCTGTATTGTTCCTTTGCCTTCTGTCATTTCTTCCTATCATTATCTGCCTTGCTGGTCCATTCACCTGTATCGACTGTGTTCGATAAAGTCTTACGTAATTTGTCTTAGGACTGATAACTGGGTACATGCATTAAGTGCATTTTTGACACTACGAAATGAGATAAGCGGAAGCAATTCTAGATAATTTAGACCCGTTTATATACATGTTTTGGCGTCCTTAGTTATGTTTAAATTTGTATTCAGATGTTTTTTTAAATCCCTGTGCGATAAATTGGACGGAGTAGTCAAGGGGCATCTCCTTAGATTATGTGCATGAGCGCCTTGATGTGTGTACTTAATTTTCTTTTCCTGTTTTTCCCTGTTGAAGTATTGTGTATGTTTTGAAACGGTTATAGCCCTGATATGGCTCTACGCAGTCGGCTGGGCTTTAAACAAAAATAACAGTAACAGTAATCTACTGTACAAAAAAAGGCATGAAAATGTCATGGTCTGTCAAATGAAGTGAAAAATGATGACCTGGGTTACTGGTCTCAACAGTAAATGAGGTAATTGTCTGGTTGTGCAGCAGCATATCTTAATGTGCTGTTTTCCAGACTGTTTTGTTTTTGTTTTCAGCGGACGGGGGTGGAGTGTGGGGGTGGGAATGGCAGATTAATAGAATTGCTGAAAGTTTTATCTTTTCTGTGGCTAATTAATGACGGAAGAAGGATATTGTTTACATCGCTTGACATCCTGTACTTTCTAGGCGACAGGTTGGTGCCATCCAAGAATGGCTTTTGTATTTTTGAAATGGGCTGTCGACAAGAACACTGTTCGAGTCAGAACACGACGTTACGAGGGTTTCTGTTGTTGATAATGACTCCCCCGTAAAAATCCGTGTTTAAATGTTTTTAAACTGACCAGCCCAAACATTACAAATAAAAATTGTTTACTTTGACTGGTTGTAAGGTACTATTCATATATTAAGAAAATGCATTTTAATTACGCGAGCGAAGTAATGTACCCGAACATTATATACATACAAATCAACAGCAACAACAACAAAATGTTTTTGGATGCACACGCATAAGAACAGCAGTGGATGGTTGAGCAAGGTGGTTATTTACGTTATTGGTGTGGGTATCCAACTGTTGGTTTGTCGTTTTCCTCATAACGGTATGTATGGTGGTCTTTTAATACTGTGTATCTTCTGTGACTTACAGAGTAAAGTTATCTATTCATAATGGGACCCTTGGGGCTTTTGGTCCTCTGAATAGCCGTTTTATATTTTTCTGTCTCGTCCCCCGGATCTAGACGTTGTCTGCATACAAAGCAGCGGTTCTTTCTCTCCGTTAGACACAAACTGACGATAAGATTCTAGCGGCCTTCCTGTTTAAGTGGAAGGATAACCGTTTTCTTTGTCGTCATAATCTGACTTTCTTTTTGGAAGAGTTGACAAGTTGTTTATTTGCATATTTCTGGTTTAGCTTGGAGATTCACTGGTCAACAGTGAGGGATTGTTTCTCATATCCTGAAAGATCCACTACTGGCTGTCTGTCTGTTAACCTTCAGATTTCCCCCCGCCCAAAAAAAACAAAAACAAAAACAAAAACAAAAAATAAACAAGACCAAACCAAACCAAAAAAAAAAAAAGAAAAAAAAAAGAAAAAAAGAAACCACGGTCACGTAAAATATGAAAAGCTTATTTGAATGTGACCACACACACACGCACGCACGCACCGCACCACCCCATGGCCATTTTTTGATAACGCTAAAAAGAACACTATGGAAACATGTGAAAGAGAAATGAAACACCTCAGATAAGAGTGTGTGTAGGTGCTTTGAGTGTGTGTTTGTGTGTGTGTGTTTGTGTGTGTGTGTGTGTGTGTGTGTGTGTGTGTGTGTGTGTGTGTGTGTGTGCGCGCGCGCGCGCTCGCACGGTGTGTCTGAGGAAGGGAGGGAGAGATTCAGATTCAGATAATTTGTTCATGTAAGGCCGCAGCCCCATATGAAAAAGAGCACATTGCAAAACAAAACATAATCACACACATCATCATCATTACAAAGCACATTTTGTTTTATATATGAAATGTAATAAATTATGTTACAGCTTTTTTTCTAAACCAAAAAGCCCTGTATATTGCCAAGTTACCTACATTTCTTTCGTCAGTCGATGTCATAAGAAAACATAATCGAAACAAACATGGTTGTCAAAAATATTTCGTCGGAATAAATCGTCTATGCAGATCACTCAGTACAGGACATTTCAAAACAAAATGAATTTATTCTATTTTGATTCATTACAGAGAGGGTTAGTAGGTCAGTGTCATTTGCGTGTTTGTAACGAAAAGTGTGCACACTTATTTCAGAGATACCAAACCTAAATCTACTTAACGTAATTTTGCAAATACCCATCAGTATCCACAAAAAGATACTTTTTGATTACACGTGAAGAGGTAAAGACACTGAATAAACCAAACTTATCACTTGCTTGAATATGGCTGTCCCAACTCTGCCATCTACTGTGTCATAAACATTGACGAAGTTTTCGTATAGATTCGCTGCCCACCCCTTGATATAACTAAGCATATTCAAATCTAAGTATACAAATACAAACACGTATATTTGACACCCAGTTCTGTTTTCCTCTTGCGTCTAAATCATACAGCATTTCATAAGCTTTACGTGGTAATCTGTCATTATTCACTTCCAACAATAAGCCAATAACAAACACCTCTGATTGCGGCATTGATATGTATTACATACCTGTTTGTTTCTCCATATATCAAATCATTAGGTGTCCTTTTTCCTACTCCCAAAACTTTTTAGTGCAAGTAGATGAACCGAATCAGCTTACGGCTGTATATCTATCTAGGCCACAAATCTTTGAACCATACGGTACTATAGGTTGTACTTGGGCATAAAAATTTTAACAAACAGTTTAAGAGAACTACAGTTCAACAGATACTGTTTTGTAGTATTTAAGAAAACAATTTTTGCTGTACTGGCCAAATCCCTACACGCAGCGACAAAACTCAACCGAGTAGGGAAAAACCCAAACTATTCCTAGATAGTTATAAACATTCAGAACGGGCGTAACATCATCATACATCTTCCTTTTTTTTTTAAGCCAAATCGCCTCCTTTTGCGAAATACAATAATGCTACTTGTATTTTTTATTGACATTCAGTTGCAATTCGATAGATGAGTTCTTTAGATTATTTAGTTGTTTTTTGAACCAATGACTGTTTCTGAAACCAAAATGATTCTGTCGGCTAACGACGAAAGAAATGATTCCGTAAAAAACTATTCTAAATTTTGCACCATGTTTCCTTTTTTCCAGTACTAATTCATTAATAAACAACGAAAAAAAGGACTACCAACATCTCCCTGTTTTACACCTATTGCACAGCTGCTATGGTCAGTGAGTTTGGCACGACATCTTATTCTTCTTTCTACAATTTCATATATGTTTTCAATACATGTAAACAGTTTTCCTTTTACACCATTTTTTTTCAACATTGGCCCTAAAGGAATCGAATGCTTTCTCAGAGTCTATAAAAGCTACATAAGAGAATTGTTTCTGTATGAATGTCAGTAAAGTGAACATCTGGTCAACTGTCAAATATGTGCACTTAAATCCAGCTTGATAGTCACCTGTTATGTTATTTTCGTCTACATAGTCCTGGAATCTTTGATTAATGATAGTACAGACTACTTTACTACTAATATCGTCCAAGGAAGTTCCTCTGTAATTATTCATGTTATTAACACCACCTTTCTTATAAAGCGGAAGGATAATAGATTGAAATCACTTATATAAAGCATGGGAAAAAAGTCACCGGAAATTCTATAATCTGATCGCAAGGAACTTTTAATAATTCACCGTAATTCCATCAGGGCCTGCAGCTTTATGATTTTTAAGTTTTTTAATAGCAAAGAGTATTTCTTGATACGATATTGGAAGATTCACAAATTTGTTCTTTTCCTCATATGTGTTTTCATCATCGTTAGAATTAAAAGGTTATTCTTCATCTAATAAAGTTTTGAAATATAAAATCCAACCACCTAATGATATGGCATTGTTTGGCTGCCTTTTCTTGAGTGCATTTTTTTCTTATGTTCCTAACATTTTTTTGGTCACTGGTAGAAGATTCCAGCTTGCGCAATAAGTTCTGATTGTTACATTTGTTCTTTCTTAACAAATTTTTATACTCCCACCTAGTTCTTGTATACACAGTTCTATCATCCTTATCTAACGTGCGACGAAGTTTTCTCAGTAGCTTGCGGACATTCGTTGTACTACTTTTTATTCCTCATCAAACTGGCTGTTATTCAGTAAATCTCCGTTTGTCCGTTCGTATCTTCCTCAATATACATACTACACAGTCTTTTGATACAGTCATTAAACATTACGAATGCTTGGTTAACATCCACTTCAGTTGTATCTAATGGCATTTTAAGTCGTCTACTTATTCCATCTTCACACAGTTGATCGTAGAACAGCTGGCTATATTCATCATACAGTTTATCGTAAATCTGCTGGCTATATTCATCATTTTAGACAACACTTTCCGTCATTTGTACATCATTAAAATCTTTGCTTCTGAACACATTATTTTCAGAGAAAGTAATGCAGAATTCAACAGGGAAGTGATCAGATTCAGTTCGTTCAGCAACACGTAGAGTGTGTGTGTGAGTGTGTGTGTGTGTGTGTTGTGTGTGTGTGTGTGTGTGTGTGTGTGTGTGGAGTGTGTGAGAGAGAGAGAGAGAGAGAGAGAAGACAGACAGACAGACAGACAGACAGACAGACAGACAGACATGGATTGTGGAGATTTTTTCGCTGAAACATATTCCATTTATGCCCTGTGATTAGGCCTGCAAGGTAAATACATGTAAGCTTATTGATAAAGCCGTGCTTGGTTTAAGCTTTGCATTCTGATTGCCGACTTTATTTTAAGGTGACTTGTGACCCAGTTCAGACTCATTCAAGAGCAAACAAAAATTCTTATATGACATGATTTTTGCCTGCATGTATTAGACATACGCACAAAAATACATGGCAGGCGCGCACGCATACGCACGCGTTCACACGCACAGACACTGTGTTCAATTTTCATAGGAAGGGGGAAAATTCAAATGAAGTAACTCTCCCTCTTTCTGAACACGGGGAGAATGGGTGTAATTCTCTTAAGACAGTTATTTCCCTTTGGTCGTATAATTGTTTTCTTTTATATCTTTATATCTCGAAGTAGTCTTTGAAACACAAACCAAAGCACGGGGAGATCTGAATCAGTCTCACCGCATACGTTTTACAAAAGGGAGTTCGACTGCAGCTTTAAAGCGTGTGAGCGCGCAGTAATATTATACAGGTGATACAGGGATTGGTGCGGGGTTTGGGTGAACACACACGTCAAAATGTCTCTTGCAGTACAATACGGGGATTTCAATAACTCGAGTGTCCTATCTTGCTATTGGCACATTACCGGCACTGGCATAACTAGCATTCCAGCGTAAATTGTCCCCTGCAGTTCGGCTTCAAGTTACAGTCACTTGAGCTGTGTGAGTTGTGCACCCCTGCAGTGATTTTGTTTCCTTCTGTAGCTATTTCTGTTGGACTTCTACTTGTTTCAACACCACTACAATATGTACAGGCGATGGCCCCCGCCTGTTTTAGGGTGGTTGGGGGCATGTGTGCAAGTGAGTGAGTGTTGGGGTGGTGGTGGAAGGGGCGGTAGGAGGAGGATGAGTTTTTTTTTAAATATAGATTTCGATGTCTTCACAAGAAAGGAGGATCTAAGAGGAGGGGGTAAGGAGACAAAACAATGAGAGAACATGTATAAGAACACGCTTTTTATTTACACCAGCCTCAAAATAAAGCCCCCTTCAAATTTCCAAATAATAATAATCATCATCATGATAATAATGATAATTGTAATGATAATGGTGATGGTTATGGTGGTGATGATGATGATGATAATGATAATGATAGTAATACTATCCAAGAAAGTATGGGAAAGAGTGATTGAGAGAGAGAGAGAGAGAGAGAGAGAGAGAGAGAGAGAGGTGGACAAATAAGAAGAAAAGCAATTAAGATCATATGCCGGCAAAACTGTCTCTGATATACGTATGGCTTTATGTATCCTTTTCATACACTTTGGGTCAGACTCAAAGAGCACACGCAGTGGTAATTTCGCCAGTATATGTTTGAATGTTAATCTAAAGAGAAAATTGTGGCTGTTAGTAAGCTTAATTCTGATTTGTAAGCTTTCTGCCTCACTTATTGAATATAATTGTCAGCCAAATACAAACGCATTGCAACAATCCGAGAAAACTACTTTGTGACTTTTTTATTCTTTAGTTTTGTTTTTAGGTTTTAGGTATTTTTACTTTTTGAAGGGGATTAGACTGGGAAATGGCTATTTCAGACTGATAGGAGCGTGCGCACGCGTATTTGTGCGATGTTCTGTCACCATATCAATAATTGTTACGTCGACTAATATTCAGGGGAAACCCTAGGGGAAAAAAGTTGTTCAAACACATCCGACATATAACTTGTCACCTGAGAAAGGGGAAATGATTTCCTATTTGTACCGAGTACACTTTTGAAATTCTTCCGTTTGAATTTCTTTTATACATAAGTGTATACGTTACTCTATATCTCTCTCCCCATCGCACACGGGAAAAAGAAACAATTTATTGCGTGTGTGTGTCATGTTTGACTGTAATCAAATATCTTACGTCCCACTGTTTAGTGATGGATTATTTGATTACGCTATTCGGCTGAACAAAGAATACCGAAAATGCTAATAAAAAATACTAGGACACAATTTCCCTCTCGGAAATATGGGATGGTGTTGGTGAGGGAGTGGGGGAGAGTTACAGTGATCAGATGGCTTCAGAATATTTTTGATTGAAATGTTTTCAACACGTTGATCGATTTATAAGGCCTCTGTCTGAATGGCTGGCTGGGACATCTGATAAAATCAAGGTCTCCAGTTCTGATAGCTGTAGCTGATTTCCAGCCCACAACATTAAAGATAGGCTTGTTCTCTGCCACCCAAAATGTGCCAATCGATTGAGTGTTGTTAGTTTACTGTTTGACCTTCCATTTGAAGGACCTAAATAATGACGAAGCAGACTAGTAGGGTCACCCAGGTTATTCGCCAAACCCCTCCCCCAACCATTTTCTTTTTATTCCACGTTGTCTTTCTCAAAGGTTTCGTTTCGTTTTGTTTGAGACAAGTTCATTCTGTCGAGTAGAAGGTCTATTTTGTTCGCTTTTTTTGTTTGTTTGGTTGTGTTTTTGTTTGTTTGTTTTGTCTTTCTGTTTGTTCTCATCATTGCAAGGTTGTTCTCATCACTGTAAGGGAATTTTAAACGTGGTTTTAGCCCTGGTATGCATCTGATAAGAAGGGAGACAACCCCACATTCCATCTCCTTGGACTGTAAGACATACCTGCATTTACACTACTGGGTAATGTGTCTACTAGGCTACTCCCCAACCCCCGAACACCAATTTTTTCTCCTTAGAATTGTCGTCCTTAGTGGTTTCTTTTGTTTCGTGTTTCAAATGAAAAAAAATCTGTATTTTATTTGCTCTTTTTTGTTTAATTTGTTTTTGTTCTCTGTCCCGTCTCCCTGTCTGTCTGTCTGTCTGCCTCTCTCTCTCTCTCTCTCTCTCTCTATGTATTGTGGCCTAAGGCCGATGTACAATAAACATTTTCTGATTTCTCCCTCCCTTCTCTCTCTCTCTCTCTCTCTCTCTCTCTTTCCTCTCTCTCTCTCTCTCTCTCTCTCTCTCTCTCTCTCTCTCTCCTCTCTTTATAGCTATTACAAGGAAGAAAGTCTCACGTCCCCTCTTTTGCCTCTCGGGCATGATCGCCACCTTTTCATGGTCGGGAGGCTTGAGGTCCCAGTCTTCCCTTGAGCTATGCCGACGGGCGCTACTGGTTCGAAAACTTTATATATTTTTTACTAGTCATGGTCATGATAACCAAGGAAGTTAACTGGACTTTACTTGACAGATCACATTGATGTCCCTGATAAGGTTATCCATGTCGGACGGGTCAAGGAGGAGGAATGAGACGAAGCGCAGCCCTTTCTTCATCCCCATTGTATCATCTTCATCATCATAATCATGAGTGGTTGCCGGAAGCAGTCTGTAATCCCTCGCTCGAAGCAAAAAAAAAAGGTATCCAGGGCCTCACTCATCATCAATAATAATAATTAAAAAAAAAGAACACCCCCCAAAAAACAAAACAAACAAAAAGCAAAACAAACAAAAATAAACAACACAAAATAAAAAGAAAACGACCAAAAAACAAAAAACACCAAAAATAAAACAACAGCAACAACAAGAAAAGCAGAAACGGATCGAACGTGATCGAATGCAAGACCAACAATCAACGTTGAGCATGGTTTTTAATTGTTGTCTTTTATCTTAACCTGGTTGTCGCTTTTGACATGGTGTTAGCCCAGGTATGGTTCTAGTAGTCGGCTGGGCTATATAAGCAATTTGAAGTCCCAGGGGGTTGTGGAGGTACGCCGGGCCATATTTCGGAAGGGGTCTGAGAAATTGCCAACGAACACCTTTGCCAACGCCACCTTCTTTCTGACATTCTGTTCTTCTGTATTACGTCAGTTGATAAAGTCAGGGTGTCTTAGTGTTGAAGTCTCCCAGTATGTTACCTAGCCGATGCGATGCTTCAAGCGCCAGAAGTTTGGACATGTAAGGGACAGATGTCCTGATACAGAAAAATGTGGCATGTGCACTAAAAATGCACACGCATGAACATGTGACGGGCCGGTTCTGTGCATAAAATGTGGATGAAGTCATCCTTCTTCCTCAGAGACCTGCTCCATATGGCAAACTGAACAAGAAGTACAGCGACTAAAAGTAGAAAAAAGTCCCTTTCCGTGAGACAAAAGATTTGCTACAAGGAAACAGTCCCTGTCTGACCAAAACTTAACGCGGCAGCCGCCAAGAAAGCAAATCTAGTCTCCACTGGTTGTCAGGCCGATATTACATGGACGAAAACTTCCTTTCAGATGGTGCAAGAGGAAACAAAAGCCCTCAGCGTGGGCATAAAACCCAGTGTTTCTCAGCCTGCCGAATCCCTAATATATGTCTGAAGAAACATGTAATCGCCATCTTCATTGACCTAGAAATCCTTCATTCCTTACACAGATCTGAAAGCCAAAGTACACAGTTTTGTGAGAGATCTGTGGCTGGAGAAATGGAACACAAGCAGACAGACAGCAAGCTTTTTCACATCCATCCCGACCTTAAAGAAACCCTCCCATCTCTTCCTGGAAACCGTAGAAAAGAGGCAGTGTTATATAGATTACACGAGTCACACATCCTACATTCATACCTTTTAAAAAATGAAGAAGCACCATTTATACCATATAACGAGCCGCCGGGCATCAGACATCTTTTCATTGCATAATTGCAGATTTGGGTCGTGCGCATTCGGAGTGTTCGAATGCGATAAATCCTTCTTGAGTAAATTTAGATTTCATTAATTCTGTACCAGACGTTTATGAGTTGAAATTCTTCTCCATTACTGGTGACTTCTGACCGTTCAGATGTTGAAACATGTACAACAGGTCCTGGCACCAAAGTTGTTCTATAATCATTTTTTCAGGAGCAGAGGACTATTTCTGCTTCGTTAGAGAATAAAAGATCTACGTTATTTACAAAACGTTACGTCCTTCCTGTAACACCTAAAGTTTACATTGATACTTCGGTAGGGTTTACATAAATAGTGATCTCTTTTGTGTTTTTACCATGTGTGCAAACAAGGCCCAAAGATTGATTTTGCTTTCTTAGTATTCATTACATTACTCTCTTTTTCCAAATAATCCACTCGGGGCGTTATACAGAGACTGTGTGAATTGTCCTCCATATTGATGAGATACACTGCTTTGATGTGTGTCTCAGACGTGCATGGGCTGAGAATCTCTGCCATGGCTGTGACCGCGGATAAGCCCCCTTGGGGATGCTGGGGGCTCTTACAGCACCAACAGTCCCCACCTTCTGGAAATTTCGTGCCAGAAATTTTCTCTTTTCCGTTACTCTTTTTTTCTGCCCTGCTCTTTTACTTTGTCATCTCTTCCTACTGCTTTCTGCTTTGCTGTTCCATTCGCCTGTCTGTGTTCTATAAAGCCTTTCATACATTCTCTTAGGATTGATAATTGGGTACATGTATTAAGTGCATTTTTGGCTATAAAGAAATGTGATGTGCAGAAGCAATTTAGGTAATATTGGCCAATTTTTGTATATGTTTTAGTGTACTTATGTTTATATACAGGTTTGCTTTTTAAATCAGCTGGTGATAAATGGGCAGAATGGTCAACGTAGAGGGTATATACTTAAATTGTGTGCGCGAATGCATTGATATGTGTGCTTAATTTTCTTTTCCAGTTTTTTTTTCAGTGCAAAGGAGGTGTGTCTTTTATGAAGTGGTTGTAGCCCTGATATGACTCTGTGTAGTCGTCTGAGCTTTAAATAATAAAAAAATAGACAACAGCAGAAGGGCATCCAGGAGTCATGACCTGGATGTGGCCCGGCCCCCCGAGAGTGTAAGGAATTCAGGGCCGAAACACTTGTCTAAAGGGGGTTACTTCTCTGAAGACCTTCTGTTTCTAGCTCTCCCTAGAGTTTCTTTCTACCTGCACATGGTCAGTCCATTGACTTCCGGGAATAGTTCGGAGGACATTCGGAAAGACCGAAGGACACTGGGAAAGACTAGATCTGCGGGCTTTGTGGGTTGGCTTCCCACCTTGCCTTTGATAACATGCCACGAGTTTTTCAAATGAAAGATGCTCCCAGGATTCACCGAAAGGGGGAGAGAATGATGAATCCATCGGCACTGACTCCATCACGACTGGAAACGCACAACGGACCATGATTAATGACCAGTTGGAATTTCCGTGTGCGTGTGGAAGGAGATTCACCACCAAACGCGGCATGAAGATCCACAGGACAAAAATGGGCTGTTTGAAGACACATACGAACCAGCAGCAGCGCACTGCGATAGCAGGTGAGACGTTGGATGACCAAGGCCAGGAATTAAACCATAGTGCCAAGGACATCCACGCTGACGGTTCTGATGCGGATTTTGCACAAGCTCTTAACGCCAAACGTGGAAAACTCAATTTGCCGCCTGCCGGTGCAAAAGAACAATGGGAGAAATTAGATGAGGAACTTGTCCTTAAGCTGAATGCGCTAATAGGGAACAGTACGCTGGAACACAAACTTGACACATACGGAGACATCATATACTCTATCTGCAGGGACACTTATGGAGTGAAGCAGCCAAAGACAAAAACGCCTCCCCAGAAATCCAGAAGACAGCAACAGATGGAGAGCATCCGGAGGGAGAAAAGGAAGCTTAAAAAGCGAATGAAAACTGCCTCAGAATTCGAGAAGCAAGGGCTCCTGGAACTCTGGAAAGATCTGAAGGCCAAACACAATGCTCTCAGCAAAGTGGAATCAGCAAGGCGAAGAAAGAGCAAAAAGAAGAAGACTCAAGATCGTTTCTTCAAAGATCCCTTTGACTTTGCAAGAAAGCTGTTTGAACAACCCAAATCAGGGACTCTCACAGTGGGCAAGGAAACCCTAGAGCAGCATCTCAGGGAAACATATTCCGATTCTCAGCGCGAGGCACCACTTGAAATCCAGAATGTGGTTTGGCCTGCAGCGCCAGAAGGAAAATTCAATAACAAACCACCAACACTGGATGAAGTGAAGAACGTAGTAAAGAAAGCCAGAGCCAAGTCAGCACCTGGACCAAACGGAATACCATACCTGCTCTACAAGAAATGCCCAAAAGTGCTCGAGTGGCTCCACAAGATGATTCGATCAGCATGGAGGAACCAGAAGATCAGCGACCAATGGATGAGAGCTGAAGGAGTGTACATTCCGAAGGAGCAGAACTCCAGCAGCATCAATCAGTTCAGGCCAATATCACTTCTGAACGTCGAGGGGAAAATCTTCTTCTCTGTTATGGCAGCAAGATTGACAAAATACCTGACTGAAAACAAGTATCTGGATATGTCAGTCCAAAAGGGAGGCATACCAGGAATGCCTGGATGCTTGGAACATGCCACGTTGATTTGGGATGCCATCCAAAAAGCAAGAACAGAGAAGAGAGACATTGACGTAGTTTGGCTTGATCTGGCGAATGCATATGGATCAGTTCCACACGATATGATCCAGCTGGCTCTTGAACTGTATCACATCCCAGAAAACATCCGAACAATGCTGAGGAAGTATTTCCAAGGGTTCTCAATGCGGTTCTCTACCAAAGAATACACCACGGACTGGATAGACCTAGAGGTGGGCATTGCAATGGGCTGTGCAATCTCTCCCATACTGTTCGTGTTGGCAATGGAAGTCATCTTGAAAGCTGCAATGAAGAGTTCAGGTCCAGTGAATCTGGGAGATGGATACCAGATGCCTCCTCTGAAAGCTTTCATGGATGACACAACAGTCTTGTCCACGGATGAGGAAGAGACACACCAAATCTTAAAGCAGCTGGATGAGCTGGTGGCCTCTTCAAGAATGAGGTTCAAACCTAAGAAATCCCGAAGTCTCTCACTGCGAAAAGGAAAAGTGGCAGATTCAGTCAAATTCATGGTAGCCAACCAAGCCATCCCCACTGTCACAGAAGAGCCAGTAAAAAGTCTCGGAAGATGGTATGATGACTCCCTGAAAGACACACAAAGGGGATGTGAAACCAAGCAAACAGCAGAAGAAGGCCTGAAGAAAATAGATAACTGCGGACTGCCAGGCAAATACAAAGTCTGGTGTCTACAGTTCATGCTGATACCAAAGCTGCTGTGGCCACTGCTAATCTATGACATTTGCACCAGCACAGTCGAAGCAATGGAAGCCAAAATCAACAAATACACAAGAAAATGGCTCGGTGTCCCACCTGGTCTCACTGATGTTGCATTCTACTGTCGTCAAGCAATGCTGAAGCTACCTCTCAAATCCATAGTGGAGGAATACAAAGTTGGAAAAGCAAGACTGTTGAGCATGCTGGAGGAATCGGAAGACAATATCGTGAGATCAGTTCATCCAAAGCTGAGAACTGGCAGAAAATGGAAAGTCCAAGAGGCTGTAAACAATGCCAAGAGAAACCTCAGCATCAAAGAAATAATTGGACACACGCAAACCAACAGACAGGGACTGGGAGCAACAAAAATGCAGTGGTGGTCCAAAGCCAAAGGGAAGGAAAAAAGAGACATGATCATACAGGAGTTGAAGGAAGAAGAAGATGTCAAAAGAGTGCAGAAGGCAGTCCAGCAAGGTCAACAGGGGCAATGGACAACATGGGACAGTGCACTCCAAAGAAGTCTCAGCTGGAACGATATGTGGCACATGGCTCCTCTAAGGATAAGCTTCCTCCTCAGATCTGTATATGACCTGCTCCCCTCGAATGCAAACTTAGTGAAATGGGGGAAAGCAGACGACCCAGCATGTCCGCTCTGTCAGAAGAAACAAACAGTGGAACATGTCCTAAGCTCTTGCAGAGTAGCGCTAGCCCAAGGAAGGTATACATGGAGGCACAACCAAGTTCTGAAAGTGATCACAGATGTGGTTAGCGAAAAAACCATGACCCCAAACGCACCAATTGCTATGACAACGTTCTACAAAGCAGGAGGGAAACAGGTCTGGCCCGAAAGTGCTATGACAACCAGCACAGTGCCAAAGGGTCTTCTGGATGGAGCAGTCGACTGGGAGTGTACAGCAGACCTCCCAGAGTGGAGAAATTACCCAGATGTCATCAGCAAGACAGGCATGAGACCAGACATCGCTCTCCACTCTGACTCCTCGAAACAAGTGATTCTGATAGAACTCACTGTGCCATACGAAAGCAGAATGGAAAAAGCACATATCTACAAGACCGAAAAATACGCCGGTCTTGCCAGCACCCTGAAGAAAGCAGGTCTGCGGGTCAAAATCTTCGCCATAGAGGTCGGGGCAAGAGGGTTTGTGGGCACCTCCGCTTATGATCTCATGAAACAACTCGCTATTTCTGGGAAGAAGAGGACTAGAGCCCTTAAAGCGATGGCAGAGGCAGCAGAAAGGAGCTCAAGCTGGATCTGGGCAAGGAGGAACCAAAAAAGTGAACTTCATAAGGATTAAATTCCCTACAGATGATGTGTGCCCCGTTAGCACATTGGTAAAACCGCGTACCGCAGTTCTGAAGCGCAGAATCGCCCAGGTTCGATCCCCGGCGTGGGAAAAAAAAAAAAATAGACAACAGCAGAAGGGCATCCAGGAGTCATGACCTGGATGTGGCCCGGCCCCCCGAGAGTGTAAGGAATTCAGGGCCGAAACACTTGTCTAAAGGGGGTTACTTCTCTGAAGACCTTCTGTTGTCTAGCTCTCCCTAGAGTTTCTTTCTACCATGATGATAAAAAATACAAATTGTAGTAATAATTATAATGATACTTGATAATAATAATGACAGTAATAATAATGATCATAACAGTAATAATAATGATAATTACACTGATGGTAATGTAACTACTATTGCTAATAATAATGACAATGATAACCACTCACAAGACGCCCTCAGACACTTACGAAACACGTTACACGTCTTGACACAGTGTTTTTTCTGAGACAGTGTTGGTACTAAGTTAAGTGTGAAACGTCTCCAGCAAAACCGCCGTCTCGTACACTTTTTGTTCATTTAACTCAAGCTTTATTAAAAACAAATTACATAATCGTACAATAATACGAGTTGCATATATGTGTTTCATTTTATCTGATACTGGATTGCACGATAAGCTTAAACACGCACATACTTTTAGTCAGGTAACGTTCCCCGAAATTTCTGTTGTTAGTAACACGTTTTTCTCTTCTGATCATTTTTTTTTCCCTGAAAGTGGTACTCGTTCCTGGCAAGTCACTTACCGAGAACTGCGTTTTAATTGCTCGGGTAATGAAGGCTTAATAGGAAGTTAGCAAATTCGTATCCGTCTGTCAGAACCTGATGACATACGAGGAGAAACGGATATTCCCAGTTACAAAGAAAAAAAAACCGCTCCTAGATTTCAAACAATTAGTGCAAAACTAAAAACTGATAAGATAAAGCAAAAAGGACGTACGGTTCGTCTCCAGCGTCAATTAAAGTAGGATATTGTTCCACTCATGCCGTCGAATCTTTTTGTGCATTTGTCACGGACTTGTAAATTGCGGTTTCTTCTTCCTTTTCTGTTAATTCTGAAAGTCACAATCAGTGTATGCAGCGTGTTGCAGGACTCTGGGCCTCCATACAGTTTGGTAAATTGAAACACTACAGTTTAGTTTACCGAGTCAATTTCAGCCGTGTGTCGTAAACCTTTACTGAGGAGGCCTAAATGGGGGCGGGGTATTCGTTTTTTTTCCAGAACGATATGTAAGATTGCAGAATCCGTATTTAAAAAGAAAGTTCTCTGCAGGGTTGACCACACTTTAGCGATATGTGGGTGGAGTGCCTGCCAATGAAATGGAGACATATTCAACACCAACATTTACAGTTAATCTTGGAAACAAATGCGTAAAGATTGTCCAATTCCCTACTATTGTTCTCTAATGTAAAACTGCCTAAGGCGTCTGCATTTCTAGCGGAAAACCAGTTGTGACTGGGGAAAAATACACGAATATTTACTTGTCAATCTACTTAAGGCAAACGCGTGCACACGCGCGCGCGCGCGCACCCACACCCACACCCACCCAAACACACACACACAGACACACACACACACACACACACACACACACGCGCGCGCGCGCGCACGCACGCACGCACTGTGAGTGCGTGTTTGACTTGTGTGATCCGATGATCCTTCCTGTTATCAGTTTGTCGTTAAGCAAACATCCTGGCGTCCTGTATCGTCTTTGCATCAAAGGCCTTACATACATATCATATCAGTTTGTTGGCGGCACACTTAGCTAATTATGCCTGATTAAAAAATGCACTTGCCCTGGAATGTACTTCATTTTTTTTATCGAGCACACATTATGTCGGATTTGCCATCCTCTGACTCTAGACACCAAGGATTGGCATTTTGTGTGTGTGTGTGTGTGTGTGTGTGTGTGTGTGTGTGTGTGTGTGTGTGTGTGTGTGGATGTGCGTATATACATACACACACACACGCGCGCGCGCGCACACACACACACACACACGTGTATGTGCATACACACACATATGTATGTGTGCGCGTGCACGTGCGCCCGCTCGCGCATGCCGACGTGTCTATTTTGCATCAAAACGGTATCATAAAGGTTTCTGAGCTGTTTATGAAAGACTTTTCTCTAATTTGGATTGAAATCCGAATCAGTAGGAAGCTACGAGTACATAAATTTTAAAATTTCATTCGACATCCTCACTTTTTTTCTCCATTTCATCGTGATCCAAACTATATACTATCTTCGTACAGTGATTTTTCATATGGTTATCAACGCACCATTAACCAAATCTGGGTTGCATATTCAACATATAAAGAAGTTTATATGATTTGAAATAAATTGAAGTCTTCCAGGTCACTGTAAAACAATGTATGTGTTTATCAACAAAGAAATGAAGTATCCAGCTGTGTCTTAACCATGCCCCCTGTCTAGATTCGTGCATTTCTGTTTTCTCTTTTTCCTTTTTTTTTCTTTTTCTTTTTCTTTTTTTTTTTTTTTTAATCCGAAGGAAAGTATATTCGTATGGCTGGATTTTTTAGATCTGGGAGGACTATGTAGCTGGACGACCCTACCTTCTCAGTGTTTAAGATTCAGCACACTTATGACATTCCTATTATTTCACGCCTAAGATTCAGGATCAGACGCTTCGAACGCGCACCCATAAATGCTCCTGCAATGTCGTCTGCACAAAACTGTTACAGCTTACGTTGGAAAATGAGCAACAATTATTAAGGGCCATTTCAAACTTGGCCACATTATTATTATTATAGATTGGTATGATGAACAGATAAACTGGAATACGATAGATACGAATATCATTCATCGATCTCTAGAGTTCATGGAGTTGCGGGCTGGGATGGGTTGGATGTTACAACTGATTTTGTTCGTATCGCGCCTCCGTGCTGCTGCCTGGAGCCATTCTGCCTCACCCCTCATCGTTCAACTTTTCATTTCTTGTCTGCAATGAGCACGATCATTGGCGCACCCCCTCCTGTTGGTACACGTGAACTTCATGTCTCTCTTGCACATGCAGTATGAAACCAGAGTGGGGGCGCCCTCGTGATGCGGAGCCATCATCCAGCTAGCTTGCCGTAGAGATTTGCGGGGATTCCATCCATTGGCCATGCGGTGGACGTGACCCACTAGCGGAGATGCCGTTGCTGTTGCAAGTTGTAGAGGCTGGGCAACTGGGCGCGAGGGAGGACCTCATTTCGTACAATAAACTGACTAACTAACTGACTGACTGAGTAACTAACTAACTAACTAACTAACTAACTAACTAAACATACACAAGAATAAGTAAACGAATTTAATTAATTAACAGAAACTGTTGTGATCAGAACACTCATTCCTGAAAGCCGAAGTTAAGCACGACCGAGGTGATGGCCGAATTGATGGGCGGGTAAGTTCGTGCCCTGGCTTGAAAACATCACCCATCCACACAGTGGGAAAGGAAAGTATCGACTGAGGGAAAAAGAGCACAGCTCTGAATAGCATCGGCCTTGAGAAAAGTTGGGGTTTCCAGTACTTCCTTGTTCTCTAAATGACTGCCCAGATCACGGGAAGACCTTTACCTTTCCTAACTATTGTTTGTGATTGATACTTAATGCGGGACTTGTTTAGTTTTAGATTAGTGACCCAAATTTGGTAAACATAAGCTGTTTATAAACACTCGTAAAATCCTTGCAGACCCATTTTGGATACAGGCGGGCAGATGACAGGAACCGACTGAAAATGTTCCTTTTTTGACGCTGTTATACAAAAGAAAGAGAAAGAAAAAAGAAAACAACTGGCTAGCAAACGCGTTCGAATGTTCATCAGACACGTGTGTGGGGGAAAAATACGAGCAAGTTGTCGGACACAGTCATATTGATAGCCTTGATTACTTTTGTAACCTTTTTCCCTTTCTGTAGCTGATATACTGAGTCTGATAGACCCCAGCATGCTCTTCGTACGTGCGTGCATACGTGCGTAGGTGCGTGTGCGCGCGCGCGCGCGCGCGCGGTGTGGTGTGTGTGTGTTAATTGGTCAGAGGTAGGCTATAGACTGTTCGTGATTGGTTTTTTTAATACTTACGTTATCACATACGGAATGGAAGTCGTAAATCAAAATGTTCTGGATTAAGAAAAATAGACACACTATCTTGATTCAGGGAAAACAATGGTACATTGATGCACGATGAACAGTAACAAGCATGACATGAAGCAGCAACAGATATCACCAAACAGAAAATTCAACAGATCGTGTCCAGGGTGTGAAACTTTAATAACCTGTTCAGGGAGTCTCCAATGCTTGTACTGGATGGATCTGTTAAAGGGTTGTTACAAGGAGCCACATTCTAACTTGTATTTCCCATGAAAGATTTGAGATATGAAATAAAATTGAAATACCATTGAAGGCTTTGTGTCTTCCAACGATCCAAAAAATTTTTTTTACACGTATATTGACTTTTTTTTAAAACCACATTCACAGGGGGGATAAGTCACAACCAACTGGACCAGCTGTGTAAACCATTAGTTTTTATTCGTCTTCCTCTTACTTCCCTTGCTCCGATAGCTCCCATAGAGACTGTCTCGTTCTTGTCTATCGTTTTATACATGATAATCGTTTAATGATAATAGTGATAATGATGGTCATAACAACAGTGGTAATAACAATGATAATAATTCTAATGGTAGTATAATGACATTAATAGGCAGAAAATCTGACCTCACTACCTTTTAGTATTGATCTGACAATTTGAGTTTGATGCCGACTTATTTCTTTATTTCGTATCTTGTTCCTTCTGACTTCCATTCCCTCCAGGAAGAAGTTAACCGACAACGGACATCTTTACTGATAAACATTTGTACTTGTTCATTTGAAAAGGATAAAACGAATTAATGAAGCACTCATGTATTTGTCATTCGTACACATACATTTGCTGACAAAAGTTCCAACACACAAACCGTTCAAGACACATCAGTAAAAATATCTCTGTTCAGTAAGCATACTAACTGCACAGCTATGATACTGGGCACAGCTCCGTTCGTTTCCTTAAGTTAACGAACTCCTTCATGTGCATTTCATTCATTCATCACATGTTTGTACTTCGACATATTTATTCCCTAACACGTGCTTCCAGGTGCAATTTTCAAGTTTTTCGCAAGAGATCAGTAGATTTCATCTTATACAATTATGCACATGGGAAAGATATAATTATTTTAAAGCATATTGAACTTACAAGGACAGTTGTGAGCTTGGCTTTTAAACTGTTACATTTCTATTTTAGTTTACTAGGAGCCGGTTAGGCTATAACTAGTATAAGCAGCACGAACTGAAAGAGAGAGAATGTAAGATTGACTTGACCAGCTTGGTTTTAAATCATACTTTAAAAATAAAAACTCTGTAATAATGAACATGAAGACACATACAGGCAAAAGGGAGCTCGTTAAAGTGGCTTGACTTTGTTGTGAAAAGGGTACACAGGCAGATGGACTTTCGTTGTCTGGTGTGTAAGCTGATGTAATCTGTTTTCACACGTATCCACTGACAGGTTAGTGGACGTGAGTGTTTACGCACACGTTCACAATCAGCTCAGACAAACAAGTTGACGGAGAGCCCAATGGGCATAGAGGTACAGGCAGGCATGTGCAATCAGCATTACGTTATCATGCATGTACTCGAATTCAGAAAATGCAAGCACACATACACACACACGCACGCATGCGCGCTTTTACACACATGTACGCACGAACGCACGCGCACACAATGCACATACATACAATACACACACACACACACACACACACAGAATGCATGCATACATACATACACACGCACGCACACACGCGCGCGCACAAACTGTTCAAATCGCGCGGACACGGTCGAGGGAGCCCGATAAGTTAAAAAGTACACGAAAACGAGTAAATGATCAGTATGAACATACTAACATAACGATAAAATTAGTCACATAGCTGAGGGTGTAGGAGAGCGAGATGGTAGAAACTTCGCTATTTTCGGGTCAGTATTTGAAGGACGTGATCCACGCCTCCCCCTCGCTGCTTTATGTTCTTCGACACCCAAATCGACCAGCTAGGCCTACTCATCGATAGCTAACTGAACGTTCGGGAAAACGCAGTTTCTGTCATAATTGGAGCTAAGTTCGAACCTAAGCAGCCCAGCTTGAAAGCTATGGCTTTGCCTCTTCACCAGCCAGGCGCCCCTCGGTGGATGCCTGATTTCTTCGTCCAAGTAACTGTTATATGTTTGTTTTAATAGTTAAAGAGAGAAAAGAGAGAGAGAGAGAGAAGAGAGAGAGAGAGAGAGAGAGAGAGAGAGAGAGAGAGAGAACAAGGACAGTAGACCACAGTTACACGACTTGACATAATGAGGACAACTGTGTTTACAAAGCAGGGTCTCCAGTGCACCGTGTTTGTCAGGATTCTTGTTATGAATCACTTTATCAGGCAACAGGACGTATGCACCAGCGCATGAACGTACGCACGCGCGCGCACACACACACACACACACACACACACACACACACACACACACACACACACACACAACACACACACACACACACACACACTACACACACACACACACACACACACACACACACACACACACACACACACACACACACACACACACACACGCACACACACACATGCACGCACACATCGTGGTTTATCACATAGCGTGTCAGTAATTGTGAACATTATCGATCAGCAAATAATCAGTAGAACATTTTTTTCTTTTTCATTTTTGTTTGTTTTGCTTTTGTGTGGTTACTTTGCCGTACATATTTTGTGACGGTTCACCCGGCATACTTTCATATTCTTTTTCTTCTTTATGCGTGGTTCAGACGATTTAAAAAGAAAAGTTTTACTTTCTTTTTTTACAATAAATGTTAAGCATGCACAAAAAATTGATAAAACATAGAAAACAATGATAGCACATAAACAATACAGAACATTCACAGATATGGTCCAGTCCCAAACATTTATAAACCAACTGCAAAAATAGAACTTAATGAAAATTTGCACTTGAACATTGAATACATGACATACGAATAATACATTTATTTTCTGTTGAGAAAGAATGGCAAATAGTTGTGCCTTTCTGTGTTAAACTGGTACCAAATAAATGTTTGTCTTGGCATTATGTTTGTTCGATTTTGAATCTCACATTTAGTTTTCGAGAAGTAGATATGTTCTGAAGACATTTGCCAGTCTTGCTTTTTCCACATTTATTTGTTATGGTTCACCCTGCAAATTTTCTTCTCCTTTTTCTTCTTTATTTGTGTCTGCCAGGATCCAAAAGGCTTGCTGGCTTATATAATAAACACACAATAGTAGTCGGAACTCGAAAGTAGGCCCATAATAAAGTAATGGTCCTATACAAAATAGGATACATATATAGGAAACAAAAAGACCTGTTTATCTATTTGACGTACGTTTTTGTTAGCAGTCATTTTGTGTTTGTTCTCTCATTCCCATCTCTCCCACTCCCTCCCTATGGCGATGCCGGGGTTCTTTGGTATTCATAGTTTTCACATCTGGAAATTCTGTGCTAGAAATTTCCTCTTTTCCGTCACTCTTTCTTTATGCCTTGTTCCATTGCTCTCTGTCACCCTTTCATATCGTTTTCTGCTTTGGACGTCCGTTTACAAGTATGCATTTTATATAGTCTCACAGACTTTCTGTTACGATTTGTAATTGGGTGCATGTGTTAAATGCATTTTTGGTTGTAAGGAAATGTTGTGCGCAGAAGCAGTTTTAGGTAATTTAGGCCAAATGTTGTGTTTTAATGTACTTAGTTATGTTTATAGATTATTTTGTATTCAATTTTGTTAACCCCTTGGTGATAAATTGGGCGGTATGGCCAGCTTCAAGGGCATGTCCTTAGATTCTATGCGTGCATGTTTTAATATATGTGCTTGTGGTTTTGTTTTTTTTTCGAAGTTTTTTTATTCAAGACCAACGAGGTGTTGTGTGGTTTGAGATGGTTATACCCTTGACATGGCTGTGGGTGGTCGGCTAGGCTTTAAACATTAATAATGATAATATCCCCTTTCCCCTCCCCCCCCCCTCCCCCTGTCCCCCAAAAATGACGTACTTCATGAGGCAGACCTCAGTGTTCCCATTTTCAGTGTGTTCTGTCACGATATCTCAGTGCATTAGCGCGACCCTCCCTCTGTCAATCCCGTTCTTATATATTGCCGTATGACATTCGTGTCTATTCATGGACGAGTATGACGTCTTTAAAGGCTGCTTGTGGGAGGATTTTAAGGTCGATAAGTTGCCGTCATGATGACCCAAGCTGATCCAAAGCAGGTCATGGTTACCGATATCAAAGTCAAAATTAAAGGCTACGACTTTCGCTAGCGTGGCCCACACCGAAGTTAATAGTGACCAGCGTCGGATCAAAATGGCTCAGTTTGAGGTACAGGACCTGCATCGAAGTTCAAGATCATTGATGACCCAGACTGTGTCATGGGGACATTGAGCTGTGATCAGCATGTCGGTAGAGCCTCAGGACCAAGATGGACTTTGAGACGATCTCCTCAGAAATAAAATAAAACATATAGTGATTGGGACACTATGGACATATTGACGGAGATCTGGAGGAGTCTCGATAGTGTGCCCACGAATCTGCGCCAGTTATTGTGGTGGCGTCAGCACAGGTGATTGGACAAGTCCCGTTTTCATTCCAAAACCTTACGCAAATGTTTCGTCTACTTACTTTTGTTCAGGAGATGTAGGCTATATATGTAGTAAACTGTGAGGATCCTATCTAAAACAAAAGTAGGTACTGCCAGTTTGCACAGCTGTTGAATACGAAATCCAAAACGAGTGCGACTGCCCTCGTTCAAACAGGAACCAGAAAAACACGAAAATAGAATCAGAACGCGTACTTTTATAACCAGACAAGACAAGCACAAATTTTCGGCAACTGGCCTTTGTCAAGCGTGAATTTAAGATCACAAACAAACAAACACCAAATTAAAAAATTGGAAGAAAAGTAATCATGGGTAAACAGATAAATCTTAGCTGCTGATCTCATTGTCAGTATATTCAAAGGCTTTCTCCTCTACGTGAAAAATAACACAAAGCGCACCAGAACCACTGGTTTCGTACAGCAAATATCCCAAAAATAGGAGAAGGCTGCTACGAAAAAATGCGTTGCAGGCAGACGTAATTTTACATCTATAGTTCAGATTAAATTTTTCAGAGTTGAAAACGGTCCCAAATTTTGGTGCGAGTTGTGTATGTTCCCGGGTTTGTCTTCTCCCCACCATGCCATGCCATTCGGTTTGTAAACTAGGTAGTTGATGACTGGGTCCAAATGGGTCATGTAACGCATGGACAGCCCCCCTTTACTCGATGAAATGGCTATCGTGTGGTGTCGGGAGCTTGGAAGGTGAAGGTTCGGAGAGTGGTGAGCCATTGGTGCTCTGGGTCCCATCCAGCGCCCTCAGGTGTTTCTTATTAACTATGGTTTCGTACCGCAAATACCGGAAAAGTCGTAGAAGGCTGCAGCCGAGAAATGCATTGCAGGTAGACATGATTAACAACTACTGTTTAGACTAAAATTTTCAGAATTGAAAACGGCCCTAAAGCAAGTTAGTAACTTTCGTCTTCCAAGTCCAGTTTAGACACAACTGAGCAACGCAAGTGACCCACACAGTCAGCGGGGCTCATGCAACACGAATTGAATTACATGAAAGCAGCCCATGGGAGGTCAGTTACAGGAACTGCCAGAAAGACGTACAAGATGACACCAGACCATTGTTCCGATTCATTGTCTTCATCGTCTTTGTGTTCTGCATTCTTTTTGTGTTCCCTCTCGGCCATAGCATTTTCTAGGTAGACGCAAACTGAGACATAGGCGTCTATCTCAGGATAAATTGAAATTCACTCTCTTTCCACATTTCCGGTTTGTATTTGTTACTTTTTTTTTAATGTTTCTTAATAAAACATGCTGATTCCAAAATCACATTTAAAAAATCGGCAGTAACTATTGCTTATTCATAAAGGTCAGGCAGTTTGCAAACATTCCAGTTTCAATAGAGATCTCTAGGCTCAGACTGGATCCGGACTTTCCATGCAGCTTCATGGCTTCAGTGACATTCTTCGCCTTCCTTTCACCCCTTCAGCACGAGTCCGTCACCCCATTAACACTACTCGTTGCATAATTTACCCATCTGAAACAAAGTGGGGATGCCCTGTCTGACTGGGAGCGCCTTTGGGATCGGCCATTAGCACGGGGACAAGCGATGAAGAGAGGGTAAGAACAAAGAATGCCAGGAATTGTAGACAGTCCATTAGGCCGACACTTAGCAGCGTCTGATTGCCGTACCGGGATCGTGTTTTTCTCCCCATGTCACTTGGGGTCAAACGACAAACAGGTAATGGGTTGGAGACAAAAGATCGGGAAGGAAAGAGGGAGAAGGGAGGGTGGAGATGAAGGGCTGATCGTTAGGTGAAGGTGACGATGATGTGGGGTGGATGAAGTGGGAGAGTTAGTTTTGACCTCTGATACTTCCTGTTTGGAATGTCATTATTTCGTCACGACTCTCTGTCTCTGTCTATCTGTCTGTCTGTCTGTCTGTCTGTCTGTCTCTCTCTCTGTCTGTCTGTCTGTCTCTACGTGCCTGCCTGCCTGCTTACCCGTCTGTCTGTCTGTCTGTCTCACTCTCTCTCTTTCCTGCTCTCTCTTTCTGTCTGTCTGTCGTCTCGCCCTCCCTTGATCCTCCCTCCCTCACTCCTTCCTCTCTCTGTCTCTGTCTCTCTCTCTCTATGTGAGTATCCTATGGATATCCTATTATGAAGATATTATTCTGTACTTCAAAAAGGCGTGATGTTTTGAAATAAGGAATTGTCCGCGTTCGTCGATAAAGCTCTAAAAGTACAAGGTTACATATTCATTAATTGCGTGTTGGTTTTTTTTTTTTTTTTGCTTATTATGATGTGTGTATGAAAATATCTGGCAAGAGGACTGGACTTTTCCAAATCCTCCCCGACCTTAGATTTTTCCTATCTGTTCCTGAGAACTGTAGGAAAGAGGCGGTGTTATGCAGGCTACACACGGGTCATACAACCTGCACTCGTTTTTTTTAGAAATTGAAGAAGCATCAACGTGCATATCGTATGACGAACCACTCAGCATTTAAAAGACCTTTTTCTTGAATGGTTAGACTTGTATGGTGTGAGACATAGGCACTATACAGAAGATTCTTGAAAGACTCTCTTCAGAGATGTTTCTCCGGATGCAGTTTTCAAGTTCTTACAAGAGATCAGTAGATTTCATCTTGTATAGTCAAACTTATGGGAAAATATTTGAAATACGTTTTAGACTTGAAAGGATAATCGTGAGCTTTGTTTTTAAATGTTATCTTTTCAGCGCCAAAGAGTTGTTTTATACGTGGTATTAGCCCTGGTATGGCTCTAATGTCGGCTAGGCTATAAGCAATATGAACTTAAAGGTGTGCCTAATCGCTGGTAGCCTTTTGTGCCTACAAAGACGTTGGTACATGTCGACATTTCGGTTTGTGTGAGCGTGTGCGTGTGTGTGTGTATGTGTGTGTGTGTGTGTGTGTGTGTGTGTATGTGTGTGTGTGTGTGTGTGTGTGTGTGTATATATATATGTGTGTGTGTGTGTGTGTGTGTGTGTATGTGTGTGTGTGTGTGTGTGTGTGTGTGTGTGTGTGTGTGTGTGTGTGTAATCGATTTTCATGAAATCTGCGATGCATCAAATCTGATTTAATCAATCGTGTAGAAGGAAGACGCCAGAGAGGAAGACCCAAGGAAACACCTGGAGAGAAATAGAAGAGTGAAAATCTTGAGGCAACACATCTGGGATACCATACATAAGCTGGCCCACAACAGATAGTGTTCAGGGACTTTCGTTGCTGTCCTACACACCAAATGCATAAGTAAATACGTATAGTGAGAGTTTGCCTGGCAAACCGACAAAAGGCAAATCAGAAATGTCACTGCTCGCATAGGCGAAGGAGGAATAAGTGAACCAGGAATCGGCGAATCGTGACCAGCAAAATATGACGTAGATAACGGCGAGGATACATCATGTGATGCTCCTTTGACTATATCAGTCACGGGATAGATAAAGATAACAGCAAAAACTAAACGACACGTTATGCTATGGTTTGCAATGAACAAACTGTTCTAAATTTATCGAGATTCACATTCCGGACAGGCGTCGTTTCCCCTTGACAGTGGAATGTTTTCCCTTTTTCAGTTGATATAATGTAATCCCGTGTGCGGGGGGCATTTCCGGCGAAATCGGGAGGGGAGTATTGGAAAGAAGTTGGAGGATGCGAAAAGGAGTGGGTTGCGTGTGTGTGTGTGTGTGTGTGTGTGTGTGTGTGTGTACATGCATGCTGCTAAAAGTGTAGGAATGCACGGGTGTCTCCCGGAGAGAATATGCGGCGACGTGATAAGAGGCGTGATAGAGGATAAGAGGGCATTGAGAAGGCCGGTCTTCATATTACTGTACTGTGTCGCAAACTACGAGGCAAAAAAAAAAAAAAAAAAAAAAAAAAAAATAGACAACCGAGTTTGAAAAGTGCGTGTTGGTTTCTATATAGTTTTCCCTGGAGAAAATTCCATATTCCGCTGTATAACCAGTGGTGTAGAGGAGGAAAATATGGTTCAATCCGGTTCATTTTGATTCTCTTTCTTCGTTATCGTCATTCTGCTCTCTTGGCCGTCCATCCTTCATCCCTACTCCCCTACCCCTCTCCCTCGTGGGGATGCCGAGGGATTTTTCAGTATGAATTGTGTCCCCAATTTTGAAGATTATGTGTTAGAAATTTCCTCTTTTCTGTCACTCTCTTTATTTTTGCCTTACTCCTTTGATTTCTGTCAACTCTTCCAATCGTTTTCAGCTTTGTTGGTCCATTTGTATGTGCTCAATAAAGCCTTACATACTTTGTCTTATGATTGATAACTGGGTACATGTATTACTGCATTTTTGAATGCTAGGATTTGCATAATGTAGGACATGCACAGTATAGAGCAGCTTCATCAGATAAACTTTTACGGAGAAAGTCGTTCGAATATGATTTTCAGATTCTTACAAGAGATTAATACATATACATACATATATATATATATATATATATATATATATATATATATATATATGTATAGTGTATGTGTGTGTTTGTGTGTGTTGTGTGTGTGTGTGTGTGTGGTGTGTGTGTGTGTGTGTGTGTGTGTGTGTGTGTAGACACTTACATGTTTATACATATAGGAAAGTTTTTGAAATGCATTTTAGACTTGAAATGATATTCTGAGCTTGGTTTTTAATTATTAAATTTCCTCTTCAATTTTAAACTTGGGAGGTTTTTTGTTTGTTTCTGTTTGTTTTTTTGGAAGGGGGCGTGGTGTTACCCCTGATATGGCTTTAGTGGTCGGCTGGACTGGAAGCAGTATGAACTTTAAGCCCCAGTTTTATCGAGGATGACGCCATTTTGATAATGATCGCAGTCATTTTGACGTGTAGCGTGTAGCTTCATCCTGCTGGTCATTTTATGGAACAATTCCCTTTCACTGGGTTTGCTTTTTTGCCGCCACATTGTTTCCCAGCTTCGTTTACAATCACTGTATGATTTTATTAAGATTGCACGTAACCAGTACAGCAAAATAACAAGGGGATACTGGTATTTTTTTTTATTGAGGTGCACTCCCAAGAGGTCTGGCTAGCGTAGAAGCAGTTCGAGTCCGGCTCGAGACAACTTGATGCACGCAGCCTAAAATCACCTGTGAATAGGATACCTGACCCTTTTCACTGTTAGGAAAGGTAAAACAGCTGGGGCGAGGAACTGGACCTGCCCTCAGAATAAAGAGGTCCCTGTCACGTCGCTTCCCAACGACCCCAGAGATACGGGCTACCACACGCGCAGGAAAACAGTTATCATTTAGCAGAAATGGTTAATGATCCCTGTTGGGATTGGTCACGAATGCATATGGCCTAGGCTTCACGCTGAGTTCCGATGTGACCTCCCGCAAAGTTGACGACAGATAAAGGGGTTGATAAAAGATTGGACGACATGAGAGCCAAGATGACTGGCAAGCGATTGATAACCCTTTGTTTGACTGACAGCTCCGCCACAGTGAATGTATCGCCTAGCTTAGAAGTGTCTCGCACATGGCTAAGAAAAAGTAAGACTAACGGTTGTGATTAATCAGTTATTTATCAGGCTTTTGTTTTTGTATCTTTCGTGACTGGTTTTCTTCTGTGATTGTGTTGTGTTTCTATATTTACGTCTGTTTTGTTGATCTAAATAGTAGCTTATCCAATTCCATCTGAAATTGCCATTTGAGGGATACTTTTTTTTTATGACGAAACTGAATTAAATTGAAGTAAAAATGAAAGAAACAAAAGCTCGCTGTACGTGAAGTAAAATCATGTAAAATCCAGACGGCTATTTCACAGCAAACCGATGTTATATGGCGATCTTTGTATATTGTTGCTGATGACTTCGAACATACTTATTGGAAACATTTTTCTTATATAAACTAAATGTCGCTGTACAGTAAACACTGAATAACCATACTATTTCTGCTTCATAAGGGACAGGAACAACTTTATACATCCTGGAATATGTCGGGTTGAATTCATTCTCCGCAAAGGTGATTCGGAGAAAATGGCAGAAGACTTCAGACAAAATTTAATTCTCTCTGCCTCCTCCACCTCCGTTTTTCTTTTCAAATCCAGCATTAAGTTCTCTGGTGCTCGTCTTTGGAATGAGCTACTTAACGCCCTTGTGCAGCCACTTCCATCTGATATCTTTTTTATGTACTTATATAATCAGATTTCTCATATTTGTTGCCCATAGGGGATGCCGGGTGCTCTTCCAGTATAAATAGTATCCCCACCTTCTAGAAAATCTGTGCTAGAAATTTCCTTCTTTCTGTCACTCTTTTGTTCGTTTGCTCTCTGTCATTTCTTCCTATCATGTTCTGCTATGCTGATCCTTTCACCTGTATGTGTTCGATAAGAAGTCTTACTACTTTCTCTTAGGATTGATAATTGGGTACATGTATGTAAGTGCATGTTTTTGGCTCTAGGGAAATGAGATATTCGGAAGCAATTAATATTTTCAAGTAATTCAGGCCTGTTTTTATGTATCCTTAGTTATGTTTAAATTTGTAATCGGGTATGTTTTTGTAAATCCCTTGTGTGATAACGTGGAGTAGTCAACGCCAAGGGCACTTCTTAGATTATATGCACGAATGCATTGATATGTGTACCTAATTTTCTTTTCCATTTTTTCGTGTTGAAGTATTGTGTGTGTATTGAAACGGTTATAGCCCTGATATGGCTCATGACGAGGACCAGACAACATTACTACAGAGATGATTGAAGCCCTGGAGGAATTTGGGATAGAAAAAATAACAGTCCTCCTAAATGAAATTTACAACACTGGAAAAATCCCCAAAGATATGTCAAAATCAATTTTCATTGCACTTCCAAAGAAGACAGGGGCTATAGAATGCAAACTCCATCGCACAATCAGTTTGATGAGTCATGTAACAAAAATCCTGTAAAGAATAATCATGACGAGGACAAGGAATAGAATAAAAAGAGAAATAGCATAAGAACAGTGTGGATTTGTTGAAGGGAAAGGAACTATTAATGCCATATACACATTTCTGCTTTGTTGATTATACCAAGGCTTTCGATCAGGTAAGACACGAAGAATTGATCAACCAACTGGAGAGACTCAATGTTAATGGAAAAGATCTACTAATAATCAGAAATACGTACTGGGAACAAATAACTGCAATGGGAATAGAAAGCGATATAAGCTCTTTCCAAAACATCAAAAGAGGAGTCAGACAGGGTTGTGTTTTGTCACACATTCGATACGCAGATTACACCGTGCTAATTGCAGAAAATGAAAGGGGCCTACAGAACCTTGTGAATATATTAGAAATAGAAAGCAAATGTAAGGGGTTGGAACTAAACAGCGGGAAGACTGAAGTCATGGTCATCAGTAAAAAAAATGAAATCCTCATATGCAAAATAACAGCAAACGGCACGACCTTGAGACAGGTTAATAAGTTTAAATACCTGGAAACGATCATTTCATCAGACGGCAGATGCACATCAGAAATAGCCAGCAGAATCGGCCAAGCCAAAACAGCATTCAAGAAGATGAAAAGCATTCTTACCAACAAATGCCTATCAATTAACAACAGGAAGAGAGTTCTTGAATGTTATATAGAGCCAATACTGTTGTACAGTTGTGAGGCGTGGACAGTCAACAAGCAAAGTCAGAACAAGATTGAGGCAGTCGAGATGTGGTTTCTAAGAAGAATGTTGAGAATTCCATGGACAGCAAAGAAAACAAACGAGACAGTCTTGATGGAGGCAGACACAGGTAGATCACTCATAAAGAAGATTAGGAAAAGACAGGCAACATTTATAGGCCATTTTATGAGGAAAGGGGATTTGGAGAACCTGGTCACAACGGGAAAGCTGAAGGGAAAGAGAGCACCAGGTAGACCCAGGGAGAAAATACTAAGACGGACGTGCAGAGTGGCTGAAGACAAGGAGGGTGGAAGAGATGCTTGAGGCAACAAGAGATAGAGACAGATGGAAGTCCATAATCGCCAACGCCATGCGGCAGGGCATCTGATGATGACGATGATGATGGCTCTACGCAGTCGGCTGGGCTTTAAACAAAAATAACAAGGAACACTTGTGCGTTGAGGACAGCGATAGACCGTCACAACAGTGAAGATTTTTGTATATTGTTAGAAGTACCACCAACAAAGTGCTGTTCACACACCTTCCCGAAATAGCCCTGATATGGCTCTGGTAGTCGGCTGGGCTATAAGCAATATGAACTGAACCTTCCCGAAAAACGTGCTTACTTTTGGCACTTTTTGGTTCGTGTGACCTTGACCTGAGCTTTGCCTTCCAAACCTTTACTTTCGTAACATCTTTGACCCAAATTTGGTAAAGACCCACCCATAAAGAACTGAGAATCTTATTCATAATTTTTTTTACAGAGACACAGAGACCCTTTCCCCTCCGCCCTCTTTGGTCTGTTTTAATATTTTTACTTTTTCTTTTTTCATTCGCTTTTTTTTTTAAAGGAGATATAGTATGTGTGTGTGCGCGCGCGCGTGCATGCGTGCGTGCGTGTGTGTGCGCGCGTGTGTGTGTATGTGTGTGTGTGTGTTTAATCGCGTAAAGCCTTACATTCAGCTTTAGTGGAGGTCTAAATAGCAACAGCAGGGAGCGGAAGTTCATCAGACGCCCTCCATAAAAACAGCGCCTCTTGCCGATGTGTGTGTAGATTGTTGGAGAACAGTTTGTCACCCTGAACAGTTTTTTCCTTCTTAAAACTGCTGTTCTCTATGTGCATACACAAATTGTCACCCTGCGCAATTTCTCACACCCAAGACAGGCATCGTTTTCCCCCACACGTGATAGATAAGCTCAGTTTTGGTGATATTGACATGTAAGTGGTGGGGTAAACTGTCCCAAGTCCGATCAAACATGTTAGTTTTGTCTGTTTTCTTTGTCTTTTCTTCCCCCGTGCGTTCTGAACTGCGCATGCTGTATTTTTACGGTGTTTGTTTTTGTTAATCCCCCCTTTTGTTTTTATTTTTAAAGGTCTAAAGTTTGTCCCATAACCATGAGATGGTACACAAATGGGGTAAAATAAACCTCTACTTTTCTCGGGGCCAGCATTGTGAATACAGTGTCCATCTCTCTGCCTTGCCGCGTTACCTTCACCAACCTCCAGTAGGCGCAGTACCTGTTTACAGCTGGCTGTACCGAAGACCTCATGCACCAAGTTTTTTTCTGAGCCATACTGGAACCCGTGCAGTCTAATTTGAAAGCGGTAATTCTACCTCTACGCCAACCAAGCATCAAGTAGTATACATGCATTTATGTACTGCCGTGTCTTTGTGGCTTTTGTAGTCGGCTGGGAGACAAGCAGTATAAACTATGGACCACGAGCTATGTATACCAGTTTTTCCCCTGCATTATTCTGCTATTGTTCTTGGGCCGCCTGCTTTAAAATGTTTATAATAAGACTGACATCAGTAGGTGAATGCTTGTAACAAACTTTCAAATCAGCCCGGACCTTAAATGGATTCTCGCATCTGTTCAGGGAACTGTAAAAGATGCAGTTTTCAAGTTTTTACAAGAGATATTAGATCTAGTAGATTTCATCTGATGTAATTATACTATGGGAAATTTTTTTGGAATGCATTTTAGACTTGAAAGGCCCTGGTTTTTAACTGTTGTCTTTAATCTTAGGGGATGTTTTTAACATGATGTTAGCCCTGATATGGCTCTGGAAGTCGGCTGGACTATAATCGTTATGAACCTGATCCAGGTGAATGCTCGATATGATTCCTTAAAATGATAGTGGTGGATGACTCATTCACTTGCTTATGCATTAGTTTGATTGGCTCTACCCTCGATGTGAAAAAATGTTCTTCGTGTTTTCTCTTCCTCCCGCCCCCCCCCCCCCCCCCTTTGCCTCCTGTCTCTGTCCATTGTGTCCATTTCTTGTCTTACTCTGTCTAAAAGTGTCTTTGTTTCTATCACACACACACGCACGCGCTCGCACTCTCTCTCTCTCTCTCTCTCTCACTATTACTATCACACAGAGAGAGAGAGAGGGGGGGGGATTAGTGCATAGCAATAGCAGAAGACATGCTAATGAACGGATATAGCTTGAATACATTTAACAACAGCAACGACAAAGGTAGTCACATAAATCGAGGGTAATAGGGAGTGAGAGGTGCAAGAAAGACCTCGCTACCCTCTGGTCAACTTTTTTGAGAACGTATACAAATGTCTTTGCTGCATTGTGTGAGGGTCAGCTACCCATTCACAGCCAAGTGAACTGAACGTAACATACAGAAAGTTTTCTTCAGACAAAATCAAACTCGGTCAGAGTGGAAGATTGTAACCAGCCTCGATTTGAAAGCCGTCAGCAGGAAACATGTTGAAGCATGGTCTTGCAATAAAATACTATTTCCATGGTCTAGATGAAGTGTGTGGTCTTCAAAATAGTCTCTTTGATATCCGAAAGCTGTTCTTCCCGTGTTGCTCCGTTTGGCCGATTTTCGAAATTCGGGTTTTCCTCCCATGTTGCTGTTAGTGGTAGACAGTAGTGTAGAACGTACTTTTGTGATTATGGTACCGTCTGGCATTGACTGTAGGAAACGGCCTTACCGGTAAATTATGTTGGATCGAAGTGGAAAATTCCCTTGATCATGGTTATCGCTTCTTGAAAGGATCGGGTGGTGTGTTGTTGCTGTTGTCTGGTTTTTGCATTCGCTAGATTGTTTTCCCGGATACCACTATCAGAATCCACTGCACATGATACGTGATGACAATGTTTAGTTCTTCCAAATTAGGTATGTCTGTTCTTTGTCAAATGTTTTCTCTCTGTTAGTAAGACCGCTTTGGAGGTGTTGAAATTCAAACTCACAAAATCTGAAGGAACAACGCAAACAACAGCAGAGCTGATTGAAAGAACGTTAATAGAGCCGGTTTCCTGTTCTGTCAAAACAGCGTGTGCGTGTGTTTGTATGGTTTTAGCTTAGTTTTTCTGTGGAGTCGGGCGTTACATTCTAATAGACATGACGGCAACGTCATTTTCTTCGTCCTTCTTTTGTCTACCCGATGGACTATCTCGGGTGTCTTGGGGAGATAGAAGGCCTGAGGAGGGAAAATGCCATGTGACGTCAAAGTTTCCTTCATACCACCTGTCCAGGTCTTCCGTGGTCTGTCTCTCTCTCCTTAAATCCTTCTGATTTCTGATTTCTGAACCAGCTGGTAGGGTTGCATTCTGCTGAGATGATCAGACCATTTCATTCTCTGCTTATGAATCTGATGGTGGACTAGTGCTGTTTCCGCCATTTCTCTGATCTTGATTTTTCTGATCATGTCGCGTCTGGACTTTTTAACAGCTCTTAGACAACACATTTTACAGAAGTGTCATTATGAAACAAAAGCTAAAATCTGACACATTTTTCTCTAAGTAGATGGCAAAGTAAGACTGATGCTTTTGCATTTCTACCCTCCTCATTTTGGCCTTGAATGACATTGCCCACACAGCTCCTATTTATCCTGAGAGTGTTGGTGGTAGGTGAGGAGTAGGCGTGGGAAGAGTGGGAGGAGCGGGTTCGGTCGGCACATCAAGTTTGTTTCATTGTACTGATCACGCTCAATACCGGCAAGGAGTGTTTGAACAGATTTCAATGCTCAAAAAAATGGTCTTTCCTATGGTGGGCTACCAGATTTATCGGGGATATTTCAACTGTCAGCTTCAGCTTAAATGTAATTTGAAATTTCAACTTTCAGCTCCAGCTTAAATGCCATTCGAATTCAAAACCAGTGAATAATTAAAAACCAGAGACACATGAAAAGATGTGCAAAGTTTTGGCCAAGTGGTCTATTTAATTTGAGGACAAAAGAACAATGTAAAATTTGTATTCTTCTCAGATTATGGGAGGATCTTTGTAAAACCTTAGTGAAAGCTGTGGATTCTTGAGGAATCGCGAAAACATAAGCTTTGAAAGCAAAACTCCAAGGTCAAGATTACACACACACACACGCACACATATAAACACACACACACACACAACACACACACACACATACCACTCACTCACCACACACACACCACACACACACACACACACACACACACACACACACACCACACACACACACACACACACACACACACACACACACACACACACGCACACACGCACGCACGCAAAGTTAGTCATTTGTGGAGAACTTTTGACAATACATAAAACCAATCTGTTCTTGTTCCCTGGCCTTGTTCTACTCCTAAGAGAGATTGAAACGGTCAGCACTCCTCGTTTCCCACGGTCGCTAAATCTCTGGCATTCTATTCAGACTTTACCAGGTTGTCTCGACATGAAAGGATTTCATTCATGACTTGTTCGACACGACGAAATGATGTTCATTGGGGGAAGGCGACTTTTATTCCTTAAGTGGCACTATTGCTGTTTGGTCTGCCACCTCTGTCGATACAAAACCGGTCTGCATAAAATCGTGTTACTGTTGAACTTATGAGCTTGTTCCACAGGCCACAGTAACAAAGGAAACGGAGTCACTTGTGTGAGGTAGATGGGCTGGGATGCTTTGACTCTTTCCGTCTAGGAAATCACTACTTGGCCGTATTCCTGGTATCAGATTACGTCATAAATCATTGAAGGTCAGGGAACGTTGAAGGCGTGTGATTATTAGTCCTGGGTCAAAGTGACACTTACACTATACCTATTTGGGGAAGCAACGGGTGTGGTAGGCCTGGGGGAAGAATTTTGGATAAGTGCAAATAGTGAATTGTCTAAATGTCCACGCTTGTCTGCAATACAATGGTCTCTGCATGAGCTTCATACTGTCTTCCTGAGTTGATCAAGGAGTTTTTGTCTTCAGGAAATGTTCGTTGAGTAACTGTTATTCAGCATTTAGGAATAGAATAAATAAGAAGAAAATATTTTGTTTGCAATGTTTCAAACCAGAGGGAATTTTTTAATGATGGATTTATGACTGGCTTCATATCCCCCCCGTCGCCTCTGGTTTCGTGCGTATTTGCTTCCTTTTCTTTTCCAATTTTCCGATCAGTTTGTGACGTATTGTTATTTCTGTAGTCAAAATGATCAAGTCAGCAATGCATTTCTTGGCTGTTTATGAACCCATGTTGAATCCTCAGTTGAAAATGAGATACTCCTTGCTATCTTAGACAGAAGAAATCACGTTGTTTCAACCAAATTTTATGTCTGAGAAAACTGATTCCTGCATCCTAACTTGAAGGTGGGACCAACAGATAGGTGCAGAACAAGATCAAGAAGGCCATCAGTGTACCCGCAGCGACCTCCTCTTGACAGTACGTAGACGCTATTTTACTGGGTTTGTCGTATCACCTGCTATGACACACTGTCCAGTCCGTCAGGGTATCTTGGAAGTCAACAGAGTATGAGAGCTGGATGACAAAATGACTAGACCAACCTCAGCATACCTGCTTGCTGCTGTACCCCAGAGACAGAGATGGAGGTTCCTTTCTGTTTCTGCGTTCTGTCAGTCCCCCACTTAATCGTCCTAAACCGGCTCTGAATTAGATGACGATGACGATGACGATGATCAAGCCGATCCTAGAGGCCTGGGCAACAATTTCAGTTTCGGTTTCTCAAGATGGCGTCCTCGGCACTCGAAATAAATTCCATGTGCATCGCCGCCACTGATGCCATGTGATGGAGACAATACATCATGGCATAAGCCCTGTTTGCACATAAACCCTTCGCGCTGGCAAGGTCTCGGGATAGTTCTTAGCTTATGGTTTGTCATTGAAACAATTTAGATTAGCGGATGAAGTGATGAAGTTCACCACAATATGATCTAAAAAATACGATCCTAAACAAACGAAACACACACACACACACACACACACACACACACACACACACACACACACACAGAGAGAGAGAGAGAGAGAGAGAGAGAGAGAGAGAGAGAGAGAGAGAGAGAGAGAGAGAGATCTACCAATAAGAGTGTGCTGCGTCAACAACCCATAGACTCACGTCATAGAAACCTGTTTTTGGACAATCCAACACACAACCCTTTCTCGCTCTCTAACACAATTTATCATCCCCCATCTCCTGAAATTTCTTACCCTGTTATCTAATTTTGATCCGAACACGCACATAGACACACTGACGCACAGACACAGACACACAGCCACGCACAGACACACACACAGACACAGACACACACGCACGCACGCACGCACGCACGCACAGATTCACGTCATAGAAACCTATCTTCGGACAACCCAACACACGACTTCTCTCCCTCTCTAACACAATATCAATATATCATCCCTATCACTGAATTCTTTCAGCCCCCCCCCCCCCCCCTGTTTTTTTAAATATTTTTTTTATTTAATGCTCTACATGCTTTCCTTCAATGGTGGTTCCCCCCCCCCCCCCCCCCCCCCGCAGTGAATACACTATCTACAGTATTGTCTGCATGTTTGTGTTTCAATGAACAGATCAAAGTTTTCATTGTCTTTTTCGGTATGTCTATTCTGGGTTATCCTATGACCTTGTGTATATGATATGCGTGTGTATTGGTTGTTGTATGATAACACAAACATAAAAAGAAATGCTTGATGCAATCACGATTTACCGCATACCCAAACAGTACGCATTCTGGTGTGTGTCTAAATATAAACAATTTTAGTTTGTTTATAGTTTACGTTGTACAGGTTTAGAGGCACTTCTGTTTTGATTTGTTTTGTTTTATGAGACCTGTTGTGTGTATGGGGTTTTGTTTGTTTTTGTTTTGTTTTGTTTTGTTTTTATCGTGGAAATATTGATAAAAATCAAGCTACATATCAACATTTATGACATAACAAAATTTACACTTAAGTTTACGTTTCTAGTTCTCTCTTTATGTATGTGTTTCTAGCTCTGTTTCCATCTCTCTGTCTCTGTCTGTCTGTCTGTCTGTCTGTCTCTCTTTGTCTCTCTCTCTCTCTCTGTCTTACCTTTCTACTCCAAGCATCTCCTTTATTCCTGATGAAATATGATGGAAATATCTAGAGGGGTACCACAGTTATGTTTACTGACGCACATTTTTGCTAGAATGATTAAACGATTAACCTGTTTTACAAATAGTGTCCTTTCTTTAGAATCCTAAGCGTGCTTCTGGTGCATTCATTTAGCCTTCACATTAAATCTGTGTTCCACTTTTCCTGAATCATTTCTGAATATTAATATCTTGGAAAAGATGTTTGTCGGATATATATTACGTAATATCGTCAAGTGGAGTTCTCTTAGGTTGTATTTCGGATGTTACTTTCTTTTCAACGAACCAGTGCCGTTTAGTTAATTCTATGTCAAATTTAGGTGACCAGAATAAAATACAGCATGGAGTTTTGTAATTCTTTTCAATCAAGCGAAGCCGAAAAAAATTGGCCTGAAACATTTCCTTATCGTTAAACAGTAATCGATTTTCTTGGTATTCGTTTGAGTTCGTCAGGCGGTTCTTAGAGAGAAACAAAGACAGCGGTGTGAACTACTTTATATTATAGTAGCAATGATGGACAGTGACCTATTTTGTTTTCAGTCTATTGAAATGTTAATCAATATGTTGTTATGTTTTAGTAAGTTGGAGACATGAACAAAGCCTCTCTGAGCCCAGGATTTGTAAAACAGTACGTTATTCCTATGTATAATAACTTATTGTTCCATATATATTCACTTCTTGGAGCTTTAACAGTATAAACAGTATTATCTTCACTGCAAGTTCTCAGACCTTCTTTCCATAATAAAGACTTAATCAAAATTAACTCCTCTATTGTTTTCCATCAAGTTCGAAGTTTTGAACAAGCTATTCCCAAGCCGTGAAAGTATAAATGTAGGTATATAGATCTATATCTTTTGATGTTCTCAAAAGCTTTTTGATTATTTTTTCTCTTCCACAAAAATCGGTACAGAATTATATTAACATTTTCAAGAACCATTTCAGGAATACAGATCACTTTTGTACTGTATACGAACTAAAGAAGAATAAAGCTATACATAACACATCTTTTTATATAGTAACTGAAATTCCTTCTTTGTCAGTTAGTGATAATCTGTTGTATATTGTCAGTTCGGTTTGACCAGTTTTTTTCTAAGGCTGATGCTGGTAGTGATTTACAGTACCGTAGCTCAAAGCCTAACTTTGAAAGGGTGAGTTCAATTTCGCTGTCTGCTACAGAAATCGGTATGTCATCGATCCATACTTTCGTGCTTTTGTTTTTTTCTTTAAACCCGAACCATTCCGCATACAAACGGGTTTGTACCGTATCCATTTACAGACATGCCACACATTCGCATATTTTTTGTCATGAGATCGACGTGTCCCGCAGAAGTAGCGGGGTATATAGGCCAAAGCCCACGGATTTCCCGAGAGTATTATCCTGCCAGAGATCCTTTTTGGGGCAAGGCACACCTCCAGCATTAAGGATGACGTCCTTTTGTTTGAGAAAAACTAGCGTCAAAACGTTTTCCATTTTCAGTAGAAAAGCAGGCAAAGACGGTTGGCTACCGTTCTAAACTCCCATTATCTAGATCTAATACTGATCCAAACACACACATGCACACACGCGCAAACATAATATTTTTTTCAAATATCACTTATATCTTGTCCACCGTTCTGCACTCTTCTTACAATTGAAATTTTCACTTTCTTCAATTTCTTTGATCTCTCATTCAGGAAAAGCCCAGACTTTCTGCTCCACGCTGCACACGTCTGCAGAGTATTCTTTCTGAGACAGTACCACTGTTTGTCTGATTGCTGATAGTGGATTTTCGGCCACTTCTGATCCTTTTAGAATAACACGATTTCTGTCGTGATCCAGATTTTGTTCGCCGATATGTATGATTTTAGGTGCCTAAGGACCTCAGATCTTCCAAAACGTACATTTGTCATATTGGCTTTCCCTCAAGTGACTGTAGAAAACTCTTAAACTTGTTAGATTGAATTAGCATACCTAATCACTTGTGTGCAGCTACGGGAAGCCAGATTTGCCATAACTCCTGGATGTCCATTGAAGATAGAATTTTTGCTTCAAGTGTTGAATATTTGCCCTGACAGGTATCACAACTCAGTTAGTGTCATCGAGTGAAATTAAATTTTAAGTCACTGTTGCACAAAACGGGCTTTAGACGAAAGGGGATGGAAAAAAGAAACGTGTATATTACCAAAGTTAGAATAGATTTTTAAACGTGTTTTAGATTTAAAAGGCTTCTCGTGTGCTTGGTGTTTTACTCTTGGCCATTTTATTTGATTTTGTGTTGTTTTTAACGTGATGTTGGTCCTGATATGGCTTTGATGATCGGGTGGGCTATAAGCATCACGAACTGAACTGAACTAGTCTTGATTTATCGTGAACCGTTAAGTAGAACTGCGATTAGGACACAGCTGCGTGTAACATGTTTTGTTAACATGTTGATGCAGCACACGGGTAGTCCCCAGCCAACAAGGCGCGAAGTGGGCACGTGATGGGCAGGCTCAAAGTTATCCAGTGAGACAGAATGAAGTTTAAGCACAGCTATTTCCCGCTCGTTTTATGGTTAATTTGTGGCAGCAGTGCTAGTCTGTGGCAGCAGTACTGGGGACATATCGTCAAACTAGTTTTAGTGCTCGATCATCCATGTAAGAATTGCTTCCAAAATGTCAGAAAGACAGTTTCGTTGCAACTGTTTACAAAACTGTAAAAGTGAAGTAGAACGTTGTACTGTATCCGGTAGAAATCCGCAAAGGTCGGGTAGTTCAAACTGTGCCTGTGAGAGAGACGCAGTGCTGAGCACAGCTGCTTGCATTGTATTTTAGTGACTTGTAGCAGCTACTACTGCAGAAGCACGGGATGACCCCATCAGAGAAGGTCGAAGTCGACCACATGGTGATTGCATCGTTTCCTGACTGGCGGAGTGAAGGCTGGTGCGAGACGGAAGTGGCCACTGTTCAACTTTTGTGAGCTAGTCATCAGGAATTCAGCCTGTCCTGTGTCAGTGACTTCAAACCGCAAGCGTATTAGTAATACCATACTAGCACTAGTAGCAGGCGTCACCCAGTCTCGAGAGCCCAGAATATATCTTTCGTTTTACCATACATCACTCTTCAGTCTGTGATCAAGGTCAAGACCCAGTGAATCAAGCACCATGGTGTATACGTGTGACGAGCCACTCAGCATGAAACATCTTATTTGATGTTTGGACTTGTACGATGGGAGACATAAGCTCTGTTCCTTAAATTAAACGATCTCTTTAGAGATGTTCCTCTACAGTCAATGTAAAACGTGTTGTCTTACCCCGTGCGCCCACCCCCCGTGGGGATGCCGGTTTTTGTTTTTTTTTCAGTTCAAACAGTATCCCCACCGTCTGGAAATTCTGTGCTAGAAATTTCTTTTCTGTCATTTCAATGAATCAAGCATCATTGTGTATATTGTGTGACAAGCCACTCGGCATTAAACGCCTTCTTATTTGATGTTTGGATTGTACGATGGGAGACATAAAAGCACTATACAGCAGCTTCCTTAAACAATCTCTTTAGAGATGTTCCTCTGAGGTCAATGTCAAACGTTTTATAAGAGATAAATAGAGTACATCTTGTATGATCGTATGCATGGCAAAGGTTTTTAAAAATGCATTTAGACTAGATAGGATAATCATGTCTTGGGTTTTTAACTGTTATCTTACTCTCTCGGAGATACTGGATAAATAGTATCCCCAAACTTTTAGAAATTCTGTGCTAGAAATGTCCCCATTTCTTTCCCTATTTCTTTCTGCCTCGGTCCTGTGCTTTCTGTCATTTCTGCTTTGCTGGTCCATTCAACTGTATATATTCCATAAAACCTTATGTACTTTCTCTTAGGATCGATAATTGGGTACATGTATAACGATCACTTTTAGCACTAAGGAAATGTGATTTGCAAGTGCAATTTTAGGTAATTTAGGATCGGTTTTATAGTTTTAGTGTTCTTAGATATGTTTAAATTTGTATTAATGTTTGTTCTTTTATGCCCCCTGGTGATAAATTGGACGGACTGGTCAGCGCCAAGGGCATATTCGTAGATGAAATGTGCGAATGTATTGACATGTGTACTTAATTTTCTTTTCTAGTTTTCCCCAATACGGTATTGTGTACATTTTATGATGGTTATGACCGTGATATGGCTCTGCGCAGTCGGCTGGGCTTTAAACAAAAATAACAATAACTGCTGTCTTTTAAATTAAATTTTGAGTTGTTTGAACGTGGTGTTATCCTGATATGACTGTCGATGTCGGATGGGCTGTAAGCAGTATGAACTTGAACTCAATGAATCTCCACCATTTTTCTAGTGATGAACAAACAGTACATGTCTGTTGTGAGTGTGAAGACCAATGTATTAATGACAGTTGTTATATGTGGCATATTAATGAAGACAAAAGTCTCGTGAGTGTGAAGACCAGTGTATTAATGACAGTTGTTTTATGTGGCATATTAATGAAGACAAAAGTCTCGTGAGTGTGAAGACCAGTGTATTAATGACAATTGTTATACGTGGCATATTAATGCAGACAAAAGTCTCTGTTTATGACATACTGCCTGCTCTTGTGTCCTGGCTAGGCTCAGTTGAAAACATTTTGAAGGTATGGTCTTGTCTGTTTTCTATTCACTATTAAGATGCACACGCAATCGACCGTGGGTAAATCCAAAAGAGGTGCGGCGTATGATTGCGTCTTTGTGCTGCACCGACTGTCAGTGGGAAATGAAGAGAAACAAGATGGTTAAGCCCTTCTGATAATATCCCTTCTGAAACAAGAAATCTTTACATAAAATCCAGATCATTGTACTTCTTCAGGTCACTGTGACCATGAAAAAACGTCAGACGTAATAAAACTTGACGTGCATCAAAGACGATTGTGCGACTGTCATAATAGTGAAAACAGCATTTAAATATAGTCAGAAGTTGTAAGAAAGTGCTCTTCACACTTCTTTTTCAAAAAAGTTCTGTCTTGACTGTGGCGCCATGACTACTATATAGTACTAAACTTGTGCATTCTTGACACATCAATGGTTTACACCTTTGACCAAACTTGGTGTAAAGATCCGTCCAGACACGGCTGAGAAAATCTTCCTAGCACATTTTGGTAACAAAGACAAAGACAGACACAAAGGCGAAGACAGACACACTCCACCCTTTGGCCAATATGAAATAAATTCTCCCTCCCCCATCTTTTTTTTTTTAATGAAAAGAGATTGAAAAAAAAGAAGACAGGAAGAGTAGGCTTAACGAGGAGTAGTGGTGATGACTAAACAAAGATCCTATATACAGCAGGAATGTCACTGGTGCATAGCTAACAATCTACATGTAGACAAATGTCTGTTTCTTCCTTGTCAATGATGGAAAGAATATTTTGCCCTTCCTGGCACATTTTTCATGAATCAGTGGCCATAGGCTATAAGTAATGTATTTTAAACAGATATCCCCATCCTCCCACAAGTTGTCCCTGCTTTCCTCAACTCTATTCTCCCTGATTAAGATGGGGTGTAGAGAGTTATGTCGGTCGGTATTTGTAGTGAGGTATCAGAAAGGATTTGTCGGCATTCTTCTTTTAAACCCTTACTGTATGTAGGTCACTGGCCTGGTTCAATAAGGAGATCATGAACTTGCAGGAAGGTGAAGGAGGGAGAGGTGGAGCAGAATGGTCATGATGCGTATAAGTATTGGGGATAAGTGTGACCGGACGTGTGACGATGTATCAGTTTCTAGTTCTGGACTGCCCAGTGACGTGTGTGACCACTCACTTAGAGTGGGTCCAGGGTTTTGCCTTGTGATCAGATCATCCACGCCCGGTGACTGCCACCACTGTGGTCAGTGTCCGGTGTCTTGTCTCATCAGGTCGTGTGACTCAGGTTGGGCTGACATCGCTTCATCTGTCAAGGTCACATTTCTGCTCAAGAGCGTCTTCAAGTACCGGAAGATGAATTTTTAGTCTAACATTACTTGACCGATTTCCTCTCCCTCTCTCTCTCTCTCGCTCGCTCGCTCTCTCTCTCTCTCTCTCGCTCTCTCGCTCTCTCTCTCTCTCTCTCTCTCTGTCTTCTTTCTTTCTTTCTTTCTTTATTCTGTTCAGTGTAGACCTGTTGAGACAGATGCTTCCAGAGAGAGTGGGAATATGATAAAATCTGTGCACAGAAACGCGCTCTTGTGCAAACTGAAAAATGGGTCATATAAAGACAAAAAGAATATATATGTAGTAAGGCATGGAAATAGAATGAACATATTTTGCTACATAATATATTAATAGTCTCCGTTTTTGCGCTCATGATGTGTAGAATATTAATATTAATAAGATATTAGCACTACTGCTACTGCTACTACTACTGCTACTACTACTATTACTACTAGTGCTGCTGCTGCTAATAATGATAATGATGATGATGTTTTGTCATTTCTGTGTTGACGGCTTCCAGCTCTACAACAATGCATCTTTGAAAACTATCTTTTTCTGTGTTGTTACAGAACATGAATATAAATAACCGGGTCTTGTGTGTGTGTGTGTGTGTGTGTGTGTGTGTGAGAGAGAGAGAGAGAGAGAGAGAGAGAGAGAGAGAGAGAGTCACAGACCGGATTGTTATGGTCATAATTCTTTATCACTTCCTCTTGATTTTGGTGTTCCGCAAGGCTCGGTGCTAGGGCCAGTTCTGTTTGTCTTGTATACCACCCCCCTGTCTGAGGTCATTGAGCGCCATGGAGTTAGTCACCAGCTTTTTGCAGACGACACACAGCTTCAACAGGCATGCAAACCTGCAGACATTGACAGTACCATACAGACACTACAGACATGCACGGATGATGTAAAGACATGGATGACTGACAACATGTTAAAACTTAATGACAGTAAGACTGAAGCTCTTCTGTTTTCTGGTTCTTCAGACTATAATCCTCCACTTCCAACTTCTATCACTGTTGGCTCTTCTGACATCTCTTTCTGTCCAAAAGCTAGGAACTTAGGTTTCATTCTTGACTCTTCTCTCTCCATGAAAGATCACGTTTCCAAAGTCTGCCAGCTTTCTTATTTTGAATTGAAAAGGATTGGATCTATCAGAAACTTTCTCAGTGTAGATGCCACCAAGATTCTTGTCACTTCCTGTATTCTGTCGAGACTTGACTACTGTAACTCTCTCCTCATGGGCTGCCCGAACACTGTTCTCTATCCTATGCAGAAAGTTCAAAATTCAGCTGCACGCCTTATTCTTAAGGCATCCCGTCAACAACCTTGCACTCCTTTGCTTCACCAACTGCACTGGTTACCAATATCTCAGAGAATTAAGTACAAGACTGCTTGCATCTGCTTCAATTCTATCTCTGGTTCTGCTCCTGAGTATATTTCTGATATTCTGCACTTGTATACTCCATCTCGGTCTCTCCGCTCTTCCTCTGATTCAAGACTCCTCAGGCAGATACAGTATAACCGCAAATCTCATGGCTTTCGCTCAATTTCGCATTTCGGTCCCCAGTTTTGGAACTCTCTTCCCAAGAAATTACGCCACTCTCCGTCCATTTCTTCTTTCAAGTCAAACTTGAAAACACACCTTTTCCAGCAGTATTTCGACATCTGATCACTTTTCCCCACATCACCTTGTCGGCTGGCTGATATGTGTAATTGGATTTTGTGTATGCGCGTGGGGGTGGGGGGTAGTAGGGAAGGGGTGGAATAATAGTTTATATGGAGTAACTGAGTGAAAAGTGTTGAATTGGAATGAATCTGATATTTGATTGAATTGCGTGGTATGCATATTTTGAAGATTGCGAATGTAAATCATTATGTTATGTGATTATGATGTATGTATGTATTTGATTGTCATTTGATGATGTGTAAGTTGTTGTGTAGTCTTGTATTTACTGACTTCCTATTATATCCCCCATTCCCCAGCGCCTAGATCCAGTGGCTTAGTGCGCTTTATAAGTCCTAGGTATTATTATTATTATTATTTTAAAGGTACTTTCGTTTGTGTGTTAGTCTTTTTTTCGTCGTTTTCTTGTTCTTGTTAACCATGGCAAATGAGCATGCCGTCTGCTGTTGTGAGGCAAAATAACGGAATAGATGAATATATATTTCTGGGTTTCAGCAATAATTTCTCGGTCCTTTTTGTATTTTTATGGAGAATTTTTTTCAGCCTTTGGTGAGATGAGATGTTGTCCACAGTGGACTTTTCCTTTTCCTGTTGGACCGTTTTTTTTTCAAGTAATTATCATGCCAAATGCATCAAAAGAACTTTTTTTTTTAGTCTAGTATGGCATTTACAATGTGTGTGAGTGTGTCTGTATATGTGCGTGCGTTCATGCGTCTCTGTGTGTGTATGTTTGTGAGTATGTGTGTGTGTGTGTGTGAGTGAGTGTGTGTGTGTGTGTGTGTGTGTGTGTGTGTGTGTGTGTGTGTGTAAATATACGAGGGTGTGGGTGGACGGCATTGTGAATGAGATGACAGCCGAAATCCGCAGTCTCCCTGAAGTCAGCCACTTCTCCCCCCCCCAATCCTTCCTTAGCCTATAGCCGACCCTCGCTCTCCCTTCAAACCGGTCACCCGCCAAAGCTCCGGTGGGCACCTCACTGTCCCCATGGCAGGGCCAGGCAGACAGACAACCAATAGGGGCGGGGCCAGAGGGAAAGGGGGAGGTCGCTAGAGTACCTGAAGACCAACAGACAGCAAGTATACAAGCTGACACTTAGTGTGGAGGGTCTCTGCCCGTCCCCTCTGTTCTTCCAGGGTGTCTGTGCGTGTGTGGCTGTTCTCTTGGGCCCCTTCTCTATCTGTGGTGGTAAGCCTGCTGCATGCAGGTTGACTGTCTTGTCACCCTAGTCGTCTTCCTTCGATCCGTGTTTGGGCACTGCGGCCACTGGCTGCCCTGCCATTCAACTTCAGGCGCTGCAGTCAGTGTGACAGCTCTTTGTGAATTGTAGGTTCACGTGGTGAATGAAATGCCTTGTGTGTCTACGCCACACGGCGCCCTCTCTGTATCACATCACTGTGTGTGTGTGTGTCTGTGTGGAGGTGGTTGTGTGTGTCCTGTGGGGCCACCACCACGACCGTTTTTCGCCGCTGTCAGCACACCACCACTTGCTGTTTCGCCACTCCACTAAAAAGTGAACGCAACAGCAACGAGTAGCACAGTTTTACCGGGACCTTCAAGTTGTTGGTGTCTGTTACTCTTGAAACGGGAACAAAGTTGAAACAAAAGCACACGCAAGTGGCCAGCCCCGACGTCTTGCTGTTTGTCAAAGTTGCGTTGTCTTATATCACACATTTTGACTCCGACTTACATTGAGGAGTATCTTTGGATGTTTTTATGTATGATTTTACTTTGACGAAAGGAAAATTCATTACTTAATTATATATATCTGTAGGTTAGACAGATTTGTTTTGAAGGAAACAGAAAGCGGTGTGCGTGAAAAGACATCGGATTATATGACAAGGAATGTGACATGGATTATGGAGGTTGCGTGAGTAGTGTTGTGGCGGTTTGTGGTTTGCCTGGTGCCCCGTGGTCCTGATGTGGATACACGTGCTTGTGTAAGTGACAGACCCCCAGTACTGTCTCTCTGTACCTCCTCTGTCCCAGCCACACAGCGATATGTAACCCACAGTCTGGACAGACCTGTGGGCCACTAGTTTCGCTGGAATTGATATCAGCGGTTTCTCCTGTTTTTGCCCCTGTTCGATGTGTAATCTCAAGGGTCACTGATAAAGTAGCAGTGCCAAGTTGTAGAGAAATGGGAACGAGTAGACATAAAAAATGCTGTTTTCTTCAGCCATGTCGATGAGGGGAAGCTGACAACTGGGGCATTTCTAATGTCATATTTTAGAATTGTTGGAAAGTTGTCTTTGCACAAGTTGAACTTTTTAAATCGGAATCGTCTTAAAAGGTGACATCCTTAAAGTGTTGTGGTTATATTCCATACTATGTGAAACAGAATTCAGTCGTCAATGCATTAAACAAATAAATAACTGAAAAAGGTGGTTTCTTATTTTACCTTTATCGTCTTGCTGCAGAAGATGATGACTGTGATGTAACCAGACGAGGATCAGCAGCGTCGCTGCTGTGTATGTTTGACTGGCGAAATACAGTGGAACTCTTCAAGAAATCGCACCTTACGGGAGACGGAAAGCGGAACATTAAGGACACGCGTCGAAACTACTTGCAACTTGAAAGTTGCACATTTTCCGTCTTTGGACGGCTGTTGCAGTTGTCCAAGTACCGTATGGTGGTGTGTGTTTTGTGTATGTGTGTGTGGTGAGGGCTTGTGGATTTCAGTGTATGGATGGTGGTCGGTGAAAGTAGTGGCATGCTCCCTGGCCGGAGCGCTAGAATGGAAGGAAGGGATGCTTACTGCAGGCCGGGTGGCACAGTATGAGGCCAAGCGCTTCTCTCTGTCAATCTAGCCGCCACAGGTGAGACATGGCCCTCGATACACCCTCAGTCTCTGTCTCTGATTACCTGTCACACACACCCCTCTCTCTCTCTCTTCATTCATATACTTTGATTACGTCAACAGTTTCCTCCATTCATTTGTTCTCTATTTCAGTTACATTGTTATTTTGGCATGTGTAAAATCATGCGTACTTGATATCGTTTCTGTAATGAGTGTGAGAGAGGCGTGTGTGTGTGTATACGTGTGTATGTGTACGTGTGTGTGTGTGTGTGTGTGTGTGTGTGTGTGTGTGTGTGCGTGTGTGTGTGCGTGCGCGCGCGTGCGAATTATTGATTAACAGGTAGACTTCGATTATTTACTTAAACTTGTTTGGTCCTGTGTTCAGGGTGAGGGCTGATATAAAAAAGAAAAAAAGTTTTATTGCTCAGCTACTCGTATTAGGCCTATTCTCGTAATAAAGAGTTGGTTATGTCTTGTATCTGTTTCCCTCGTCTGTCTAAATGTATTTTCTCTTCTTTTCCTTTTTATGTGTGTTTGGTCCCGCTTGTACGTCCTTGTCTTCAGCATTCCCCACATGGCACTTTAATCCCTTTTAGCTTTCCCTTTTTGGAGCAGTGTACAGAACGTGTCACGAAGGATGTCTCGCCTGTTAATGGATGGATCCTTACAAAATTTGGACACAGGGTCTGACCGCTGGAACGATGCAAATTATGCATAACGTGTATAGTGCTGTGGCATACGGCAGGTGGTTATATTATGTTATAAGAGCTGATGGGAATTAACAGACCTGGGGTGTTGTACTTTTGACGGCGGCAGGTCTGACTTACACAAACGAAACAATTGTCACCTGCTTTGTGAGTGTCAGGGCCCTCCATGCGAAGGACCTGGAATACTGGCAGAGCAATCTTGGAGGGTCACCTAGGACTCTTGCTCCCCTTCCCTGACATTTTTGTTATCTGATTTGTTTCTTACGCCTCAGCGTTGTCTCCTTCAAAGATTTTTGTTTCGTTTGTGTAATTTTAGACCAAATGTAATTCTGTCGAGTAAAAGGCCATTTTTGTTTGCTTGTGCTTGTGTTCTTCTGGTTGTTTGTTCTTCATGCTGCAAGGGAGACAAACCTACTTTCTTTTTCTTGAGGCTGAGGATATGTACTTGTATTTTCTCTGCTGTAATCTGTAGCACCAAGCTGTCAACCAGAAATATCCCTATGGGTCAGTACAAATGGTGTCTACAGTACAGATGGTGTCCCCACCTTCTGGAAATCCTGTGCTGGAAATTTCCTCTTTTCTATCTCTCTCTTTGTTTCTGTCTCGTTCCTTTGCTTTCTGTCGCCTCCTCGTATTATTTTCTGCCTTGCTGGTGCATTCACCAGTATGCGTTCCATAAAGCATGACCAGTTTTGTTAGGATTGATAATTGGGCACTGTATTGAATGCGAACTGTGATATACAGATGCAGTTTTAAGTACTTTGGGCCAATATTTAGTGTGCTTTTTTATGTTTAGAGATCTGTATTCAGGTTTAAAAATCAAAATAAACCGAGCGAGAAATGGTCAGCACCAGGGGCAGATCGTTAGATTGTTCGCACAAGTGTAATGATATGTGTACTTGTCTTTTGCAGTTTTTTTTTCAGGGTCAACAAAGTGTATATGTTTTTGGTGTCCTTATGTATGCTTATATTTGTATTCAGGTGTGTTTTTTAAATCTCCCCTGTGCGATAAATCGGACGGAATGATCGTAGGCCGGGGGCATGTCCTTAGATTATGTGCGCGAATGCATTGATATGTGTACTTAATTTTCTTTTCTTTTTTTTTTTTCCTGTTGAAGTTTTGTGTGTTTTGAAGCGGTTATAGCCCTGATATGGCTCTGCGCAGTCGGCTGGGCTTTAAACAACAATAAAAGTAAGGTAAAGGTGTATTTTGAACTGACTATAGCCTTAATATGGCTCTGGACAGTCCTCTGAACTTTAAACATTAATAATGATAGTAATAGTAACAGCAATCAAAATAATGATGATTATAATTATTCTATTCTAATGTTAACAATAATTCAGAAATGACATGAAGGTTTGTCTTTTAGTGTTCATGCCGGCAACTTACCAAGGCTGATTACAAGTGAGACGAGAAAAAAGTGGCGTGGTTTGGGGTATGTTATCGTATGTATAGCCGTCATTGCTTTTAATTTATGTTGAATATGTTCAACAGCATCCTTCCAATAACGACAGATTGCCTTTGAATAATTGTAACTGTGGAAATGAATCATGTACATTATTGTATAAATCATTCTTGTGTAGCCCCATGCTCCAAACTCATTTGAACTCGCTGCATCATCACACATAATATTTTTTTGAGGACGCGGAGGACTCAGGTTGTTCGGCGAACACACTCCACTATGTTGTTGCACAGTCTGCGTCTTTGGTGGGCGTGCATGCTGAGTGTTTTAGTGTTTCCATAAGCCAGCCATTGACGTGACTTACAGGATCATTAACGTGCATATTCCATATCCTGATGGACGCGAAAGGGGTAGGTGGTTAGGAGCCGGCGCGTCTGCACTTATGTTGTTCTGGGAGATGGGAAAAATCTCTATTCTTCACACAACAGGCCGGAGTGTCTTCGCGGATCGAACCCAGGACCTTCCGATTGGAAGTAGGCCCTATATAACTTTACATAATAATAGAGATGCTTAACCCCAATTCGCGGTAGAGCCAAATGTTAAACATCCTATCATCGATGACTGGTCTGACTGATTTTTTTTTCTTTAATCATTGCGACATGCCATCCCCCATTAAACTAAATGTTCGATTGATGGAGGCAATGGGAAGTGAAAAAGCCATTAACACATTCGTGCTGTCGGCTGATGACGCAATTTGAAGAACTGCTCATCTGAAAACAGTCATAAATATCTAATTATGCATACCATAAGAAGAACACAAGGGATATTCAGCTGTATGTGTTCACTTTCTATTTTCGCGCTTGCCTTTTGGAATGGACCTACAACCCGCACTTGGTGATGTTTTTGTACATGTTCCAGTAGACTGAATTTCCTTGTAATTAAGGGTAACTAATGAAAGAGGTGCTTGGAAATGGGGGAAAAAACGAAGTTGAAAAGGAAGTGGAGAAAAAGCCGAGTAGTTACTGCACAGAAATGATAGGCCTACATAAATGTATAATCATTTGTCTTGTTGACATGGCATGGAAACGACCAAAGAGTTCGAAAGTAGTTTGCATCTGACGACAAGGAAACATGCATGAAGGGATAACGGATGTGTTGGTTTTATGTATTTGTTAAGACCCGTCAAAATATAGGCAGTATGAAACTGTTGGCAAAGTGACGAAAATAGAGAGATGGATACAAGAGTTCAGTTGGATGTTGTGGAAAAATGTAGGATGTAGAGGGAGCGTTTAAACATAAAATACGATTCAGATGATTCTTTTACATTATTTACAACGAATACTTTCTGACGAAGCAAGTGTGCCTAGTAAGAATGAGAAAGTTTGGGCAATAACAAATTTATTACAACAGAGCCACGAGAGAGAGAGAGAGAGGGGGGGGGGGAAGACGTGACGAGGATGGAGCATTTTATATCATGACACATTCTGTTAGAACATAGAAGCACAGCATGTGTATTTGGAAGACTTGTACATATTGCAGCATTCTGGAAAGGAAAATTGACATCTGACAGTAATTTTTGACCATATCAAAAATTTTGGAAAGGATACTGGTAGCTGATATGAAATCGAGGCTGTACTTTTAATTTCAAATAAAATTTGTGAGAACACTGCAAGTCTTTGTCTATCAGATGTGCGTACGGAGACAACACAGAGCTTTTAAACTGGACCGTATTAAAATGAACACACTGGATACCTGTACTGATGAAACATAACATAAAAGTCTGACAAGCTATTCAGTGCGTATGACGTAGAAGTTCGAATAAGTGGATTATGTTGAAATGAAACACACTGGATGCCTGTACAGTTGAAACTAAACACAAATCTGATGACATTATGCTATACATATGATGCAGATGTTGAAGTGGACCAAGCTGAAGTGAACAAATTGAATGCCTATACTGATGAAAGTAAACACAAGACTGGCAATACGATGCATACATATGATGTAGAAGTTGAAGTTGAAGTTGAAGTGGACCATGTTGAAATGAACACACTGGATGCCTATCCTGATGAAAGTAAACAGAAATCTGATGACACTATGTGATACATAGACCTATGATGTAGAAGTTATATAGACCGTGTTGAAGTGAACACAATGGATGCCTGTACTGATGAAACCAAACACATGACTGACAACACTATGCACTACGACGGATACCTGTACTGATGAAACCAAACACATGACTGACAACACTATGCACTACGACGGATACCTGTACTATGAAACCAAACATGTGACTGACAACACTATGCACTACGACGGATACCTGTACTGATGAAACCAAACACATGACTGACAACACTATGCACTACGACGGATACCTGTACTGATGAAACCAAACACATGACTGACAACACTATGCACTACGACGGATACCTGTACTATGAAACCAAACATGTGACTGACAACACTATGCACTACATATGACTGATGAAACTACGAGTAAATACGGGTCTGACAAAACATAATGATATGTGCATCGATTTTGACTGTGCGCCAAGAATTGGACAAGACTGGGTCTCTAGAAAGAAGGAGAGAGATGAGAGCTTAGTGATAGTGTGGTCAGTCATTAGCAGGTGCAGTTAACTAATCATGTTGTCCAGTGTATGACACAACTACCAATGTTACCGACATTTTTTTGTTGGTGGTGGTTGCCTGAGAGCAAGTGCATTATGTGGGTGTCGGTCACGAAGCTCCTGGTCGATTTCAGGCCAGGCATGCATAACTAACAGACCCAACTTTGTCAGTTTCAGTCACTTAACCGACGTCACGAGATCATTTTACTAGCTTTTTATGTCGGCCTTCCTTCTTCACTCTCCGGCATATATTGTATAACCAGGTTGCTTTCTTTGTCGATGTTGGTTTATGTAATTTGACTGTTGAATGTATGAACATCCGAAATGTATTTTAGTGTTGAATGTATTGTATGAAGAGCCGAAACATCGTGCGTACGGTATGCTGTTAACCACATGTTGTTTATTGGTTTGTGTCGGTGCAGTCTGCACATTGTGTAGTGTTGTCAGAAGTTGTTTCTTATGCAGTAAGCTACTGTTTTCATGTAAAGCCTGCGTGTTGTATGCATACTGGCTGTTTGCCAGTACCTGTTTATTTGAGTATTCTGTTTCAAATTTGGTTCAGCGCCATAAGCAGGCCTATTAGATTTTCATTCTGCTTCGTCTTCATCGTTGCTGTCGTCGACATCGTCATTATTTTTGTCGTCATATCATTGTCATTGTCGTCTGAGTTGCTAATGTTGACATTGTTGATATTGATTGTAGTGGTTCCTTTCGTTGATTGTGAGTTTGAATTAACTTAGGGCAAAACTAGGTTCACAATGACACTAATGTGGAAATTAGTCACGATTATAGGTATGTGTGTATGTAGCACATGATGTAACTAACACAGCGGTATAGTAATGTTATTAGTAGTGGTAGTCCTCCGCATTGGGAATATCCTGTTGGCAAGTCACGGTTAGCAGTTGACTACTGCTTCACATTGGGGACAACGACCCAGCCTCACCCGTGCTGTGTCTGCGTTTGTGTGTCCATGTCTGCGTCTGCGCGCGCGCGCGCACACACACACTACACCACTAACACACACACACACACACACCACACACACACACAGTCATGTTGGTGTGTGTGTGTGTGTGTGTGTGTGTGTGTGTGTGTGTGTGTGTGTGTGTGTGTGTGTGTGTGTGTGTGGTGTGTGTGTGTGTGTGTGTGAGTTTACGCACGCTCGCGTATTAAACTGCCAGTAAGGAATTTTAGACGTTTAAAGGTGAATGTTTACCTAACGTAGGTCATACGACCGACATGGTAGTGGTGAATGCATAAATTTAAATGAGAATGGATTTTTTCCAGCCTTCCTTTTCAGATTACTGGCGATAGTTTCATATCGACCGAAAAGAAGAGATGATTTTCGTTATCAAGTGTGATATTGAAAATTCTTGTGTTGTTTATGAGTCAGATTTCTTCTCGAACGAGTCAGATGTCTGGCTTTAAGATTTCAAGAGTCGAGAAAACGTATGTTTGAATAGCCATGACCGATTTGGAAAAAAAGAAAAAAAAAAAAAAAGGGGGGGGGGGGGGGGGGTTGGGGGTTGGAGCGGAGTATTTTATCCCCAGAATGTGAACATTTTTAAGAGAGATATCCTGAATGTTACCAGATTTTCATCAAATTTGGGTCACGTTTTCCTAATCAAATTTAGCAAAACAGAGTGCCCATTAAACATGGGAGAGGCATTAGAGATTTTTCAAGTCCAAAATGTGGTTGAAATGTTTTTGATCGAATTCAGGGAAAAGGAAGGTAATTGATATGGCCATATGAGTTTCTATAATGTTTCATTAAAAAAGGAAAATGGTTCTTATTGAAAACGTTTAAATACAATAAGCTACCTTGTTTTCTGACTAGTTTCGTTTCAGAGGGAAAGGGTGGTTTTGCGACTTGTAATACATCGCCTTTGTTTTTTTTTTTTTTTTCTATGTTGTCAGAAAAGAAGAAAAATCGCTCGCATAGCTAGACCTCCGCCTCCTCTCCCCCCCCCCCCCTCCTTTTTTTTTTATAAATTTTTTATTTTAAGGTTTATTTGGTGTGTGAAGCTACTCCATAGGAAACAAAGAATGCTTGCTTGATTTTACTCCCATATGTTGTAGGTGATTTCAGGAAGGGAAGGTTCTTTGTATGGCTGAGCCGTTTTGTTTCATATTTCATGAGGGACACCGCCGAACTGAGTACATATTTTCAAGTCCAACATACGCGCGACGCGAAACTCAAACAGTTGCCACCAAACCAGTCCGTTGACAGTCTTCTATGTAAGCAAACCTCGCTGCGTCCTCAATTCTTCGCTTGGGGAAAAAATGAGTGGTGCAACATTTTGAAAGCGTACTCCACTTTTTTCTAGTGGACAGGAATAGTGTAAGCGTGGGGTTTCCTTCTTTTGTCCCGTGTGTTGACAAACGGATATTGCCTGTAATAGAATCGTCTGGTACGCAAAGGTACCATTCAGACTTCTCTTTCCTACATACATTCCTGTTTTTCGTCAATTTTTGCGCTTTATTCTCATAGTCCTCACCCTTCCTCTGCACTCCAACAACAACACCCCACCCACCCCCACCAGTACACACACACACACACTATCACCACTTTATTTGGTTTACCCTCCATTCAGGGAGGGGGTGTGTGTGTGTGTGTGTGTGTGTGTGTGTGTGTGTGTGTGTGTGTTTGCGCACGCGCTTGTCTGTGTATGTGTTTTTGCTCCTCCAGCGCGTGCGCGCGTGTCTGTGTATGTTTTTGCTCCTCCAGCGATCAGCGCTCTCGTGCCCTTGCTGTTAATCGGGTATTCAAATATGTGTGGGTTCTTGTGGTTTTGGAGGGTTACCCCCCTCCGCCTCTCCCCCCTCCCCCTCCCTCCCTCCCCATGTATTCAACTTCATCGTCGCCGTTTAATAATCTTCCACTAAGATTTGGCTTCGGGTGCGGACTTTCTTTCCTTTTCTGTCTCGGCAACAAGCGCGTTGGCTTTTCCTTTTTGTCATTCATAACGATGCACGCGCGCGCTGTGTGTGCGTGCGTGCGTGTGTGTGTGGTGTGTGTGTGTGTGTGTGTGTGTGTGTGTGTGTGTGTGTGTGTGTGTGTGTGTGTGTGTGTGTGTGTGTGTGTGTGTGTGTGATTTGGCGGGTCACGTGTCACTGGCTTTCAACCCTGATACTGTTATTCATCTATTGTTTCGTTTTGTTTTGTTTCTGTAGTTTCGTGTTTGGTTTTGTGTACATGTACTCTTGCTTTCCCTGCAGCAAATCATAGGTCTGCAAGCAGCTTAGCCGCCTAGTCGCCAAGGATAGTTCACGAGTTTGCTGTGAAACAGGTCCCAGTACTTAAGACGGCTACAAATAGACTGATCCCATATAATTATTACCACTGGTGACGATGGCGACAAAATTCTTAGCGCAACGCGATGACAGTGGATTACCGTCAGTCAGCCTTGAACTATCCTAGTCCTAAGAGAGAGAGAGAGAGAGAGAGAGAGAGAGAGAGAGAGAGAGAGAGAGAGAGAGAGAGCAAAAGAGAGACAGAGAGAGATGAGGGTAGAGGGGGAGAGAGAGAGAGATGTGGATATAAGTGATAAAGTGCTATCTGTGAGTGTGGTGATAGTTCACAGCAGGGGTTTCCATATCAGTGGTGGTGGCCATTGTCATAGATAACACAGTATAATTACGGTCAAACCACAACATCATTTTCTTTTCTTAGTGTAGGTCGTCGTCGTCATCGTGTGTGTGTATATGTGTGTGTGTGAGAGGAGAGAGAGAGAGGGGAGGGAGAGGAGAGAGAGCTGTTCACAGCACGTGATTATAACCCAACTGCCCCCACCAAAACAACAACAAAAAGCAATCTAACAAACGAGTGTGTGTGTGTGTGTGTGTGTGGAGAGAGAGAGAGAGAGAGAGAGAGAGAGAGAGAGAGAGAGAGAGAGAGAGACTGGGTCAGGTCTGTTCCACATTCATGCTGTTCCAACCTACGAGTATGTTAAGGTCCAACTTATAATCTCAATTTTTTGGAAGTCCTCCTGACAAAATGTTGGTTGAGTATTTCCAGGCCCGGCTAAATTCAGATTTTAACATGAAGTACAAAGAGGCAGGCTGAGGGTCCACCACGCCCAATAAAGTGATGACAGTTTTGAGCCGGAACCTGTGATGGTATGGATGGTATGGCAGCACGACAAGGTCAAAAGGCCTGCCAAGAAATAGAGAAGGCCCGCCAAGAACTACACAGAGCTGGCCAAGAAACACAGAGAGCCCGCCAAGACAATGCTTTATGTAGTGGAGAGAAAAGACGAAATGCAATAATACGCAACAACAAGCACTAAGCAATGGACTGGGTGGGATTTTAAAATTTTAATTTTGTTTCAGCGTTTAGGTTTTCTCAGATGCGTGTGTGCGCGTTGTTTTGGGCCCTGTGTGTTGCAGCACAGCGAGCGAACTCTTGTCTTCAGTGGGCGTACAAGCTGTATGTTTTCATGTTTCCATAAGCCACCGCACATTGACGTGACCTGAGGACATTTCATGCCAGTGTTTGATGTTCTGCATACGTGTACGCACGAGGGCGATTATTTATAGACTTAAACGACGCGTTTATTCTACTCAAAGGCGTGAAGTTAAGGTATCATCACCTGAGGGATCATGAGGATAAAGGCTTAGTCAAATATGAAGTTGCTGGTTTTTGTTGTTGTTTTTAAATGATGAGTCCTGCCCAAGGCATATCTTTCTTTTTTTTTAGAATAGACTCTACAGCAAACTGTAAAAAGTAGACTAATACTACTTTTATATTTTGAAGAAACAGACCTCCAGGGAAAGACCTTGAAGGAACAGACTTTACAGGCCGCCTCCGATGGAACAGAGGTAAAGAAGACAAAACCCCACAGACCCGAACAAGGATTTGATTTGTTGTGACGTAAGAGTGGTGAAGATTGATCTAACACTGACCCAGGGCTTAAAAACTAAAATGCAGTCAGTGGCGAGTTTTCGTTGGCCAGAGTCTGCTCATTTTGGTCAGGACTACCGACCGATCTTTCAGTTTTGCGAACACATAATATGCGCATGTACGCATACTCGCCCGCACGCACGCACAGTTGCATCTGGTTGGATTTTTATTATCCCATTTCATAGGAAAGAAAAATAAGAGAGAGAGAGAGAGAGAGAGCAATCCACGTTCCCTGTAATGTCTCTTACTCGTGTCAGTAGCCACAGTAGAGCAGTTTATCAGACGTCTTGTATCGTTATCACTCTCTCCGCATACACGGGTCACACCACTACAACTGATCACATTATGCTATCAATGATCATCAACCTCTTCACTCAAAACTTGTCTCGCGCCAGATACTAGACATCCATTCTGTTTGTCTCAGTACCTTGTTAGCTTGGATTAATATTACTTACTTCAGTTGCTGATAGCTTTAGTAGGTTCGTTACTTAATTAGTCCAAGTAACCCATATGACAGCTTAGGTTGTGTTGGCTAGTTAGAACCCAAACAGTGTGCCATCTTGCCAAATACACCACAAGTGATTGGTAATTGTTGACTGTCGAGCTGCTGGGGGCTGTCTCAGGACGCTGTGTGGTTTGGGTAAAACTCCATTGTTTTAGCTACTACTGCTCTGATTTTGATCACTGTTTTAATAAATTGATGTCACATTTTGCTGTGCACTTTATGGCCACTGACAGCGAAATGCAGCAATCATATTAAAGGTGTATCTCCTGGGATCGGTGCATGATTCCTGAACTGTTAGGAGTGAGGGCTAGATTGATGTCAGGGTGGACTGGCTGGAGCAGAGGGAGAGCAGACGTAAGCACTCTTCCAAATCCGCCCCGACCTTAATTAAACGGATTCTCCCATGGCCCACTTGTTTCTTGACAACTGTTGGATAGAGATAGGATTATGCAGTCATACACAAGTCACACATTCTACACGCACTCATACTTCTTAAAAAATGAAGAAGCACCTCGGGGTAAACCGTGTGACAGCCAGTCAGCTTTAAACGCCTTCTCATTGAGTGCTTGGACTGAAACGACATGAGGCATAAAGACAATACAGCAGAACTTCTTCAGAGATGTTCCGCTGAATGCAGTTTTCTACAAGTTTTTACAATAGATCAGTGGATTTCATCGTACTTGATTATACGTATTGGAAAGATTTTTAAATACATTTTAGACTTTAAAGGATGATTGTGAGCTTGGTTTGTATCTGCTGTCTTTCTAATTAAAATTGGAATTTTTGTAACGTGTTGCTAGCCCCCTGGTGTGGGTCTTGTTATCGGCTTGGCTGTAAGCAATATGAACTTGAACAAGAGGGACTTGTCACACACGGACAGTTCCATATTCGCTCACTCTAAATCTGCTGACAGTTATCTGGCAAACTCCTGTACCCGTGCGAAACCGTATGTGCTAATATTTTTTTGAAATGGGGGGAGGGGGAAGGGAAAGGGACTTACAAAATACTAAATTGAGGCCACCAGAGTAATGGAAACATTAAGATGGGAAGCAAACAGACCAGTCTTAAATGTTGCAGGCTGGGACTGAACTCAAAATATATCAAAGTCCACAGCTCTGTACACAACAACAACAAATCCAGCACATGAAGAAAAAAAAGACAAACTCACACACACACACACACACACACACACACACACACACACACACACACACACACACACACACACACACACACACACACACAACACAAAACCCCAACAACAAACCAACCAAACAAGAGAACAAAACCAAACAAAACAAAAACATACGTGGCCCGCCTGTGGGCTGTGATATATGAAAGTATTGAAATACAGTGCCCCGAGTAAGGCCATAGTACGGGAAGTACAAACAAACTAACAAGCAAACAAACAAACAAATAAAAAAGGGTCTAAAAAGATCCCATCTGGTTTTGTACATTCATTCTGCTTGTCTGTGCCTTGCCTTTCCTTTGGGACTTCACTGTTTATTTCTTAAAACAAAACGGAAGCTTCTATTCACCTGTCGTTCCTAGGCTGGCCTAATAAAGAAGTACACGACAGTTAACAGAAAATGAATGCAAACAAATCGGGAAGATCGAGTAGAGAGGGGCTTTGATAAGAAGAAAGACAGGGGACAAGTGTGTTCTTATTTATGTCTATGACATTTGAATGATACTTCAACTCCCCATACTGTCCCCCGTAAGTGTGGCACAATCAGACGATCATTTTGGGTCAGGGACGAAAGACTGATCGGTGCAGGAAAGCAGGAAGATGTTTGCTCGTCTGGTGCACATTTTCCCGAGCTCCCCTCACTACGTGAACAAAATTCTGCTGCGCTTAATTACGAAAATAGGCCTACTAATATGATTGTCTTTCCGATATATATATGTACACACACACACATACATATTTATATGATATATATATATATATATATATATATATATATATATATATATATGTATATATATATATATACATACATACATGCATACATACATATATGTAAAAATGGTGGAACAACGTCGGTCCATCATCACATTCATCAACAGAGAGTTAAGTAGTTTGGTCATCTGATCATAATGAATCCCCACTAGCTGGCTCAACAAACGTACAGTAAAAAGGTATCTATGTTTTAAAGCGAGAGGCACACCAAGGAAAAGCCTAGATGGATGGCGTGAAAGAGGCCTTGATGTCACATGATATCAAATTTTCTCCACCGTAGACCTTCCGGCGTGTTGCTAACCATCGGCTCTTTCTCCCAGTGACCCGCATGATGGATACAAGCAGACAGATGACAGAAAAAAGTTCTTTGTGTGAAGATCAGACGTGAAGAAAAACTAATGACAGAGCATGATTCTACCAATGTGCTTAAAGAGTAGGTCTTTTGGCTGTGAGGAAAACGCGGGGTAAGCACTACAGGAAACCTAGAGGGCTGATGTCAGAGGTACCGGGCCTGCAGGTGCCTTCTAACTCTGAGGGTCATGGTTCCATGCAGAATAACGCAGTCCACATGGTCGTCTACATCTGACGAGAACGATGCTCACCGGTTTAGGACCCTTCAGAGTTGAACAACGTCGGGCCATGCGCCTCAATAGGGTAGCCGGCAGGAAATAAGGGGGAAATGGGCCAGAAGTGGCCTACCAATTAGATATTGAAAGATTTTTTTTTTATTCTATAATGGAACAATCAAACAGCAACTATTTCCTGCAGTATGTGTGTTCGATTTGTTGACCAAGTCTTCGCGCGTATTTCCTGCAGAATTTGTGCTCGATGTGTTGAGTAAGTCTTCGCATCTGTTTCCTGCAGAAATTTGTGCTCTATGTGTTGACTAAGTCTTCGCATCTGTTTCCTGCAGAAATTTGTGCTCGATGTGTTGACTAAGTCTTCGCATCTGTTTCCTGCAGAAATTTGTGCTCAGTTTGTTGACTAAGTCTTTCGGTCTTCTCTTGTTACCAAACTCGTCACCTGGCAAAAGGGAGGGGGTGGAGAGGGACAGGAAGTGGGGGATGGGGTGGAGTCAGTACCGCCTTGCCTTACATAGAGCCGCGTGAAGAGTGAAAGTCTTACTCAGCAAAACGCCAGTACTAAGCATGGCACATTATACGTGTGATCGTGTAAACTGTAACACACAGTGGCGATGTTTGCTTTCTAGGCAACACGGTGTTTGTTCTTTGAACTGTGCACCCGGGAGGGGTGGCACAACGCAGTCTTGTTTGTCTATTTGAAATATTGTCTGTTTTCGTAATTCTCTCTCTCTCTCTCTCTCTCTCTCTCTCTCTCTCTCTCTCTCTCTCTCTCTCTCTCTCTGTTCTTTTAAAAATGATCTAGCATGGTGTGTATATGTGCGTGTGAAAGGGGGGCAGGAGTGTGTCGAGGAGGTGCAACACGATGGTGTGTGTGGTCGTGTGTGTAGGTTTTAATTGACAGCGTGTATAAACGCGTGCTGGCTCAAGTCTTTTTCTTTTCTTCTTTCTTCTTCTTCTTTTTTTTTTAAATATGTCGCGGGTCCTTTATTTTAATGCTTTCCGCTTCCATGCCTCAAAGTTGCAGCCGTTTTATGACGGTTTTCCAGTTTGGCTTGGTCTATCCCTGGCCTTTTGTCCTGCGCCCTTCATCTTGCAGCTGATCGGGGCCAGATACCCGTGTGCCCACATCACGGATAAGACCCTGGCGCCAAGCACACCTATTCGGCACACAAGATATTATTCACAATCTGTTTCTCCCCGGTTCCCACCCCCACCTCCTCCAGTGAACACCCACTCCCTCCACGTGTCTTCTTCCTCTTCATTTTTTTTCCCTGGGCTCAACTCGGCACGCAATGTGATCACGGTTACCTTTCGCTGAAGTTGGGAGATCTAAGAGCAAAGGCACAGGGGCCAAGCTGAGCAGGCTGAAGTTACTTGCTGAAAATCCCCCGACTTGGCTTTGTGAGGCAACTTCAAAGGCTGCCACGGTATGCATCCGGACATGCACAGTCATTCAATGTGTCGAAGCAAAGAAGGGTTGGACTGAAAAGGTAAGGGGTGGAGAGGGGGGGGGGGGCATGAAGTGGGAGGAAGAGAGCGTCTGTGGAATGTCCTCTTTCATTTCTCGTCCTCCTTCTCATGTCTACAAGACCGTCCTCCATTCCTTTGGAGCCCAGTGCACTATTCCTTATTCAACGGTTGTGGTTGGAGGATCTGTCTGGGTTTATCAAGATGTACGCAACACCCTTTTGTTAATTAAGGCCTGGCAATGTGGTCGACGTTGTGTGCCTGAATGTGTGTGTGTGTGGGGTGTGTGGGGTGTGTGTGTGTGTGTGTGTGGTGTGTGTGTGTTTTGTGTGGTGTGTTTAGAAATTGAGACATATGTAAACATGTACTTCCAGCCTTGTTTTTGTAAAGATTTCTTTCACGTGTTTCTGTACGCTGACAGCCTACCTAGCAGGTCCCCCACCTTTCACATTCAAACAGGCGTCGACGCTATTGAGTCACGTTTTAGTCGTTTCGTGTCAAGTGCAATATGCAGATTATTTTACTGTAGAGATGCCTACCAGCTAGTTACTACAAGGAAAGACCTGTTGCAATTGTGTGTGCGTAAAGTCACAAATCAGAGCACATTTATTAGCCATAAGAACCCCACATAGGACTATAAGACTCTGATTCGTAGTAGTAAGTTTCCCTAACAGTTAAGGATTTCCACAGTTAACGATTTCACATGAATAATAAAATAAATGCTATCATTACAACAGTGCAAACAGTCTGAACCCACTCATTGCACTTTATTTAGGGGGAAAAAACCAGCTAAACAAACCAACCAGTTCACATTGTTTATAACCCAGCCCACCATTAGAGCTATATCAAGACTAACACCACGTTAAAAACAAACCCACGTTTAACTGAAAAAATAGCAGTTAAAATCCAAGCACACGATTATCCTTTCAAGTTTACATGCATTTAAAAATCTTTCCCATACAAATAAATCATATCAGATAAAATCTTTCGATCTTTTGGAGAAAAAAAAACCAACACTTGAAATGTGCATCTGGAGAAACAACTTTGAAGAGGTTCTTTAAGGAATCTATACAGTGGTTATGTCTCACGTCGTGCAAGTCCAAGTATTGAATAAGAAGGTGATTGATGTTGAGTGGCTTGTCACACGGTATACTCCATGGTGCTTCTTCATATTCAAGAGGTATGAGTGAGTATAGAATGTGTGATCTGTAAGTAACCTGCGTAACATTGTTTTTTTTTCCTACTGTTCCCAGAATTGGAAGAGTTTGTTGTCTGTCTGGATGTTCCAGTCTTCATGCCAGAGATTTTTCACATAAGTTTCTGCTGTGGGTTTCAGATCTGTGTAAGGGATGAAGGATTTAGATTTCTTTGCTGTTATGGCATTCTTGGTGAGGGGGAAAAGTCTACGATATCATCATCATCATCATCGTCGTCGTCGTCGTCGTCGTCGTCATTATCATCATCATCATCATCATCATCATCATCATCGTCAGTTGAAAGAAACTATGTCAGGCAAGAACCTTGAGGATTATCCAGATAGAGCGATCATAGGTTCTGCAGCTTGTGCGTTGGTGTGTGGGTGTGTGCGTGTGTGTGTGTGTGTGCGTGTGTGTGTGTGTGTGTGTGCATGCGTGCGTGCATATGTGTGTGTGTGTGTGTGTGTGTGTGTGTGTGTGTGTGTGTGTGTGTGTGTGTGTGTGTGTGTGTGTAGTTCGAACCTAAAGCATGCATCAAAAAACATCTGCAGCCCCGTTTGTGGTAAGACTTAAAGACTTTCCTTTCGTGAGTCGTCTTGCGTTGTGGTTTTATCTGACATGCCCACCCCCCTCCCCCGTCTCTCTATCTCGCGCATTCAGCGAGGCGTCGGCGTGATTCCGTCACGTATAAGTCATTTGCTCTAAAGTACTAGTTTAATTATATGCACATACTGGATGCCGACCATACAGTTAACATAAAAAAGGACCAGCCAAAACTGTCTGTGTGTGCGCGTGCGCGCACGCGCATGTGCGCTTGTTTGTTTGTACGTGTGTATGTACTTGTGTGGATGCACGTGTGTGTTTGAATGTCTGTTCACGTAAATGCTTTTAGACAAGCGTGCGTGCGTGCGTGCGTGGGAGTGCGCGCGTGTGTGTGTGTGTGTGTGTGTGTGTGTGTGTGTGTGTGTGTGTGTGTGTGTGTGTTGGCGAGTGTGCTTTTTTGAACAAGTACGTGTATGTGTGTGTACGTGTGCGAGTGCGTGTGTGTGTGTTATTCATGAGCGCTGGTCTTTGTGTTTCTGTTTGTGGTCAGATTTGAAGATTTCAAGGCTTCATGTAATGTGCAAATATGTTGCAAACGCTTACTCCCTACTTTACAGTTCACATGCCAAATGACAAGACATACTGTGTGTATATGTATACTCGTATGTGTTAAGAGAGAGAGAAGGGGGAGGAAGAAATGAAGAGCCAGGGGGAAGAGTGACGGTGTGTATTCAGAGAGAGATTGAGAGAGAGAGAGAGAGAGAGAGAGAGAGAGAGAGAGAGAGAGAGAATGCACATGAATGGGAGGGGGGTTGTGTTGTATGTGTGTATGTGTGTGTGAGAGAGAGAGGGGAGAGAGAGAGAGAGAGAGAGAGAATGGTTGTGTGTGATAAAAGAGAGAGGAGGAGGGGAGAACACAAGTGCGAGAAAGGAGGATGGTTGTGTGTGTTGGGAGACAGAGTGTGTGGTTGTATGTGTTGAGAGAGAGAGGGAGAGAAGAGGAGGTGATTGTGTGTGTTAAGATAGAGAGAGACAGACAGAAAAATAGGAAGGATGGTGGTTGTGTATTAAGACAGAGAGAGAGAGGAAAGGGAGGAGAAAACTTGTGAGCGAGAAGGAAAGGTGGTTATGTGTGTTAAGAGAGGGGGAGGGAGAAGAGAAAACAAGGGCGAGAGGGGAGGGTGGTGGTGTAGGCAGACCAATGAAAATGAAACTGGTCCCATCGTCATTACTTACCA
>CM060309.1:78776533-78784033 GCA_030674185.1 Monoplex corrugatus | reverse complement strand
AGGCTCGATGTTGGAAAAAGGTGTTGGTGATGATCAGATCATGCTCTGCACATAGTTCCAGCACGTGGTTCCCGTTGTAATTGCAAGGTGTTCTGTGGTCACTGTGGGGTCCAAGATGTTTTGTCCACGGGTTTCTTCTCTCACCAACTCTGCCGTTGAAATCCCCCATGACATACAGGTCCTCTTTGTCAGGGGTGCTGTTGATGAGGTCGGAGAGCTCTTGATAGAATGAGTCTTTCTCCTCTTCTGAGTACGAATCGTTACACGGTGCATATGCTTGGATATAGTAGACGATTTTGTTGGACTTTCTTACACCGATTTTAATCAATCTTTCTGATATGTATTCTGTACTCATGAGATTCTTTGCTATGTCTGGGTGTAGGATGAATCCCACACCATGCGTTGCTCTCTGGTCTTTCCTGACACCACTCCAGATGAGAACAAAGTTTGAATGGATTTCTTTCGTTCCTTCTCCTTTCTTCCTAGTGTCTGAAATGCCCAGGATGGAGATCTTTCTTTTGGTCATGAATTCCACAATTTCTGGTTCCTTGTCTGTTAGGCCGCAGATGTTCCATACATACATACATATAGTAAAAAAAAAAACACACTCTGGAGAGAGCCAGACAGCAGAAGATCCTCAGAGGAGAAACCCCCGTCAAGCAAGGGCTTCGGTCCTTAACTCCCGATACTCTGAGGTGGCCGGGCCCTTATATATATATCAGTAAGTTATTGGAGACTTTTCTTTTCTTCTTTGTTGCGTGTATTTGTTCGCTCGTATTTGTTTATCTATTTGCTTGTGTGTGTCTGTGCGCATTTACTTGTTTGTTGGTTCGTGTGTTTTTGTGTGTGTGTGTGTGTGTGTGTGTGTGTGTGTGCGTGTGTGTGTGTGTGTGTGTGTGTGTGTGTGTGTGTGTGTGTGTGTGTGTGTGTGTTTTATTAAGTACAGGGTATCTAGTAGGGGTAGAGGTCTGAACGCAGAGTTTATTTCGGAATCAGCTGTGATACAGAAACTCCATAGATCTCTCTCTGTGTCTCTCTGTGTCTCTGTCTCTCTCTCTCTCTGTCTGTCTGTCCCCCCCCCCCCTTTTTTTTTCTCTCTCTCTCTGTCTCTGTCTCTTTAAGTCTCTGTGTCTGTCTCTCTCTGCCTCTGTCTCTCTCTCTCTCTCTCTCCCTCTCTCTCTCTCTCTGTGTCTGTCTCTACGTGCATGCGTGCGTTTGCAACAAAATTATACTTTTTGAGTGCATTGTTAAAGGTTAGTGTTACTGTAAAGTAGCCTTTTTTATGATTTATAGCTTCAGAGATCGTTTCCTCCTACTAAGTAGAGAGTGATTCGCGTGAGCCTCTACAACGTCTATCGACAGCACTGAAGGAGCACGTGGTTTTACGGTCCTTGGGCTTGCCGCCACTCTTCATTATTATCAGTTTTGTTGTTATTGTTGGCAGTTGACAATAAATCGGACGGAATGGTCCTACGCCTGTGCGCGAATGCATTGATATGTGTACTTAATTTTCTTTTCTTTTTTTTTCCAGTTGAAGTTTTGTGTGTTTTGAAGAGGTTATAGCCCTGATATGGCTCTGCGCAGTCGGCTGGGCTTTAAACAACAATAAAAGAAAGAAAGAAAAGACATTTATTTGTTTTACATGTCTACCTTTGTCTCTCATACTTTTGGTAAGCGCTTGACCTTCTGACATACAGAAGTCAACATTTCATAATTATTCATTTTCGAAACTTCTCTCACATTGTATGTGTTTTGGTTTCATCTGTTTTTTTGGGTTTTTTTTTTTACTATGCTTGTATTACATTGTGTAGAGTAGCAAGGACAAGCTGTAAGACAGGTCCAGTGGGACCTATGGCTACTATCCTTGATTGATAACAAAATGGTTTGAAGTTAGATAATACTGTGCATGTAGATTTGTTTCATTTTCTGGGCTGTTCTAGAGCGTAGCTGACAGACATGGAAAGAGTGTCCAGTTCGGTATAATAAACCCCACTGGAACAAATTCCATTTTTTTTCTCGTCTTTTTCTGTGCTTAGAGTTGTCTTGATGTGTAAGTAATACCTTATCGTGTGCTAATCCATTGTTAACTGGATGAAATTGTACTCCTTGAAAAAAAGAGTCTATGAAATCATCGAGATAAGGAAATGGTGTAATATGTGCCATTTTTTGTGTGTCTTGTGTTTGCTTGCTTTTCCCCAGCATTTGGCCTCTTCTTTGAGGTAACTTACAAAAAAAAAAAAAAAAAAAAAAGGTGGGTGGGAGGGATGATGTAATATCATTATGTCTCTCGGTTGTAGTTGTTTCTTCTTTGTGTTAGCTAAGATACCGAAAACCAGAGAAATGGTGTAATATCAGTTATGCTTCTTGACTGTAGTTGGCTTCTTGTTTGTCTGAAATATCTAAGGATATCATGGACAAAGAAAACAGTACTCATTGCTACCATTATCTGATTTCAAGGAGTCTTGTTAGTCAAGAGACTTTCAAATGAGTTGAAGTTTGATTATTTACTTTAGAATTCATAGTCAAAAGGAAGAATGTGAGTGTTTCTTTCAAGGGTAAAATGTCAATGTGACTTCACCATCTCGGGTTTTTTTTTTCAAACCGTAAGTGGATAGACTTCAGCATTCCTTGGGGTTCGTGAGTTTGCCAAGTATTTGAACTTTGGCAGCGCCGAGAAAACACGAAATGCGAGCGTTGCATTGGGATGTATAAATCAAGCAGCCTGTCTCATTACTTTTTGTTGCTTCGTGAAACCGTTGACCTGTTTGCGGGGTAGTTACGTGGTGAGGGTGTTTGGTTTCTCCCGGGGTTAGGGGTGGATTACATTTTAACACCAATCTAATCAGGGTTCTTTGTTTGGGACATTTACCACTTCCCCACCTCCCTCCCTTCTCCCTCCGTCTCACGTTCCCAGCTACATAGCATTTAATGCACTTCTAGACCTCTTCTTGCAGTGTTAGCAGACTGTAGAGGTTTTTTTTTCTCTGAACCTTGCCCCTGTCTACGTAGAGCAGAGAAGACCTAAATGCAGAACGTCCCGTATTGTAATGGGGTCCGTGCTCTAGAACTCAGCAGGGCCATAGACGTGCATTACAATAGTACTGTATGCTAATAACTACTGTTACATTTAAAAGTTGTTTAACGACAGAAAATGAAAGTAGGGAAGGAATGAGAGAAAAGAGACTAGAAGGAAATCATACAGAATCGAAAACACCTTCTCATGCTGCATCACTTGATCGCACACCCGTTGCGTTGTGTTGCATGTTACCAGGTACATAAAACGCCACATCGTTAACATTACCTTTTCTGGTGGTCCAGGTCTGTCTCAGTATCGAAATCATGACTATGAAATGATTTATGCCGCGTCTCATTTTCTATTACCAGTGGTCTAGATATAACCTGGAAGGGTAAGCAACAACTTTTATGATGACTGGATAATTACCAAATTCAGGTCTTAGGACCGAAAGAAAAAAGCGGTTTCTTGTTTGTGTGTATGTTTTTGGGTTTTTTTTCATTTTTGTGTTGTTCTTGTCATTTTCTTTCATGTGTGTATGTGTCAGATAAACAGAGCAGAATAAAGCAAAAGTCCACATGTATCTTAGGAGTGAAAAAGCGCCAATATCGATTCCGCTGTTGTCCGTCGATTGACTTCATGAAGGTATAACAATTTGTGATAGAAACTTCTGAACGCACAAATCTAACCGTAAATTTACCATTCTCGTATTCGAAATGATTAAGTAGTATCTAGAATCACTTGTAATGATTTATAGTTGTTGTTTTTTATTGTACGTGCTGAAGAAGCTAATGACCACCACTGAATTGCTATTGCTTTCCTTCAAGACCAAGTGGTTCGAGCCTTTGCTGTGAAGGTTTGAAACGCCAGAGACTTTTTTGATAGGGTGACTGACCGTCTTAGTCATCAGTATTCTCACATAAACAGAATCACATCTCAATGGAAACGTGATAGAAAAAGCACAGAATTGTAATTCAACATCCGTGTTTACGGACTGTGTAAAAATGACGAGCTCCATTTTGATGTCTGTATGATACTAACCAAGGTTCCAGGTTGGTTCTGACCTGGTTCAGTTTCATCAGACAAAACTGTGCTTCAGGAACAAGCGCAGCATGAATGGTAAGGTAGGAGGAGGAAAAAAACAACAACAAAACAGATGGATCTTAATAAGCAGCAGTCCTGCAACGAAGGACAGAATGGGAAGCGAAACTGACACCGTGACCTTTCATATAGTCACGCTATAGTAGTTATTCAGCTTGAAGCACGTGAGAGCACGCCTCACGTGTGACTGTTTTACTATTAAGAATGGAAGCCGAAAGAAAGTGTTTAAAACGGGTTTTAAAATGGTCACGTTGGCGGAGCTATGGTATGAAAGAAGCAAGATGATTCACACACAAGGGTACTCGGAGGCGGTGAAGGATTGAGCTTAGAAAGCATTCCGAAGCCCATTGGCGCGGGGGGGGGGGGGGGGGGGGGGGGGAGGGGTGGAAGGAGAGAGAGAGAGAGAGAGAGAGCTTGTCTGTAAGATTTATAGGAAGAATGAAAAATGTCATAAGTATGGCACATCGCCCCTGTCAGGCAATGTATCATTGCTGGAAGGATTGCTCTTTACTGGCTGCACAATAAGCCCCGTGTTGTGAACAGTCTTCATTGATCTTTCTGTCGGTGCTGGATTTATGATTGTAGGAATCGAAGGACGCACTGTAGGATTGGGAACGCTGCTGCGAAAGAAAAAAAAAATCCAATGACAATGATCAGCGCCTTCCCTTCCCCTGCAATTTTGATTTTTGAAAAATAAATAGTTCATTGTAGTGTGGTTGCCTTCTTCACATGTTCTAAGGAATGAGAGAAGTAGGATTGGATCGGACTCATTGTCTTAACTGAGCGAATAGGATTATTTTTTTTTACCATATTTCGTTTGTTTGTTTCTTGTGTTTGTGTTTATAGTGGTTGTTGTTTACCATTGATTGTTGGATCAGAAACGTAGGTATAAAATGTGCATATTAAACGGACAGGGTGTGATTTGAAGAAAACTAGAAGCACCTCGAACATTCACAAAACAAGACAGGCACAACACATTCTCAGCCCTCTGGTTTTTGTCATGCGTATACAGAAACCCGTAACAAAGGAAGGAATGAACAAACCTTAGGACAAAAGTAACAAGAGATCTTTTGGAGGTGGGTGGTGGGTGGGTGGAGTGACGAAATTGAAAATTAAAAGGAAGAGCGCACACATGGTTCAAATTTTATGAGTCACGTGTGTGCGAATTGTGTGTGTGTGTGTGTGTGTGGTTAATGATTTAAATGATTCGGAAAGATCAGCTTTCGGGCAAACCAGGTAATTTGCAAGTGGCCCGTGTTGGCTTGGGGCTGAATGAAGATGGTATGAATGTAAACCTGTGTGTGTGTATATATATGTGTATGTACATGTATTATTTGGCCAGGTAGAAGAAAGAAAAGGGAACAAAACGTTCTTTGTTCCACACACGTGGGGAGACGGGGGAGATGGGATGGGAGGGAGAGGCACTGGGGGGATGGGAGGTGGCTGTGATTAATTAGAAACGTCAGACTTGCAGGCCTGCTCCATTGTGTCGACCACCAGAGCTATGTGCACGTAGAGCACGTGCCTGGCTGCGGTTAGCTCCCTTTTAAGCTTTGCCACTAACACCTTTGTCTGCACTGGTCTTCATTTCTTCCGCGCCCTGTCCCCGGCAGTCTTTGCCCCTTTGTCGCTTTTATTGTCCTTCTACCCGTCCGCCACGCCCTTTTTTCCCCAACTGTTGCTTGTCTGTTTAAGTGGTTATTATTTCATCATCACATCCGCACCCCTGCCCGATCTTCCTTCGGCTTTTTCTTTCCTTTCAAATTTGATAGTTTCGGCTTTCTTTCCCATTCCGTTCTTACCTGTTCCAACCCATTTCATTTCTCCATTTCTCCTCTTTCTTCATCCTCCATCACCTATCCCCTTCACTTCAGGCCGACAGTGATAATTTTGTGTGTCTCTCAGTGCAAAAGACTGAAGCCTTGCCACCCAACATCCCCCACTCCCGTCCCAGATTAAAGATGCATCACAAGACGTGTGTCTCCTCGTTCTAATGGTTTATGGCTAGAATGAATATCGGTAGTAATTATGGTCCCGATTTCACAGTGTTTGTGAAGGTTAATATACAGACTGCTTTGTATTTTAAACTTCGTCTTTGCGCGACATGCTATCGCAAATTGCACTATTATCTGTTGATAACCGAGATAGAGACTCTCCCCCCCCCTGCCTATGTTTCGTTATGATTGTGGTGTGTGTGTGTGTGTGTGCGTGTGTGTGTGTGTGTGTGTGTGTGTGTGAGAGAGAGAGAGAGAGAGAGAGAGATGGGTGAATAGGCCATGGCCTCTCATGAAGGTGTATGTGAACAGTCTCCAGCATGATACTTGGAAGCGATTACAAGCAACCCATTCTGAATGAATACAAATAACAGATTTCGAATTATCACAACATAGCGCAAACTGTGATAGATTTGAGAAGTTCTATACAACATGGGAGATAATTCTCAGGAGTTATATCCTTTGATTATATGATCACAACATAGTTCTGAAAGTGTCAAAACAATGACCGTTACTATGAAACAGTAGTTTCTCTGAACATCTGAGCTTTGTACAAAGATAAGAAAAATTGTGCGCAACTAAAGGGTTTCCTGGTGTTATCATTAAACGTAGTTCAGATAATCAAAACTGCCTGCAGTACTAAGGCTTCATAAATTTTTTCTCAAATACCGATTGATTATGTGCTTGTGAATGACAACAGAATGTGTTTCCTCTTCTGTAGATTCTTTGTATAAAGGATGCATCAAATCAGTATCAGTAAAAGATCTGTACCTGTACATTTGAATCAGAGAAACCGAATCTTAATCTTATTGTTACAAATTGGAAAGAGAGAGAGAGAGGTCTTCATTTTCAATGGTTGATAGATAAGAACATCACGATAATCCTGCTTTTCTTCAGCCAGCTCTTATTCAGTTATTTATTACAGTCTCTTTTAGAGACAGAGACATGGACAGTTGATACCCCCTCCCCCCCCCCCCCCCCCAAAAAAAGAAAAAAAAACGAAAAAAAGACATACTATTATCTTGATTTGTTATAGTGATCAGTGACCTTGACTAGTTCTACAACTCCTGTCCTCAGAACTAAGTGTTTGTATCTCTGTTGCAGGTTGTTGACGCCGCTCGTCTTATTGCTTGGAGTACTCTGCATTCAGACGGTAAGTCTTCCTGTCCTTGTCTGTATGTGTGAGAGAAAAGAGAGAGAGAGAGAGAGAGAGGAGAGAGAGAGGAGAGAGAGAGAGAGAGAGAGAGAACGCCAGCAATGCATTGCATGTAACGGGACATGAGCACATGACATATTTGGAGTAGGATACACTGCATCCAAAGAGAAACAGACAAGCTTGCATCATGTACTGCATCTAAAGAAAATTGATACAGTTGCTGCCTCTAACATTGC
>CM060309.1:78766533-78771533 GCA_030674185.1 Monoplex corrugatus | reverse complement strand
TTAGCTCGTGGAATGCAGGACACACCACTTGTTTGTTCCCCACTCACCGGCATCCCTACCCCTGGCCTCATGGACACCTCTCATGGACGTAACTCAGTATAAGTAAAGGGACAAACACCTAATTAAATCAAGTCAGCATTGCTTGAAGCCTTTTCCTTTACAGATGAGATAATCGTCTTTTTTTTTGTACCAAATGTACCAAAAAGACCAGTCTTTTCTGTGTGGTACTTTCCAGCAGATTCTTCTCACCGTGACTATTAGACTTGTTGTTTTTTTGCAGTTGTTTTGTTACAATATTAAGAGATCTGGTGAAAGCAGGAGATGCCCACTCTTCAGCCGGCGTGCACAGATTCAATTCAGGCTACAGCAGAATAAACAGGTGCGCTTGCGTGACCTGCAGGCTGCCCAGCCGTGAATGGGACCTGACCCTGTTCAGAGTTTGGAAAGTATAAAGCATGGAAAAATAGATGGCACAGCCACTGAGATATGCCAGTGGTACAGTCCTGATAAAGTCTGTCTAAGCATGTTGAGCTGTATGCTGACCTTACCTTTATTTACCTTATTAATGACCGTACGGTGCCACAGGCGTGACAGCTGGTGTCAGACCTACCCCATAGCCTTCACAGTCAGACACCTCTGTCTTCTCAGAATGAGCAAGCTGGCATCCCATTTTCTTCTGGTTCATTGGCAGCCACCTACCTTGGCGTTGTTCTCGTTGTTGACCTTGTCGCACTGTGTATACGAATAGACGTTGGAGATTGTTCTCGTCTTTGTCCATTACCTGGATGTTACGAGTCAGCGATCACCTCTTGTGGGCCCTGATGTGGTCTTTCTAATTACTGCTTGTAGGTCTTGTGTGGCCTGATAATCACCTCTTCTGGCCCTGTTGTATGTCTGGAGTGGGTCATGTTAGGAAAACAGTGGGTACGAGGACGTGGCTTGGCTAAGGGCACACTTCTTTATGACCTGCAGGGTCTCCTGTTCTTGGAGGTATTCCTGGTCCCTGGGACAGTGGGTCTGCGTGAAGTCTTGCATCAACAGACCTGTCGACTTGCCGGCTGAAGTGGCGTTGATTCTTAATCCAGCTTTGGCGGAACCTGCGTGAATGAGTGGCTGATCGCCTAGAATCTGGTCAACATGGGAAGGCGCCTTTCCTTTTCTTTCCGTCTGTTATGGCAGTGCCTACAGGGGACTCTACGGAGGCCTGCTGTGGCTTCAGTCCATCGCCCTTGCTGGAAGGTGGATCAATATTTGCTGTCAGTAGCCGCCACAAGACTGTTGTCGGCGAGGAGTGGTGTGTTAGTGTTAGCTGAGTACACGCGCCCCGGCCCAAATCCTTAGTTAAATAAGTGCTGAGCTGGAAAGTGACACTCTACCGCAAGCTTTGACTTTTTTTTAAGTTGTACTTTTGGAGCGGAATGGGTACGGAATAGGTGTAGCTTATAAATGAATTCACGTTGGATGTTTAAAAATCGGCAGGAAAAGACTGTGTCTAGCCTGATCCGAGAAAGGAGCAGGCTTTTTCACTGTACGGGAAAGAAAGCATCTACGGAAAGAAAGCAAGACGCTATGTTGTCAATGAAAAAAAAAAGGCAGAGAAAAACAACAGCATCACGTGTACAATACCATTCTGCAATGTGATAATTTTGAGATTGTGTGATCGTTTCATCAATTAGCTCCTGTTCTTTGCAAGACTTAACTGAACTGAGATTTGCAAGACACCTGATTTGATGCCTCTTTGCATTGCTTTTCTGCGCATTTTATTGTAAAACTAATATCTGCGCCTGCAAGGAACGCGAGTTGTCTTCAATCCAGGTGCAGGCACCTAACATACATTTCTGTTTTCGCTGACAAACAAGGACTTTTTAAAAGGGAGAGGGAAGGGGGAAGTGACATGATCAAGGCAATGCTTTTTTTTTACTGCCTTCGCCCGCTAATGGCCTGTACTAACACAAATACTAATGACATCAACTTCATGTCAGTAAGGGCTACAACAGCACACCATCACCAGTACTCTTATTGCTGATTTTGTTATCAATACAAGGATAATGTCCATGAACATACAACCACCTACACCAAACAACATACACTCTTGAAGAAATCATTACATCGTAACTCTGGTCCCGTAAACTACAGTATTGGAGACTGAGTCAGCGAAGCTTCACAGTCTACAGACATTGTAATATGCACTCTGATATTTCAGAGTATCAGGATTTTAGTGTTTTTGAGAAATGCAAGGCAAGATTTTTCTTGAACTTGAAGCATGTGTTTTGATGGGATCTCGATTTAGTTGGAAGCGTGTTCAGAGTAAGCTCCCGAAGTACGAAATATCTGATTTAAACCTGTCATTCCTAGGTAATGAAACTTGTAACTTAGTGGGATGTCGAAAGTTTGCCTGCAAGTTTGATTGGAGTTTTGTGGGACGGGTTCTAGCGGAAGGAGAGGGGATGAAAGAGGAAGTGCTAGGGGAAGTGTACACACACACACACACACACACACACACCACACACACACACACACACACAACAACACATATATATATATATATATATTATATTATATATATATATATATATATATATATTATATGTATATATATATATATATATATATATATACTCAAAGCAACTTCATGAAGCCGTGGTCATTGTCGACGACGACAGACGAACACCATATATATATATAAAAGACAAGTGCGGCAGCAGAATAACGTAGCAAACAATATGGTGGATATTTGGTGTCTGGGCTCTGCACTACGGATTATGGGTAATCCCAGTGTTCAGCTGACATTTGCACATGTAAACCAGCAGCGGGATTCCAGCTACCGTCGCCTGCAGTGGTCATTAAAAGGGGGAGGCAACTGTTCGCCATTCACTGCTCTATTGCACAGACATAATTCAGCGTTTCACGACTTGAATTTTACGACAGTTTTGCTACTGGGGAATACATTTCTTTCCCCTTTTTTGAGCGCTACAGACCAAAAGCAAGGTCGTTAAGCTCCATTTCCTTTCAAGACTCACCTTCTTGAAGCTTTTAAAACAATATTTTTATTGCTAGTTGCCACACGCATGTCTTTGTTAGATATGTGTGTGTGGATGAGACTAAACACAAAAACATTCACAAATCTTTGTAAGTTGTACCGGATGAATACTTTATGTAGGAGGGGAGGGGGAGGAGAGAGAGAGAGAGAGAGAAGCTGGGAATTATGAACGAAATTCAGATCGTTTTGAGGTCACCCACCAGAGAGGATCTAACAGTGCCGCCTGATCACTTCATTCATGTTCACTTTGAATGTTTTGATTCAGTAGACGCGGCATACCAGCTCCAAACCCGAACGTCAAATCTCGAGTTAATGATCTAATTGCAGAGCCTGACCGAGAAAACGCTTCTGTCTGGATTGTAGACTGCAATTTCCTACCTATGTAGAGAGATCAGAAAAAAAAAGTGTTTGTTTGTATTCATTCTGTTTCTCCCCACCCATTCTCTCCAGGTATACTAATGTTAACAAAAGAAACCGAAACAAAGTTCATATTGAGAGAAGATCACCAAGAAACACGGAACCTGAGAACATTTTAGACGCATAATACTATGATGATCGTTACATAGTTATGACGTAAATCTTAGGTGGGATGATGCTTTCGAGATAGTTTGTGGTTGGACGTTGAAAGCTCACACTGTTTTTTGTTTTGTTTTGTTTTGATTTGTTTTTGAAATTGATGACTTTAATAATGATGTTCCTTCCAAGGGATATATTTTGTTTGAGAGTTGAAAGATCTTACTGTTCTTTTGCAATGAATTGTAATAGTGATCTTTCCTTTGAGGGATAGATTTTTGGCTGGGAGTTGAAAGAGCTTATTGTTCTTTTTCCATGGATTGTAATAACGGTGTTCCTTTCGAGGAATAGGTTTTGATTGGGAGTTGAAAGATCTTGCTGTTCTTTTGCAGTGTATTTTTTAATACTGGTCATTCTTTCAAGGGATAGATTTTGGTTGGGATTGAAGATCTTACTGTTCGATTGAAAGAGTAATGATCTTTTTTTTCTGAAAGGTAGATTTACGATCGTAATGATCTGTATTCACCTGGCCTTGAAGTTAGAAACCTCTGCTGTGTGTGTGTGTGTGTGTGTGTGTGTGTGTGTGTGTGTGTGTGTGTGTGTGTGTTTGTGTGTTTGTGTGTGGTGTCACTGCCCTCGCGTACGCGTGTATGTATACAGACATACAGAAGGTGTCTCCAGAGAAAGTTGCAGGAGACAAGCTCGCACACCGTACTGGCCACAACAACAGCAGGGTGTCGAGATGGCCCGGGGCCTCTTGCCGGTGTTTAACCAGCCATTGTCTCTCTTGCCCACACACACACACGCTATCGGTTCGGCGGGCCTGGGATCAGGCACGGTCCAGCTATGTCGTCTGAACCCCCCCCACCCCCATCCCACCCCTACCCACTTTACTCTCACTGGCCGTTGTTGATCAAGACAGGCCAGACATGGTGATCAGCCAGTCATCGAGCACTTCTTCTTCTGGCCTTCTTCTCCGCATCGCCCAATTCCCACACTTTGTGTTGCTCCTTCTATCCCTTCCGCGGGAGCATAATTATATAGACTCCGATATGCGGGCCCCCCGTACCTCAGTTGGTTTGAGCGTCGGACTCAGATGCTAATGGTTATGGGTTCGACTCCCGGCCTTTTCACTGTCCCATCTGGTGCTGTCAGTATGGGATAAGATAAGCCCCCCCCCCCCCTTTCCCACACTTCCCTGGGATGGTTGTCCCCGTCAGCCATATCACTTGAGGTGGGTGTCGACGTAAAAACGGAACCAAATTAAAATACTCCAATACTGATATTTGATTCGCCTGAATTTGGCCAAAGTACCCGTCGCCCCACCGAACCTGACGTCATAGCGCTTACTGTGAAGAAAACGCTACGTTTAGAGTCTTTTCTTTATGGCGAAGAGCAAGTTTCTCAGGCTGCCAGTTATCATGGCCGTTACGGTCAGGTTGTCCAG
>CM060309.1:78751533-78761533 GCA_030674185.1 Monoplex corrugatus | reverse complement strand
CAGTTAAGCGTTTGGAAGGGGTATATGAAAATAAAATGAGAACGTATATTTGATAAACGAAACAAGATAGGGGCAGTTTTTTTTTGTCTGCTGGCCTTAGTTAAGCGTACACGAAAACAGGGTGGTGGTAGGGGTGGGGGTGAAGGGTGTTGAGAACACGCGCAGCCCTAGATTTACAATAAAAAGAATTCTCCAGCTCAACGTTCAGGGAAACATCAGAAAGGTTAGCTGATATGTTCTTTTTGTCCTATATCTCTGATGACTTCTTTTGTTTCTTATATTTTGTGTACGCTTGGCAAAGGCCAATTGGCTGAAAATTAGCGCCTGTGTTGTTTCTTTTATCGAAGACGCGTTATCATTCTGTGTTCATGTGTTTCTGATTTCCATTTCCTTGGGAGTTGGCAGCCACTTAAATGTAGATTCGGAAGTAGTAGTCGCAAAAAAATGCAGAAGAACTACATAATAAGATTGCAAATCCTCTCTCTCTCTCTGTCTCTCTGTCTCTGTCTCTGTCTGTCTGTCTATCTGTCTGTCTGTCTGTCTGTCTGTCTGTCTGTCTGTCTGTCTCTCCTTCTCTCTCTCTCTCTCTCTCTCTCTCTCTCTCGCCTCAGTAGCTCAGTTAGTAGAGCGTTTGATTCACATGCTAATGCTTGTGGGTTCAAACCGCGGGGAGCACTACATTAAAACTGGCCTTCTCACCGCCAACCTTAACGCTGTTGTTGTACTGGAGGAGTTGGTATAGGATTAGATAAGTCCCCCTTTTCCCCTTTTAATGTGGGATGACTATCCCCGTCAGCCGTATCACATGAAGTGGGTGCCTGCGTAAAACTGAAAAAGTGAATCCTCTCCTCTCTCTCTCTCTCTCTCTCTCTCTCTCTCTCTCTCTCTCTCTCTCTCTCTCTCTCTCCGCTCTCTCTCTCTCTTGCGCACACACACAGACATACACAATACATACATACGCAATACTTATACACACACACACACCACACACACACACACACACACACACACACACACACACACACACACACAGGTTAATAATCAGCGTTACCGCAACTTAATTCAGGCAAGTACCGCCCGTCTCTGTAGATACTTGCTTTGTCTTAAAACGCTGCAAGGGAGTTTCGTGTTATACCAGCAGAAACGAAGTACAGAGATGAAAGAAGTTCCTTGAGAGTTGGTTGAGTGCTGTGGAGGGGTTATTGGTCAAGGAGATTTCTCGATCGGGCTAGTGCATCAGTCAGACAGTGTGCTGTGAAGAGCAACTAGTCGACAGAGAGAGAGAAAAAGAGAGGGGGGGGGGGGAGATTCACACAGACAGAGGGACGGGGAAATACACACTGACAGAGAGAGAGGGTGGGTGGGAGGGAGGGGGAAATACAGACAAATACACACAGAGAGAGGGGGTGGGAGGGAGGGGGAGATACAGACAAACAGGGAGAGAAAGGGAGAGAGAGGATATGTTACACGATATTCATCTGCAGCAACACTTAGTTCAGGCGTTCTTGTAGTTTCCAGTTTGCTTGTTTGTTTGCTTTTCTTAAAATATTTTTGGATGAGCTTTTCATTTTAACATAATGGTATCGAATTGAATCGTGTTGAATATAGCCCAGCCGATCACTAAAGCCATGTCAGGGCTAACACCATATTAAAAGCAATCCCAAGTCTGATCCGTGGTATATGTACGTAATGCATGTACAATAAGCAGGCAGTATCGTTTTAAAGTAGTCATTAGACATCAGCAAGCCGACGGCTTTTTTAAAAAAAAAATTTTTAAGACAAAAACGACCATATTATTATCCTTAGTTTGTAACCAGTCGCTTGATGCACCAGACTAACGACTGAAAGGTTGTGAGTTCGAATGTCATCAGTCCTGTAAAAATTAAGATTTTTCGGCCCCTACCCAGAGTTGTACTTGCTGTGGGCTCGCTGGGAAGACAGGGACCACACAGTCAAGCCTCGTCCACTTCACAGAGGCGTCATTGAGGGTGTTGCTCAAATTTCCTGACCAACACGGCAGGTGTGTGTTTTTCTCGGATCTAGTTGACGCTAAGATATAGTGTGAAAGTAAGCGTGAAGTACGGACTTGTCATGCAGTATCAGTCTGAAACGGGCTTCCTTAGAATCATCACTATCTTCTCCACTATCGCCATCATATCACAGTGGTTGTGAAATATTGTTCAAGGTTCTGTGACCCTTCATGCCCCGCTGTAATGGTGACCTTGGGTTTGGAGGTGTGTTGGAGTGTCGAATTCGAAATGATCAGCGCGGGGGGTTATGACACCGGATTGGTGCAGAAGACGGGGCGGCAAAAATGATAATGATGAACAAACAAACAAACATTGTAAACCAACTGACAAACGAAAGCTTATGTTCCACAGTGTTGCTTGTTTCAGGCCGGTGGGTTGCCCGTTAATCCCGATCTCGGGGTATCACGCTTGAACCACTCGCAGCTGGTCGGAGGAACGCCTTTGGCTCTCAACTACTATCTCACTTCCCAGTGCAGCGACAAATTTGTGCAGATCAGACCCGCCAAGAAAAGAGGCCGCACAGTCGACGCCAGGGCCGAAAATGGAACTTATTCCTTCAAGTTTGGTAAGGCCTCTCCTTCTTCTTTCTTCTTCTTCTTCTTCTTCTTCTTCTTCTCCTTCTCCTTCTTCTTCCTCCTCCTTATCTCTTATATGCTCAGCAGTTTACTTTCACATTCGTGTATGCATGTTGGTTTAGTGGCTCGGCCTTGTCATACAGTAATATGTATCTTACTGCATATTCTGCATAATATGTCTTTTAAAGTGGACAAGAAATGAATGTGTGTGTGTTTGTGTTGTGTGTGTGTGTGTGTGTGTGTGTGTGTGTGTGTGTGGAGAGGAGAGAGAGAGAGAGAGAAAAGAGAGAGAGAGTGAGTTAAACAAACCAGCGAAGAAATTGTTTTTAAAACCTAAAGGACATGGGAAACACTACCAGGATACCTGCAAGATCATTTTGGTTTCACAATGTTCAGATATGCAGTTCAGCACAATAAAGTCAATACAAATCAATACGCTACAACACGATACAGTACAATACTTCTGTATTAATCCTTATTTGGAAATTACGAAGTGAAAATTATAAAGTTTCATCAGAAGAAGTATTTAACACATTTCACGAATGAATTACATCTGCTATTAACAATTAGACCAGTCACTGGCATTGTGCAGCGGTTAAACTATTCCAAGTATCAACATTTTTTTCTTCAATTTTTCAGCTTTAATGTTCCTGGTATCTTACTGCTGGCATTGTTGAAGTATCATGTTATCGGTGAACAATTTATTACGTGTCGTGTAAACTCTGTTTGGGCGAGGACTGATTGTTGAAGAAAAGCATTCATATCATTTATTTCACATACCCTTGTAAATACATTGTAAAATTCATCTGCTCTGTCTCGCTCTGTCTCTTTCTGTCTTTCTGTCTGACTGTCTCTCTGTATCTGTATCTGTCTCTCTGTCTCTCTCTGTGTCTCTCTGTCTTTGTCTGTCTCTGTCTCTCTGTCTGTCTATCTGTCTGTCTGTCTGTCTCTCTATCCCTCCCTCTCTCTCTCTCTCGCTTTCTCTCTCTCGCTCGCTCGTTTTCTCTGCCTCCCATATTGATCGGCGACTGTTTATCACATGAACGTGCTTCACAGTTAGTCAGCATGATCGAGTGACGAGTGTGGACCACCTGTGTCATGACAAAGCCGACACTGTTGTAACCAGACGCAACTGTTTTCTTCCTATGATACACATCTTTAGGCACGACCCCCGCACTGTGTGTGTGTGTGTGTGTGTGTGTGTGTGTGTGTGTGTGTGTGTGTGTGTGTGTGTGTGTGTGTGTGTGTGTGTAGTGTGTGTGTGTGTGTGTGTGTGTAGGTGTGTGTGTGTGTGTGTGTGTGTGTGTGGTGTGTGTGTGTGTGTGTGTGTGTGTGTGTGTGTGTGTGTGTGTGTGCGTGTGTGGACAAGTCAGCATGAAAGAATGTTTGTCAATGTCTGTCTACTTTTAAATGACAGGTTGTCTAGGTAGTCGAGGTTATAAGCCACCAACCAATCAGCTCGTTGGCAAACAAACTAATAACAAATACACAGACAGACAGACGATCACAATCAAACACACACACCTTGCTTTTTCTTAAAAATGAGTAAGCCTGCTTTTTTTTTCCTCTTGGTGTGAACGGAAACTTTCTTATGGGAAATATGTTTTACGTGATACAGATGGTCACAGTGTTCCGATGTAAATTTCAGTGTAAATCCAGTGGAATCAATATGTTACGCGAAGCAGAAAGATGTGATAAGAGTGCAAACGTGATCACAGGACACGTAACAAGCACAGCTGATGAAGTGTCCCCAGGAGGCCGGTTTGGCAAACGTAGTTGCCCTGAATTTTAAAGCACGGCAGTCGAACTCTACTCATTTACAGAACAAAGACAGAAAGAAAAGAAAAACCACCAGAAAGAAGACTCTTAGCTCGTTTACTCCCTCAGGCTGCCCACCAGCTTCCTGAAAGACATCGCCACTGGTGGACTCAGTAAAGAGTAACCTAGGTTAGGTTAGAAGGTGTGAATGGGTTAAGGACCAAGTCGTGAGTTAAGGTACTTTGCCTATTCTTCTTCCTCTTGCTCTTCGTATACTCCTTTCTTTTCCTCCTCCTCCTCTTCTTTTTGTGTGTGTTTTGTTTGTTTGTTTGTTTTCTTTTATCTCTCTTTTTTTTTAACAGCGGGCTGATCTTTTTGAACAAAGCCGTAAACACAATCAAGATCTGGTATCACAAGTTCAGTCCCCCCCCCCCCCCCCCATTCCCCTTTTCAAAACCTTGCCGACGCGTGGGGTTTTGCGCAGGTTCATGAGCCTGCTTTCTGAATGTTTTCACCATTCTGGTGGTGTCAGGTTATCATTTCATAAGTGCCTCTCGTCCCCCTCACAATTCGAAGACCTTGTCAGCAATTAGTGTTTATTGAAGGCTCAGGAGTCTGCCAGGTAATTAGGTAAAGCGCATGTATGGAATTTTCCGAGAGCAATAAATGGCACTGGGACAATTCCATATGTGCTCCACCCAAATCGCAAATCAACCATAAATTATCTGGTAGACGGTGCATACGACCCTAAGTGTTGGCAAGGTCTTGAAATGCGGAGGGAGGGGGGAAGAGATCCAGGAAACAGTAAGCTGACGCCATCAGAATAGAGGAAGCATATAGACTGGCAACGAACAGGTCAGTTTTTAATGTGGCGGATGGGGATTGAATCCGAGATATCAGATGGTGAGTCCACGGCTGTATCAAAAGAACTAACCAGCCCACGTAGACTAACAGTAGGCTAGTGGTATTAGGAAAATGGCCGAGTACGACAGAGTTTATTGCAGGGAGTGCGCGCGTCCAGAAGAGAGGGAGATAGCAGGTAAAGGATAACCCAGCACAGTGGAGTGCAGTCCGTTATTTATGCCGCCCTTGTCCCTCACATCAAAGACATCGATGGCTTACAAAGCCATTTAGCAAAGTGTGTAGGGCCACCATTTAGTCCCTTTCTCTTTTCCCCTCCTCACAGTACGGACAAAGAAAAACAACCCCCTCTCACCCTCACACACACGCATACAGACAAACACTCACACAGAGAGAGAGAGCACGCAGAAGCAAACAAATAGGTATACATACTTAAAACACACACACACACACACACACACACACACACACACACACACACACACACACACACACACACACACACACACACACACACACACACACGCACGCACGCACACACACATGTATATATATACTTATATAACACACACAACATATATAGATATATATAGATATATATGTACATTATATATATATATACGTATATATATTTAACACAAACACACATATAACACGCACACACATACACAGCACAGCACCCCACTATGTATTCTCTCGACATTCAACGAGAGCAGTCAACAACTTCTTGACCTGAGGAAAAGGGGGGGGGGGGGGGGGGGCAAATAAAGAAATAAAAGCATGTTTTTGACTTTGCTAGTTTGTGTTGGTGCGTTAGTATTGCTTCGTCACGAGGCCCAGTCCGATCTTGTTGAGACTTGGAACAACTGCCATCAGTGCTCGTGCCCTGATATAGACTGTTTAACTAATAAATAAACAGACAAATAATACAAACATAGGTACATGAATTCATTCGATGACAAAAAAGAAAAGTACATAGATACATCATCGAGAAATAAGTGAACAAACGATTAAATCGGGCGCCGCGCGTGTGCGTATGTTGTGGTGTGTTGTGTTGCTCCGATGATGTCTCATGAATATTATTTGAGCGACGTGGTCTCATCTCAACCACAGATTCATTTTGCATACCTTGCGTGCCACCCCTTCCGCCGTGACTTAGAGCAGCTCTTAAGCGTTGTTTCCAACGCCGCTTCAGAACGCACGTGCACGCACACACGCACACACACACACACGCACACACACACACACACACACGCACGCACGCACGCACGCACGCACGCACGCACCACACACACACACACACACACACACACGAGGGCTGGATTTTTCACCGGAAAAGTGTCATCGGAAAATGAAAAAAAAAAAAAAAAAAAAAAAGAAATAAATAACTCATTTCATACAAATAATTCTGTACAGAAAGTTCATATTTTATATTTCTCAAAGTAACTATGACTTTGCGCAAGCTTTGGTTGAAACGTTAAAGTGTGACATGCATCCAGGACAATGGTAGAGACGGTCACAACAGTAACAGTATGTTTTAGATATTGTCAGAAGTTCTTGAGAAAGTACTGTTCACTCTTTTTTTTTCTGAAAAAAAAAAAAGAACCGTTGATCCTAGGCTCTTTTTGGGGGGAGGTGGGGGTGTCCTTATGACTTTGGAGCTTTATTTCAAAACTAATGGTTTTTCACGGCTTCTCAACGGTCCATACCTCTGACTGAAAGTTGGTAAACAACCTATCCATGAACAGCTAAAAAAAAAATCTTGTTTACTCTTTTTTGTCACAGACGGACAGACATATGCACACGCACATATGCAGGCGCACGTTCTAAACGGGTCACACACAAACACTCAGATATGGATACAAACACATACACGTCTCTGGCTGATATAAAACATTTTTTTTAATGAGAAGGGAGGTAGAAAAAGAAGTAGGAGAAGGAATAGGACTGAATAACAAGATAATCGATCCTGCCTTCATCTGTGACCTTTAGTAGTCATTACTTAGATGTTGGACGGCCAAAGTGTAAATGGTTGCACTCGGTAGACACACACACACACACACCACACACACACACACACACACACACACACACACACACACACACACACACACAACACACACACACACACACACACACACACACACACACCAATATAATGTACGTGTGTGTATATAAATAGATAGATATCTATATGTATGTATGCATGTATAAACTACACTAACTACACAACCAACCACCAACCATCTTTAGTTTACGAGAACGTTGAACCGACAAGGTTTATTGCAGAGGTGAGAAAAATTGCAATGGCCCCTTGGGGTGACAAACCTTGATATTTATTTTATTTCTATGTCTGTAGGCGACAGCATGATTCCCATAGTCATATGGTGATGGAAGTTGAAGAGGGCAGAGAGAGAGAGAGAGAGAGAGAGAGAGGACGGAATGTGAGAGAGATGTGTGCAGAAGGAGAGAGATAGTCTGTGTGTGTGAATTGGTCGGAGAGAGTATAATTACAAAATTAATTAGATAGACGTGTACAATCGTGAGCAGCGCATTTCACACGTAATTGATTTAATGGTACTTTCCTGTCACCGTCAGCCGTTATCTTTAGTCCTGCTTGGGATTTGTGTGAAATAAAAACTAATTATTGAAATAATATACAGAGTATTTCTAATAAAAAGAATTATACCACTTTCCTTTGAACCAAAAGTGGTGAGAGAGAGACACACACACACACACAGAGACAGAGAGAGACAGAGAGAGAGAGAAGCTTATGGACGGAATTTGTAAACCAGACCGTTGTATTACGGAATCGACTGTGTCTTATGCAAAACCTGTCAGCAAACTGTCCTGATCAGCCGCATGCCTGTAGTCCGGTGTCCGAAAACGCAAAGTAGACGGACAAATAATGGGGGAGAAAAGAAACATCCACAGACACACACACACGAAAGAGAGAGTGAGAGAGTCATGCGTAAAGGCGCTGGTCAGTTAGTTGGTCACGTTCTCGCCACGGCTGTTGAGATGGCTAAGCCTGGATGTGTCCTTAACCATGAGTCACTCTGTTGCTGTCTACTCTCTTGGTCTGTCTGTCGGTCTGTTCGTCCGTCTATGTTTTGTCTGTCTGTCTGTCTGTGTGTTTGTTTGTCAGTTTCATTTCTAACTGCATGCACCTCGGCGCTAAACTGTCCGATTGGTTAACCGTCGATCTGTGCGATTAGTTGAGTTGGATGAGGCTATCGTAAAAATCGAGAGAAAAGCTCAGAACAGAGGATCAATTAGGCTCTGAGAGAGGAGAACGAATACAGTCTCTGTTGTTTGGCAGGGTGACCATTTGTTTAGGTCACTAAAGGAGTATAACTATGGCAGAGATTGCAGGCAGGCGTTGGGAGAGAAACTAAGAATCAAAACTTCTAAAATCATTTATTTTACCTCAGTATTTTGTGTCACAGATGGAAGGCCTAATCCATGGAAGAGTTATTTAAAGGAGGAAAAGGTAGCACTGTGCTGAACATTCAGAAACAATTCATCTCGACTCAACGTCTTGTCTGACTGAATGGGGATATCCATCTGTGAAAGAGGTTCTAAAAGGAAAAGGACAGGATGTGCGCGTTACCTTGACTTGAAAGCCATCTATTTCTCCGCATCATTTCCATGTCACAAGCAGAGCTGTCATCTTGAAGGAGGCAAAAGAACAACATGAAAAAGATATGTATTCTGTCCTAACTCTTTCAAACATGAAAAAGATATGTATTCTGTCCTAACTCTTTCAAACATGAAAAAGATATGTATTCTGTCCTAACTCTTTCAAACATGAAAAAGATATGTATTCTGTCCTAACTCTTTCAAACATGAAAAAGATATGTATTCTGTCCTAACTCTTTCAAACATGAAAAAGATATGTATTCTGTCCTAACTCTTTCAAACATGAAAAGATATGTATTCTGTCCTAACTCTTTCAAACATGAAAAGGATATGTATTCTGTCGTAACTCTTTCCAACACAGAGAGGATATGTATTCTGTCCTAACTCTTTCAAACTTGAAAAGGGTGTGTATTCTGACCTAACCTTTTCAAACATGGAAAGGATATGTATTCTGACCTAACCTTTTCAAACATGAAAAGGATATGTATTCTGACCTAACCTTTTCAAACAATGTATTTTATCTATACGCTGTTCTTAACCATGCAAACAATACCATGCTAACATATGTTGATTTATGGAAGAGGTACAAGATTATGATGTGAGTGTTATCCTAAACTATTTTCACAGTGTATTTCATACATGAACTATTGTTAACTTTTTTAAACAGTATATTCCGTTTATAATGTAGAGGTAGAGCTATTCATTTGTGGGAGAAGAGGGAGGAGTACACGATGTGAGTCCTGTACCCATTTTTGTATTCCTATTCCGCAATCATGAGTCACGGCAAAGCGTGTGTAATTAAAAGGATCTAGTTTTTCTTAAAATTACGTTTAATGAACATACTTCCCGTGACTAATACTTAACTGTCACCGGGCCTCCTGGCGGGCTGTGGTTCTGGCTCTTTTTGTTTACCTTCTGACAGATTTTCAGTGATTCATCAAAAATACGATCGTTTCCTTTAGAGTTGATATAACGTGATGTTAACCCTGATGTGGCTGCAATGGTCGGCTAGACTATAAGCAACACGACCTTTGGATTTTGATCGATTCCTGGTGGTGTGGCTATAGGCACTGCACTATATTTCTGAGGCAGGAATAGCAAATAGCCGTAGAGACAATATTTGCACTCATGAGT
>CM060309.1:78741533-78744033 GCA_030674185.1 Monoplex corrugatus | reverse complement strand
GTTCCCCACTGCATTACTGTGCTGTTTAGAATAAGAGTTTTAGCAGTATGGAGTTTGTTCAAAAAGGGGTCATCACACTCGGACAATTCCACATGCGCTCTACCCAAATCTGCCAGCAATTATCTGGCAGACTACCTAAGCCTGTGTAGAAACCCTGCGCGTTGGAAAGTTCCTGAAATGGGAAGGGGGTGGGAAAAGAGAAAGACACCACTAGGGTAATGGAAACGGTAAGGTGAGAAGTGAACAGGCCAGTTTTTAATGTTTTTTGGACTGGGATTGAACTCGAGATATTAGATCTTTGGTCCGCAGATCTTTGTTGCAATTTGAGTATATCGTATTGGTACACAGAAAAGTATGTCATAAGAGCATCTTCCACGCTATCAGTGTATTATAGAGTTGTATATTCTGCGCTTCACCTCAGTCTGTGAATCTGTCTGATTCTCTCACCTTGTGTCTCACTCTCTCTCTCTCTCTTCCACCGTCCCTCCCTTTCTCTGCCTCTGTTCTTCCCTTTCTGACTCTCTGTTAATACTGAGTTCCTTTGTATATTTGTTTTAAACAAGCAGATAAGCAACAGCAGATATTTCATATGGCCACTGCTGATGTCTGCACCGTTGTAAGGATAGTTTCGTTTCATTTCAACTTCTGTCTCTGTCTCCATCTCTGGTCTCTTCCTCTCTCTCTCTCTCTCTCTCTCTCTCTCTCTCTCTCTCTCTCTCTCTCTCTCTCTTTTCCTCCCTCTCTTCCCTCCTCCCTCCCTCTCCGCCATCTCTGTGTGTGTATGTGTGTGTGTGTGTACATATGTATACACGCCCACGCACGCACACAGACACCCCAACACACACACACCACACACACACACACACACCCACACACACAACACACACACACGTGTGTGTGTATATCCCTGTTTTCGCTTACCATTGTGACTAATATGCATTTTATTCAACAAAGGGCTAATTGTGCTGTACCAATAGGCCACATAATTGTTCTCTTGAGTTGTAAACCACGAAACTGAAACATTTGAGATCTTTGTCTCTATTTATGTATGTCTAACCCTCACTTTCTCTCTCTCCCTCCTCTCTCTCTTTCTGTCTTGTTCTTATTCCTTTCTCTCTCCTCTCTCTCTCTCTTTCTCTCTCTCTCTCTCTCTCTCTGTTTATTTCTCCCTGTTTCCTTGTCTCCGTTTCTCTTTCTCTTCCTAGCCCCCCCCCCTCCCTCTCCTGTCTTAAGATTCAGTCGAGCTCGTGCGCTTCCCTCCCTCCCCCCTTCCTCTTACTTTCTTTCATGGTTCAGTCCAGCTCACGCGCTTCCACATGCACAATCACGAATGTACTCAAACGCGTACGTGCATACACACAGGCCCACACATGTGCACATGTACACATTCACACACATGTATACATTGTGCGGACTTGTATGTATACACATTCTAAAATGACCTTCCTCATCTTCCCCCTTTAAAAAGAAACTACAAAACAAACAAACAAGCAAAAAACTAGCATTGCGACAGAGGAAGTCTACGTTCCAAATTGCTGACAAATGAATTACCTGGCAAGCTTGAAAAAGCAGGGAAGAAGACGAAGAAAAGGAGGGAATGTTAAAAACAAAAGGTTGAGGAGAAAGGAAATGAACAAATAAAAAAAAATTTAAAAAAAGACAGAAAGAGTAGAAGTAAATGACTGGATGAAAGAAAGACAGAAAGAAAGAGGACATGAATGAATGAATGGGTGAAGGATTAAATTATAGATTGAATGAAAAGGGGAAGGACTGAACCAGTAAGAGATGAAAAGAGAGCGAGGGCACATGGGTGAAGGTAGTTTCTCTTCCATTTAATCTCTTCCCGCTCTGGTCTGCACTTGTTGCCGTTGAATGCAAGGTTCGCCGGGTCGCTGTTTGTCTCTTTTCCTGAAATGGTTTGAAAGAACAGTGACGATCCAACAAGAAGGGGATTATTATGGAAGTTGACACTTAAGAGATGGTTTAACCCTCCTACCCACCCACCTACCCATGTCCCCATCTCATCTACCTCAAAAATAACAAATATCCGACCAACCAACCAACCAACTAACACAAAGGAGGGGAGTGATTAATATGGATGTAAGCACTTGGAAGACAGGTAGAACCCCCACCCACCCCAAAATAAAATGGTAAAGAGAATTTTATGACTGAGAGCTCGGTCGAAGGGGAGTGAGGTGGTAGAGATATGCTGGCTGTTGAAGGATGGGTCCCACTTCTCTTCCTCGCTGCTTTATCTTCGCCAACGCTGACCTGGCTGAGGTAGCTGCCCACAGCTAAGGGGACTGGAGGCCACACATTTCAAGATTCAACAACAGTAGGGAAACGTTTTAAATGATGATTAGAGTCTGGGTATATGTCTTCCAGCGCCTTTGTTTACTTATTTATTCAAGTGTTTATTTATATGTTTATCTGGTTATTCATTTATAAATGATAGTTTATATTCGGTGAAATCCACTCCCATTGACTGTTAGACTTGCTC